>JAOUZG010021225.1:1634649-1662847 GCA_026289955.1 Argiope argentata
ATATATATATATATATATATATATATATATATATATATATATAATATTAAACTGACTTTGGGAAGGAAAGTAAAAAACAATTGAAAGATTGGCAAATTAAGATACCTGCTATTATTAAATTTAGAGTAATGATTAAGTACATTAAAATATAAGTTATATTTTTATTTTATATATTTGAATCCCATGTCACTTTTGCATAATTATTAGATTTTTGATTTTAAAAAATTATAAGAGAATTAGCAGACAGATGTCTATACTTTGAAATTACCTCTTGCAGTTAACTTATGTATATATTTTTTTTCATGATGATCATAATAACTCAATCAATAGTGTTTGGTATCTGTTCCAGTGTTGTTTCAGTGAAAACTTTTAAATTAGTTTCATTTAGAGCTTAAATAACTTAAAACGTTTGGAAGTCTATTTTCTTGAAACTTTGTCACTTTTGTAGTAAATATTGATATTGTTAAATTTTTCAAAACATAAAAATATCAATTTTAAAGCATTAATCAATAATTCTAACTATTTCTTAACTTTAAACTATTAGTCTATAGTTAGCTCTAATTTATTGAAGACACCCTGGTTTGGTGTTTTAGAAATTTTATTATTGAGCATTATTTCTTGATGTTTTTGTTTTATTTTAGGATTGAATATTATAAATCATTTGTTGATTTATTGAAGAGAGTATGTAAAGCAATACCTCTTGTGAAGAAAAATATTGGTAAGTTATTGTTAACATAATAATCATATAATAAAATATTCCCAGTTTGGGAGCTGTGTTAATCTGCTGCTCAGTTTAAAATGCAGGCAGAATATTTATAATAATGAATCAAACTTTTTGTTTACATCAATTATTGGAATGAAATCAGAATTTAAATTTCATTGTTTTTGTTTTGATTAAAATATATAAAGTTTTTATTGTAATATCTATACGTATAACAGCTAGCAAACTCTCATTTTGTTTATTTAGAAAATCAAATGAGAATGTATTGTAAAGTTGATAACTGCCAGTAGTAAGTTGATTCACTTGTATTGTCATGATATCACAGTATAATTGTTCCCAGTTTGTGTATTTTGAAAGCCCAGGGAAATAAAAACTCCCATTTCTGATTAATCAACTAATCAATTTCAATCAATAGAACTTCTAGTTGTAAACAAATTTTCACATGTTTTTAAATATTAGAGTAATTATTGTAGATAAAAATATATTTACCTGTAAACATTCATCTAGAATGAGAAGGTTAAATTCACAAAATAAAAATGTGTTAAGATGTTATCCCAGATACCTGTCATATCTTTCAATAAGTTACATTGTGAAATGAGTATGAAATATAAAAACTCATTTAGAAACAGATTATTATTATTATTATTATTATTATTGAAAATATTAAATGAAACTTCTTTTTTAATGAAAAAATAATAAAAAAGGAATTTAATAAAAAAAAAATTTAAAGCTCAATCTTATTTTGGATTTAGTCTCTATGCAAGGTACACTAAGTTTAATTTTAAATTAACTTAGTTTAATCTTAATAGGATCTTTTTAAAAAACTTTAGTTTTTCTGTAGTCTATTTAATACTACACTTATTAATGACTACTCACTCACCAAAATCTGAATGTATCCAAAAAGGAACACTTATTAACTTTATATAATATTTTTAATACAAACTATAAATATTATAATACAAAACCTTTATGATGTGGAACTTAATTATATGTTATGTAATATATACTAAATGTTAGTTTATCTTTAGTGTATATAATTTTTATTATATATGATTGCATAAACAGGTAAAAGTAATGATTTACAAACAGCGTTTTCGAAGAATACTTATTCATTAAAGATTTGTGGCTGTTCTTAAACATATGTTTAGAGCATGGAATATGATAGCAGCCATTTTTAACTGATTTATATAAATCTGAATTTATCATTAAAAATAGATAATCAAATTTTGGATCAGTTTCCAAGTATTTTGAATTCTTAAAACAATTTTTAATCTAAAGAAACAATTTTAAATGTAGATAAAGTTTTTTTTAAAAAAATCTTATTTAAATTTCTTTGTCCCCATTCTTTTCATTTTAAATTTATTTTATTAAGAAAATATTGTTTGTTTATGCAATAATGCACTTACACATTACAAACATATACTAGTAAAATATATTATAAACTATAAGAAAAATTGTTATTAATAAATAACAATTTTTTTCTTTTAGTTAATAATATTTGTTACTAGAATATGAAATTTGGAGGACTCCTCCTAAACACGATTGGTACGCTGCAGAGCACCCTGGTGTATCTTTGCAGAACACCCGCTCAAGACTTGTCCAATCTGCATTAACTAGGCTGAGGTCTGGCCACATTAGAAGTCTGGTCTTCAACGATCCTAACAGGACCTTTTCTACTTGCCCTTGCTTGGCTATTGCCTCTCACTCTCATATTATTTCTTGTATTGGTGCCTCTGTGAGGCAACTGTCGGATGAGAGCGAGAGTGTTTTTGACCTTCTGGTGCGACAAGATCTTTTAGATTAGAGGTCTAGACCAAGGGGATCAGCAACAACAACTAGAATATGAATATTATGACATTCAAATTTTCCTGTTGTTACTGGCAATAATTTTTTTTAATTATACTTTGAAATATTTAGATTAAATTAGTATTATCCTAGTATATTTGCAATTTGAAGTAGAGAAATAAGCTTTTGAAAATTCATTCCTGTAAGTGATTTTAAATAATTTAAATTTAAAATTTAAATAAAATCATTTAAATTTAAAGTAGGTGGTTGCATTAAAAAGCCAATTGTTGTTGTTTTTTCGGTCGAATTCGGCAACACTCTGTGTTTATGTGTATGTGTGTTTTACACCTACACAGATTTATCTATTAACATAGATTTATATATTTGTATTTACATATGTTTTAATGCTATTTAACATAAGTAGGTTTTGCTTTCTCAAATTTTAATTTTTGGTAGAATTTTTTATTCAAATTTGATACTACAATTTCTCATTATGTTCTTCAATTCCTGAAATATAAAATGAATAATCTATTCATTTGTAAGTACTTTATAATTTTTTTAGTACTTAACACTGTGGGGAAAAAATGAAAATTTTTTGTTATTTATCATTTGAACCCCAATATATAAAGTAGAGATAAAAAATACATCTTACTTTTGAAATCAGGAAATTGATAACATATTTCTTAAGCTATCTACTTGTCTGCAAAATTTCAAGCAAATCATTTGATAAACCTCTAAACTAGATTTTAGATTTTTATATCTTTTAACACACACAAAAAAGATTTTTTAAAGAGATTTTTGTCATTAAAATAAGTGGCAAAAATCTGTTAAAAAACTGTATTAAAAAATGTGATAACATTTTTTCAAAAAAATCATTCTGAATGTAGTCACTATCCTTAGACCAATTCTTAGGTTTAATATTTTTTTTTAGATCGAAGCTTATATCCATTTTGTGCATCTTCACTGGATGAGTTTTTGAGGTGGACTATTGGTAAACAACGTGCTTGTGAGGTATTGCAAATTCTTCTTTTAAATGAAATCTTAAAATAATTTTTATGCAATTTAAAGAATTTGTTTTAAAATGCTTTAACTCGTTCAGGACATGCATGGAGACAGAAACATTTATCCAGGCGCTCTCTTGCTGAGAGTATATGCATCCACATGGTGTCCATTTTTCCCACTAAGTTCTGATTTAATTTTAAAATTCATATAAAATCATAAACGCAGTTACATGTGCTGAAATTTATAACTTACTATCATAGTTAATATTTAAATATACTGTAATAAAATTGTTGCAAGATTGAAAAAGTTGCCAGATATAAAGAAAATAAAATGATGAAACGTTTTTATTAAATAACATTTAAATTTTAAAAAAGTTATATTTAAAAAAATTGTGTATAATATATACTTTGAAAAAATGGCATACATTTGCATACAAATATTCAATACATGAAAATATAAAATATTACATAATTATATCAAACATTTTGAGGTTTTTGGACATTTCAAAACATTGTTCAAGACTAGATCCTATGTTGCAAGTGTTTCATTCATAATAAAATAAATCTCCCACTGTTTGCTTTATTATTATTATTATTATCCACATATAACTCTGGTAAACAGCTTTCATTTAATCTTGAATGATTGTAACATGAACTGTAGGACACTGGGGAACTGTAGAAAAATTACACCAGGACAGACAATGCAGTGAATTATATGAGAATAATTCTGGGATGGACAACCCGCCGAAGCATCTAATAGCAGTAAACAAACATCCACTCTAGGGCAGACAGACCACAGAACTAGCGTAGTAAACTTTTGATATAGTTTGTACTTTTGTAGGGTTAGTTTCCTTGTATCTTTTTATAACTTTCTGAACAATTTTTGTTCGAAATTCCAAAGGTGAAAATATTTTACCTATTTCTTTGCATAATAATATGTTTAAATTTAATAATGCCATGCCCCTCCTCCGATTTCCCCCTTTGTACTATTGTACAGTTTCTTTAAAACCTGAATAATGATGTGTGATAGTCTCAGGTTTCAACTCCTCTCTTGTAATTATAATCAACTACACTATGTAATTTATTATTTTTTACTTCCTTTTTTGTTTTTTGTTTCCTCCTCTAAGGTAAGAATTAGTTGTCAACATAATAACTTCTCTCCTTTTATCTTTGAATCCTATCACAATAATATCCTTCTTCTGAAATGTTGCAACAGAATCCTTTTGATTATGATTGGGGAAATTTTTTAGCATACCTTTCTCCTTTCTATTTTTTTACACAGTGCTACAAATATATATTTTTCTTTTTTCTGCAAAAGATAAACAAAAAATCTACCAAGGTATATATTCTTCCTCCTCTAAGGTAGACCTTCATTTCCAAAATCAGCCATCAAAGTTTTGATAGCATATTCTCCATGAGATGCACCAAGTTCCATTGGCTTAATATCTTGGCCAGTATAAGCAAGATAATTCCAGATTATAGAGAATTAGAAGCACATAGTTTATAAATTTTAATGCCATATTGAAAACATTTGGAAGAAATGTACTGATAGAAGCAAAGTCTTCATCCCCTCAAAAAAAGACTCATTCACAGAAATTTCCCTTCCAGGAATATACAGAGTTCTCAAATTTTTTATCTATATTTTGAGAACAAGGTTTAACTTTTCAAGCTTTTTTGCTTCTGGTTTTGACATAAAATGCAGACATTTCAAAATTTCCTAAAACCTATTTCTTGACATGACAGAACTAAAACAAAAGGAAGCAAAATAATGGATATGAAGAAAACTACATTTTAATTGTAGGTTTCTTAATTATACTCATTAGTATATTTAAGATTATACTAGTGGATATTATTATTTCATTTCCGACCACTTCTATAATACATTAAGATCCTGGTGATTTTGATGAACTTGGCTGTATTTTAGATTTTTCAAAAATGAATTTTAAAAATTTGTTTCTTTTATCTACTATATTTTCGTCTGTGAAGAGCAAATTTAAGAAAAGTCATATTCTTCCACTGGCTCTGAACTATTTCTGTAGATACCACTATTTCCTAGAAAATTTCTGGAATGGATCAATTCTTTGATGTTTTTTTGCCAGTCATAGATATTTAAATTATCTGTACTTTTATCCTTATAATCATTTATTTCAATGATATCTGAATAGTCAGATTCCCTACCCCCTATGTTAAAAAAATTGTTTTCCTCTGTTTCACTACCTGATTAATTTTGAAATCTCACCCCACTTAAATAAAAAAAATTTCAACATAAGCACTAAAATAAAACTGATCCAAAATATACAAGTAAATAAAAACTATCTAGAAAATCTCAAATGCAGACAATAAATCTACACCCACATAAAACAATAAGTAATCTTTTATCCATCTTAGTCAAAATATAAATGTAAAAGAGCACTACCAGTCAAGGTCCTTTACATACATACATCTCTCGAGCGAGTTGAAAAAGTGTAATTGTTTATATGTTTCAGTACCTGGATTATATATTTAAAAACTTGAGACTAAATGAGCATATTGAATGTCAGTGTTCTGTGAAACATTATTCAAAATGAGAACAGACTTCAGCTGTATCTAGTCATCAATTGCCATCTAGTGTGATTTAAAAATTTTAATAAAACCTTTAAAATTGAAATCAGGGCCATGTAATTATGAGCCCCTGAATTGGGAAAGGATTGTTTCATATTTGATATCATGGGCGGAAAGGGCTAATCTTGTATTTATGTATACTTGAGCACAGTCCTGAATGAGCTCATGTAAATTCATATTTTTTAGTACCATTTTTGGTGACACTAAGAATGGTGGAATATAAAATTCCTTATCAGTAGGAATATGTTTCATATATTTGTTATGATTTATTATTCTTAAACATATTAAAACACAGAGCTTTTAAACAATTTTTAAATGTTAAAACTTTGATTTTTAATTCTTAACATTTGTATACCATTCATTTCCAATAACAAAATTGTAGAAATACTTGGTATCTGAAATTATTAATCATTTTTATATTAATAATCATAATCTATGATTTCTGAGGAATTAATTTTGTAATAATTACAGCTAGTTGAAATATCTCCCCAAAACAATCTAAATCATTTCCAAAGATTAAATTCCTAACCAATTTTACTGCTTGTACTCCATTTAGCAATCTGATTTCTTGAACATTTCTGTTGATGAAATAATTAAATAATCAGAGCTAAAGAGATGTAGAGAATATTAATATACAAATCTGTTTTTCAAGGTTCTGTTCTATTATCTGTTTCTTCCTAGAAACAGATAAATTAAATAATTCAGAAACTGCACAATTTTGCATCCTGAAAGATGTCTTATATATACACTTCTGCAGTTCAAGAGCAATGTATCAATTCAGTTTTTCTTTCGGTGCAAGTTTCAAAACTTTTTCCACAAGTACTACACTGAAAAATAAGTTCAACCCATGGAAGTAGTTTCTGCTTTATAAAGTTACTATTAGAGGGGTGAAGAAAAATTGAGAAAGAGAACTCAGATATCATTGAATCAACTGAACAAATAATATCTAAATATCATTATACCTTTTCGTGGCCAATTACTTCCAGACTTAACAAGAACTATAATTCAGTTTTCATTAGTTGAGGGGAACATTATTTTACCAAGTTTTAAACTTTACTTTTGTTTTGCATGTGGATTGTATACAAGTGATAAGTTTGTAACTAACATCAATTCACAATCAAATAAAGTAATTTACAATAAATTTTATGTATGTGTGTATATGCTAACAGTGTAACAGTAGTTATTAATCTGGATTAATCCAACTTGAGAAAGATAAAGCATATTGCTCTCATAAAAATAGAATTTTTGCTGATCAAAATCAGGGTTCCATTATAAGAACTTAAAGGGATATTAAGTTTGTGCACTTTATTCAATGCCAAGTTGAGCATATCAGCTTATTAACTGATTGGCATTGTTTTCTAAATTCAATGTTGATAATGCTTTTTCTCATGCTGAATCGCCTGCCTTTGAACACCATATATTTTTCCAGCTGAGCAAATGATGTAATAGTAATCTTTAAAAAATAACTGTTTGAACAAAATATTTTTGTTTCTGAAATACACTTTACTTAAAGTAAACATTCAGTTTTTCAGAATACACCCTCATTTAGAAGCATATATTTATAGCACGAGTAACCTCAAAATTTGTAGCAGATTTCAAAATAAAACAATTGTATTCTTTTTTTATAATTCAAAAAATATTGTGTGAAATAATAGTGTTGATAAATAAGTGAAGCTTAGCTATTAGCATTTGTATGAGAAATTTTATTTTTTTAACTTAGAAAATTCTGATATAGTTGGATTTGAGCAGCCTTGTTAAAAACTCACATTTTAGAATCTGTCCAAAATTTTGAGAAATCAGTTCATTATATTTATTCCAAATAAAGCTATTTATTGTTGCATGATTTATTTTACCTTCAATATGATTTTTAGTGGAAGAGAGCTGGTTTAGTGCGAACAGCCATTTTGAACATTCTTAAGAAAAATAAATTTCCTTTTGCTACAGAAGAAAGTGTGTGGCCAAGGCATGTCATTATGACATGGTGTCGAAAAAATGGCTTTGTACCAATGGCGTCTGGTAATTCTTTTTTTTATTATTATTAGTTGAATCATTTTTAAAAGAAAGCCTTATCTCTTTAATAAGATTTCTAAATTTAAAATTTTGTTTTTCCAGAAAAGATGACTCTCCTACCAGAGCCAAAGTGGTCAGGTATAATACATTATTTTTAAAATGTGATTATGTAACTTTCATTGAGGCTGAATTAATTTTCATGCATTTTTTTTAATTTTTAGAAATTTTTGAAACTGTGTTATTTAATGTGTTTTTTTTTTCTGCTATTCATTCTGTTTTAAAATAATCTATAATCTATTTGCCTGTTGATTGGCTTCCTCAATTTAACCTTTAATTCAAATAATTAATTTATGTTTCAGAAATATTTAATTTTCAAAACCTGCTTTTATATTTCTGTTTCAAATAGATGTATTTGGCATTTTGTTTTATTTTGATATTATTTTATGAATTTGTAAATTTGATTTCAGCTACATAATATTCTAAAAATACACAATATTCTAAAATAAATTTGATAAAATAAATTATGCTTTTTAATATTTTCAGCCAATGATTCTTCAGATCAGAAGTTTGAATTCTCATTATTTATATAAAAGTATTATTGTTTTGCTTTTTTCTTCCAGGTGTTGAGCTATGTTCTGTAAGCAATGCCAGTGATTTATTTTCCAGCTTGCATGAAGATAATACAAAATTAGATTCAACTGAAGATGATTTAGAAATTGATATTCTTGAGGATACCAAAGGCGATTCTTCTATACTTAAAAGTAACCAAAATCACGTACCCTTGACTCATATATCCTATATCCATCCAGCAGCTGCTTTTGTGAAAGAAATATCATCACAGGTGAATATCTTCAGTTCAAATGGTATATAACATTAAAAAAATTAAAAGCTACAGAATTTTTATTAGAAAATTTCTGTTACTAATAGATAGGTTACAAAAATCTAACCTAATTTAAAACTTTGTTTCAAAATCTTTTTTATTTCAAAGAATTGTCTGGATTAGAGTGAGTGTTAGGTTCTCCTGATAAGAATTGCTTTTATATATTATATACCAAGATAAGTAAAAGTATCTATTTGATTTACAGAGATAGTCTTATTGTAATGAACAAATTATTAAACTAAATACTTAAATTTCCCAAGACATTAATAATTTTTTATCTTAATTTTTCCCCCATAGGATAATTGGTTATCTTGATTTTTAAATTTTAAGCATCTTAGAATATCTCTTTAAATTTTTGATTTTGTATTTTAAAATATGAATTTTGTTTTGTACAAATGTGTTAGAATCAATTCAATATATGTACTACACTTAACAGTTTTAGAAACTTGACAAATGTCAACATTAAGGGCCAGGACTTAATTGTAACTAGTGACATTTTTAAAACTTTTAAATAAAAAATTAAATTCTAATAACTAAACAATATTTGATAAAAATTTCTAAATTCCTCTAATAATATCTAAGCAAATTAGTTTTGAAACTTAGAAATTTGAAAAAAATTAAACACTTGAATCTTTATTGAATCATCTTTCATACAATTTAACTTTTATTTGATTTCCTATGTTGTTATTTTATATTGTTTTTACAGATAGGTGTGAATATTAGGCCTATAGAAATGGAATCATCTATATTCATACCAGCAATTGAAGAAATGATATTAGCCGTAAGTTTATATCTGATCTAAAATAATTGCACTCATTTATTCAAATCGACCTGTTCTTAAAGATAAAAAAAATTTCTGATATGCCAGTTTTTTAAAGGTACCTTAGTGCTTTCTCAGAATAAAGCATTTGATATTTGAGAATTACATGGCACATACTCTCCAATATCTATGGAAATTAGATTAAATTTACAGACAAAATTATAGATATATGTAGTAAAAAACTATTGAAAATTATAAAAATTGTCCAAAAATGCCCTCTTTCTGAATCCTTATTCACAGAAATTTCAATAATGAAAGAGTTTTTAGCATAGATATTATTTTGTTAATGGAGTCTTGTTCCAGCATGAATGCAAAAACTTTTGAAGAATCGCTCCTCATAACAGAAACTGTTTTGATGTTAAGCTTAACAATGATAAAAGAAAGAAAGTGTTTGCTAATCAATGAAAAAAAAAATTGAAATATCTAAGAAAAAGTATTTGTTTGTTTGATCAACAAAATTGTGTTATGGGATTAATAGCTTTTGTGAGCAGCTACCCAATTTCATCAAAAGTAAAGTTTTATTATTTAGTTTTATATATCGCATGAATAGCTAAATTTTTAAAAATACGATAATATATTTAGTCAATAATAAATGTGTGTTAAATAATAACAAAGATTTTTAATTAAAAACATTTGTCTTATTTAATTAAAATTCTTTGGAAATATCTATTATTTAATCATTTGTAGATACTACAGATATATATTAGACAGGGGTAGGAACTGTGCAATTGATGTTGGAGGGTATGTGATCATTTAATTACTTAATTAATTATTAATTTTGATTTATTAATTTTAATTCTTTTTGACTTGCATCGTGCAACAGTGCATTTGATGAATAGCAAATCTTTAGGGTTATCTGAACAATAGGATTCTTTAATATTTGTAATAAGTTATGAAAACTGAGAAGTGAAGAATAATTTTGACCAAAGTTTTGATTTTAGTGCTTCTTATTAAAAATGTGACTTAAGGCTTGTTTTTATTAATTCTATTTTCAGTGCAAAAATTTTAAAATATATAAAACTTATTTTATTTTTTAGGCTTGTCGAGAGCTTGCATCAGATGTAATAAGATCATCTGTAAGTGCTGGATATAACAGGATGGGGGGCCAATTGTAAGTTTAATTTTAATGATATGTTGGTTATTTGGAAAGTGAGATCTGATTTTTTATTAATCATAATTCATTTCAGATTTTCTACCACCCCCCTTTTTTAAAATTAATTTTTACATGTGTTTCTATTTTCTGCATAGCTTTTCATATTTGTTTAAATCTTTGTGGTAATGCTCTACATGCTTTTGCATTGTCTTGACGACCACCTATGCACGCATACTCATACACATATAATCATCCTTATTAGTAGTATAGCTATATTTGATAGAAGGTTTTTAAAAATTCTGTAAAATCAAAATAATTTAAAAAACTTGTAAATCAAAATAAAAACATTCTGTATTAATTGAGTTTTATCCTGTGCAAAAGAATAAAATAGATGTGGAATATATTATTGTGGATTTATTTTAGATATTGTGAATAAAATACTACAAGGTAAATCAACTGGCAATTTTTTCAGATGATTAAGTAGATCATCATTCTTTTATAACTCTGAATATTACTGCAGTTATGATTATTAAACTGATTGCCAAGAACTGAAGTTGACATAAGAAAGTTCTAATTTATTGTGTGCAAACGTAAATTTAGACTTTTAATCTCTTAATGGCTAAATGAAGTTAAAACATATATGTGGGTGTGATGGGTTTGAATTCATCAGTCCATTGGTTTAGATTACAATTGGTTTATTGAAGGATTAAAAAATGGTGATTTTTACAATGAAGTTTTACTGATGAAGAATTGATTGCAATGGCATGGAGATGAACAGCAAATATTCAGTTGCTCTTTTCCACCTACGTGTGGCACTTGGAGCATTTTCTGAGGAATTCTTCAACTCAAGAATTCCAGTTTCGGCTCTTTGAAGAGGATCGTCTCAACGGTTTCAGGTCGTAACCCTTTCTCGGCCGACGGTAGCGGAAAAAACGGTCCGAATTCCTTGGTGTCGGGGGCTTTCTCTCCCCTCTCCCCTTTGACTGCTGATTCACACCGGAAGTGAAGAGCGCCCTCTCGTGGAATTAATTCACCACATATATTTTAATAGATTTTTTGGAATCATGTTTAAAACATCCTGACTAGGACAACTGTAGAATAAAATGAAAATAATTTTTTTAAATACCTTTATTTTAATTTTTTTCTAGAAAAATTATTAAAAAATCGATATATTTTTAAATTTGATGAAATATTAAAAATAATAATAATAATAAATAGTACTTTAGAATTCTTTGTGTTATCTCAAAAATAGAGCAAAAAGTTTTTTTTTTAAATAACAATGCTTTAACATCAAAAATTTTTTAATGAATGTTATAAGCCAGTCAAACATTATTTAGGTAATGGAGAAAATATATTTAATGTTTAGGCAATATAAGGTAAAAATGATAAAATGTATTTAAATGAGCCATATAAAGGGAAATTTAGTTGACCTATAAATAAGATGCAGGCCATTAATGGATTAATTTGAGTATGAAGCCATCCATTGTTGTTCACATCTAAATGCATTTGTCTAAAAGGTGAACTTTTCAAAATAATTTTTTCATATATTATTTACTATTAATTCCTACAGTTATCATTATTTAAAATTATATTTGAACTGTATGAAGAGAAAAAGTTATGTGTCCAAAAATTTGATTTGAAATGTAAATACAGTTTCATTTCAAGGAGTGGCTAAAAGAGGTATGAACGTCATTGATACGTCTTGGGGTAGGGTTTGCTATAATTTTTATTTTGCACATTTTAGAGCCTAAAATCAACAAATGTTTTTAGAGAAAGAGTAAATTAATACTTTGTTCCGGGTACCATTTACTTTTGCTGTCTGTACTTCCAACTTTCCTGATTGCAAATGAAACTTTCATAGTATTATGTTTTTAGTACTATGAGCATAATACGCTGAAAGTTAGAGTAACTAGGCAGATTTAATTTAATTTAGTATTGACCCCCCGCCAAACTGTGATTTTTATCAAATTTTCAGCAAAGTCCAACAGTAGAAGTTAGGCTATCAGTATGTGCATGTGAATAATATAATAACTCAAAAACATGATTAGTTGGGTACATGAAATTTGGAATATTGTTTTTATAGCCAAAATGGAGATTTCCATTTTGGTTCTGAATTATCCAAGGGATGATTGTGTATTAGTCTGCCTTTTTGAGTCATATTAACTCACGGCACACTAGAATGATGAATTTTTTTATATGATCTCTATGTTATAATTGTAACTCTATATGAAATGTTTAACTCAATGGAAAGAAGTGATATACCAGAGTGCATACTAACTATCTTCATTATGTAGTTAAGGTACATAAAGGATCCCTAAATCCAATCCCCATCAGTTTGATTTGGCATTTTAAATGCCTTATTAACAAGTAAATTTCCATTATTTCATCAAATCTTTAAATGCTGAATTTTTATCTATTGTTGAAAATTCAAAGAAAGATTCTGTTACATATTCTATATAGTTTACAAAAGAGATAAAAAAAAAGTGAAGTTACAATATATCAAAAATTATAGCATTACAATGCTATGATATGATAGAATTGTCCATTAAATTGAAGATATATAAGATAGATCAAATAATATAGCTTTAATTGATGCCTGACAAACTTTTGTAGACATAAGAATGAAAGTATATTTCAATGATTTAAATTGAATTAAATATAACTAATATCTCCAATGTACTAGCTGGTCATTAAAAGGAACTTGTGTTAAACATTAAATAATGAATTTAAATTTGTGTGTTAGTTCTTTTGTAAAACGAAATGCTTTTTAATGAAATATAGTGAGAAGTAAAATTTTCTTACCAGACTCATCACTTGTATTATTTCAGGTGTCCAGAAGAAATAACCGTGTCAGATGTTTATTCTGCTATCAAAGACACTCCACAGTTTGATTTCCTGACCAACAGTTATTTAGGAGTTCCTAAAGAAGCTAAAGGCGATACTTGACTAATACTGGAAATTATTTATGTTATTAACATTTTATTTTATATCACTTCAACTAATTTAACCTTTTATAGTCTTGTGTGATGCTCAGCAGTTAAAAGTACAAAATAGATCTGTATGAATATGCATTTTATAAATAAGACCTTTTCCTGCTGTCTTTCTATCATACAAATGAAAGAAACAGCTTAATATTGCTCACTGTAATCTGAAATAAGTATAAATCTTCCATAATAATTGTGTTTACTTTGAGTTATAAATTTCAATATCCTTTTTGTAAGAAATTATAAAGTGGGGAATTTTTAAAAAATATCAAGAATTGAGAGTGAATTGTTTCACTACTTTAAATGATTTGTGCTATCATTCAACCATCTGTATATAATTCCACTTTTCTGTTATATATTGAAAATTCCCCTCTTTGAAATTTAATTCTTAAGATTGCATTACTGTGTTTTCCCTCACTTTATGGTTGTTTAAACCATGTGATTACTTTTCTGTGATACTCCTTTTTTTTCGGTGCCAAATAAATTCACTTATTTTAACCTTATACATGCTAAAGGCAGTCACCCACATAGTGGTGCTAATTACTTCTAAAAATATTAATAATTTTCCTTTGTAATTTCTTAATGAAAATACATAATGATGTTTGTACATTGTTGAATTATTTCAAATTTTGATAACTCGTCTTCCGTTAAGAAACACTTTATGCTGCATCTCTTTTCCCTTTTGCTGAGATCAGTTGCAACTAAGCAATAACTATTCATTGTCATATTTCTGCAGTATGTGTTGCATGTGAGAATAATTTATGTAAAATGCACTTGCATATTAACTTATTTTAGAAGCAGTGCTAAAAAGTATTATATTTATAATAAATTTGACTGCTGTTTTCTGTATTTATATGTAAATATGTCTTGCAAAAGTTTTGTAAAATAATATGAAAAAGGATATTTCATGAAAATATTAATATCCTGATCGATCTATTATTTCGATTTCTTAGAAAAATGAAATTCTAAAGGTACTAAAAAATGTTCACGATGTATTTTCTCATTATGACAAAATAAGTAATTTTTTAATTTGGACACCTGTAAAATATATTGTGTACAATTATGAATGAAGAATGCAAAATTTTGATCATTTTATGAGTATTTATTAAAATGGACGATAGTAAAACAGCTTCATTTGAATTGTCTTTGCAGTCAGATTAAATGTAGATTTTAGTTCCATCATTCTGAACCTTTATTATCAGTTTCCTATTTTTTATTATTATAAAAAGTAATATTTATATATTTTTTACTAAGACAAAATAGGAAATGAGTAAAAATTACTTTTCAGTGTATCTAATTATTATACTGCTTTTATGAAATTGAAATAATTTAATTATTGTTTTAAATTCACGAAACCATGCATATCTAATGTTCTATTTCTGATCTGTGTTAATAACTGCTGATTTAATAGATTATCAGTTCTGATGGGTTCTAAACCAATTTACTTCTATTTCTTTCTTAAATTTTAGGAATAAGATTATGCTTTTTTTCCTTTTTAGAACATCTGTTTGTTTTCCCTTTTTAATTTAAATAGCTATAGTTAAATAGTGTTAAGTATAGCAACTTCTTGAGGTAAATTCCATTGCTAAATTTAAAATTCACAGATTATTTCATTTTTTATGAAAAAAATTTCATTGAAATCATTGCTTTTTATTTTATTTATCTTGATAATTAAAATACTAATAAATCAAATATAAAAATGATAAAAATAAAGAAATGAATCAATAGCAATTTTCTAGTTTACTTTCATTGATTTTTGTTCCTTCATTATATGAATCACAATACTATTGAAATTTAAACAAGCTTTAGAACAGTGTCTAATCTTTTTCTTACTTATGTGCTTTATTTTTCAACATATTTATGAAGGAAAAGTGTAGCATATTAGTATATTTAAACATCAGAATTAAGGCATTTGACAACCTGGAAAAATTTAGATTAGCTATATATTTTTACATTCCTTATTTGGATTATGCAAATTAAGTATTTTTTTGCCTTGCCTACTTGTTTTCAGTAACGAATACTTTTAAAACAGGTTGTAAAATTTTCAATTTAAAAAAAAAAAAAAAAAAAATCCCCCCCCTTATTTTTGATAACTAAAAGTGTACAAAATTTCCATTGTATTATATCAGTGCATTTATGTTTTGTGCTTCCTGAATCTCAAATGGAATATTAACTCTGCCATTTGAAAATGTATGTAGTTAAGTTGTACATCATCAGGGAGACTTTTTTTTTTTGGCAGATATTTGTAACATATAGTGTAAATACAAGTAAGACTGATTGCAAGTTTGTAGTAAAGGACGAATGTAAAGTTGAAACAAGCATTTTTTAAATACAATCTTGTATTAATAAACAAAAATACTTAATGAGTCTATTTCTTTTGTTTGTTATTTTTCAAATGGATATCACTTTTCTAAAGGAAACATATGAAGGATTTTGAAATTTTGCGAAATGTCATTTAATACATGCTTTGTTGTTGTGACAAAAAAAACTTTTTGTATTGAGTGTTGTATCCATGATTAAACTGAGCAATTGATATTGTAAAAAAAAAGAAACTCAGAAAAACTTTATAATAGAATGTTAAATAAATAAATAAAACCACAAACTTAGAGGAGAATATGAAACTTTGCTTAAAGTTGAAAAATATTATGCTTACACTAAATTCATTTAATATTTATATTCTGGTTTTACATATACTGTATTTATATTTATAGTGAGTTGAAAATAAATAAAGTGTAGATATAATAGGATGTTTCTTATTAGTGACAAAGTTATAAATACTCATACTAATTTAAAAAATAACCTAGGCAAAAAGTTATTCTTCTGAAATATTAGTTTATTATATTAAAGTCCTGTTTTTAAGCAACACTAGGGCTATTTTGGGATTTGGGATGACTATGGCACCTTAGCTGCCACCACCTCTCGAAACTTTCACACCACATCAGTTGGTGGAGGTTTGACCTAGACCTGCTTACACGACAGTTCTTCTGTGGAATAGGGTCTCAAAACTGATTCCGAAGCCGAAACCTTATCACCACTGCCCGGCCCGGTCTTCTCATATAAAATAATCAGGGTGAAGAAGGTTTTAAGAACAAAGAGGAAATTATATATGTGTGTGTGTGTGTGTGTTTGAAAAAAAATTCTTTGTATAGTAATATTTAAATTAATTAAATTTCTTTATTGGTCAAATAGTTTTATATCATCCTAAATAAATATTTTATAGGTTATGTAAAATATTTGCAATTAAAATGACCTTACTAGTAATAAGAAGCTTTGCTAAAGACATAACTAAAATTGCCGAGTATTTGACTTTTTGCTTCTTTGATTTCAAATTTATTATTAAACAAATGTAATTTTTTTGTAGAATAAATGGGTACATTTTTGTACTGTAAAATTACAGAAACATTAAAACAGGAATTTTTAACTTAAAAACAATTATTTTCTACTCTCAAGTATTTTAGATGGTATCTACATTTGTCGTCTGTCCTCGGTGCATATTATATTTTCAAAATAAATCTTCCATCACCTAATAGTTGAATAGAATGAAATCCTAATCAGTTGTTTTATAATGAAAGAGAATCTGTTTGTATTATTATCTGTAAATCTTAAAGGAAAATTATATTTTTTGACATAAATTTTTCATCTGACTTTAGTTTATCACTAATATCCTAGAATAAAAGATCAAACATAATAATATTCATCAATAAATATAAAATATTCATATATTTATAATGCAAACAAAAAAACATTTATAATGTAAAAAATAGCCATCAGTGTATCATTTTTATGAAATAAAATTTATCTTTTATTTAAATATACAATTATATTGATAAATTAATATTTACAAAATATAGATTAAATCTGCAATTTAAATTTATTTAGGTTATCTATATACAAGATAACTGGTTTTGGAAGAAAAAAAATATACAGAATGGTAGTAATTTATGGATTCTAACATTATTCTATGACACAGCTGACATTCCATAGAGGTGTAAACAAACCATAACCTTGAGGTACAGAGAAGTATCTCTTTTTTCCAACACATCCATTTGTATCACCCACTGAAAAATGAAAAATATATCAAATGTGATGTAAAAATACTTTTTTATACAAAAAAAATGATCCTCACACTAAAGAAAAATTATATTTTTATAAATATTCCTTTATTGTTTGAACAGATTGGTAGAAATACAAGCACATTATTAATATTTGATATAGTTATTAAATAAACAAAAAAAAATTTAAATAATATATTTTAAATTGTAGTTTTTATAAGATGTTATGGGATAAAAAAAAATCTACAGTAAAATTTTTGCTAATCAGTAATTGCATTTTTGTAAAATTAAGTTAGAACTTACCAAAATTTCAAGCAAACTGTCCATAAAAGGCCAGTTTTTTTTAATAGAGCTTTCTACAAAATAGAATATAGTTCACATTTCTGTTACTTATTAACTACAACATATTCCATTTATTTGAATGGCACAGTTAATCTCGATATATTAATTAGACTTTAAAATAAAATATATCAACTCAGTGATTTATATCAGAATCCACCTCCTTAAAAAAATTCAAACCTGCTTCATCAAGATATAATCCTATGAAAATTTCCGGAAACGATAATGATTCTATGTGTCCAACATAGCAGACAGTTCCACAGATTTCTCCAGAGATTATAACTCGTTCACCTTTCTTTAGAGGAGCAGTAAGTATGTCAGTATTTTCTAGGATGTTTGTACAGCTATTACAAATGCAGCCACTTAAAGCCTTGTAACCTTTTCCTAGAAAGCCCTATAAAGAAAATATGTGTGTGTGTTTAATTACTTTTTGATAACTAATAAATTTTTCTTGTTTGTTTACTCAATATAGATGAAATTTTAATAAAAACAAATGAAAAACTAATAATGAAAATCTTATAAAAATTAAAAAAGAATTTTTATTTTAATTTTAAAGATTGCTATAACATGTTTTAATAATCTTGCAGGCTTTTGCACTTTTTTGTAGCACAGGACTCATAGCTTGAATATTTCTAACTTAAGCTGATGATTATAATGCCTCATCTATATATATCTTAATTTTTGACATAAAAATATTAAGAAATATTCTAACTGGTCACACTTATCTTTTCTTAAATATATATTCTAAAATTTGCTCCAGTACAAAATTTTTAATATACAAAGATATTGAATATTTTAAAAAGAAAAAATAAAGTGATGTGAAATATATTTATTAAATTAATATTTTTAATTAAATTTTTAAACAAACAAAAATTTAATTAATCATAAATAATTAGGATAATAATATTTTATTCATTGTATATAATCAGGCTTTTATCTTTTTATTTAACTATTATAGTATTCATAAATGCCTAACATATATAATTATGGATGCATCAGACATAAATAATAGAATATACATTTGATCAAAGTTAATAAAAAATTAACCAAAAATGAACTGTTTCATTAATTAAATATGAATTCATTAAATTATATTGAAAAGCTTATTAATTCATCCCTTTATAATGTGAATTGCATAAAATTGCAAAACATCAAAATTCTTCACATTATACAACATAATATTCAACAACATAAATATTAAAATAATGAATTTTAGCAAGTTTAATCAAATAATAAACTCAGAAATTTTCTGTAATCATATGCAGTTCTTATGCAACTATGTACTTATCAAATTATTGCTGATTCAGAAAAGGTGGGTCTTACTTTTCTCTTAATTTTAGACAAATCAAATGGGAATTGCTTGTTGAATGACGACAATTTGCATTCAATATGATCTGACGAAGAGTATTTCTTTCGGAAGTCAAAGCTTTCAGACTCGAGTTCATGTTGCAGTTGATTGATCTGCTGCTTCAGCGACTCATTTTCAGATTTTAATCTAAAAAAAAAGATTTAAACAATTGTAAAACGAGGCATTTTTTAATGAATAAAAATTCATAAATATAATTACTTCGCTTGCTCCTTCAGCAAAGTTGCTACACTGGCACAAAGTGCAACAAAACCATTACGAGTGTGTCCTATAACAAATGCAACTGCTTGGCTAACAAACTTTTTATCAATTTCTTCTTCGGCAGATGGAAACTAAGTATATAAAAGTAGATTCTATAAATCCTATATTTACTTTCTATATAAATAACCTGCAAGTCATAACAATGTTAATTCAATCTTACTTTATTTTCCTGCAAAGCGCCTGTTTCCAGCTCTTCTGAATTCATTTGTGCCATGTTTCAGTTGAATATTTTCACATTTCATCTTCCAAACAGAGCAATTTTAAATGGCAACATCTTAAAGAAGGAAAGAGTGTTCTCCGGCGTATACACCAGAATCACGGTTCAAAACGAACGGTATTGGGATTTATAGCTACAAAGGCTTTTATCCCCGATTCAAAACGAATATCACAAAAGATAAAAATTGTTTACAAACATTGAAGTTGAAGTCGAAGTTTATTGGCTTGTGCTACTCATATGCATACAATAAGATGCAATTAGTTGACCACTATTGTCAGAGAATATAGCTAACAGGGATGGGAAATTTGGTTTAAAAAAAACTAAAGCAATATCGTTGTCGAGTTTGTAACTTATTAACTAATAATTATAACTTAATTGTGTTGATCTAAAATTAAATTTGTAAAATAACTGCTTTTAAAAAATTTCGTTATGTACAATCCGTCTCGAGACTGGTAATAATATTTTGAGGAAAAATTCATTAAGATTAATCAGAATATATTTCTAATAAAAACAAATTGCCATTTGATTGTAAAATTCGACCTTTGTATTTCCATTATCACCTATCACTCACGGAAAACTCAATAAATCAGTTTGTTGCTGTTACTAAAGGCCAGCGATTTTTAAGCCGAATGAGCGTCTCTTGATTTGGAAGTAACGCTAACTAGGGCCAAGAGTACGACTTAGCGAAAAAGACACTTTATAGAGATCGCACCGACAAGGGTAACCTCAAATGAGTACAATCACAGCGCAGTTTACAAAAGAGTAAGTAATGTGAACTTCAGTGTGATTGGACTACTGAAAGGCTGACGTAACCGAATAACACCCAATTAGAGATCGCTCCGACCAGGGTAACCTAAAACGAGTACAATCACAGCGCAGCTTACAAGAGCATCATTAAGCTGATGTGAAAATTGCTGTGATTGGACTCCTAAAAGGTTGACATGAGTGTGGCGATTTCTAAGCTTATAACTTTTATTTACATTTGTGAGTCGTATCGCAATCTTGGCTCTGATTGTAATATATTCTGGTTCCTATTTAAATTACACTGTAATCTTTCTGCTGAGTGTCATTAAGGGCTTATAATAATTATAAATTCAGGATAATCGATGAATATAGAAAAAAAAGTCTGACATTTTTTTTCTTTTGCTTTAAATTCCTTATTCTATTTAATTAACTTTTTTGATTAATTTCATTTGTAAACAATTAACTATGTTTATATTTTGTTGAATTAACGAAACAGTTTTTTACATATTGTGAGTGAAATAAGGATTCAAAAAGCAATGAAAGATTAATCAACTGTTTGTGTGATTCTTTCTTGTGAAGATTAAGCAAAGTGATGTACAAAAATATTTTTATGTGTAAGTTAATTTTTTATGATGCATTTTACATTTTAAAATCAACTGAGTAATCTGGACATGTATTTTCTCCTCTATATTTCAGAAGTGTTGGATAATCATTGGTGCAAGTGGCATCGACTGTCATGAAAATTTTTATATCGAATTTTGTATAAATATTCCCAAAATAATTTTGCAATGATACTCAAATTATTCTATATATCATTTTCTTTCATTTATTAAATAGCTATCAATTTCAATATGAAGTAAACTACAGAAAAATCATATATGTGAATAAAACTTTAGTTTTCAGTTGTGTATTAACCACATTTAAAGATCATTGATCATAAATTCTTTCATTTTAAAATCATGACTATATTTACCAGCAGTAAGCAGTTAATATCCAAATACTTAATTTATATATATAGTTTAATCAATAATTTGTAAATAAAATAATATTTTTTATATATTATGCAGTTTAACCCTACAGATATTTTTTATTTAATCATAACATTAATTTAGATTTATTTAAAAACAGTGTTTCTTTAATTTTAAATAAAAACTGAATTTAAAAGTTATTTAAAGGTTGTTTATAACATATATAGTTATTTGTCTTATAATAAAAATAAAAATTTAAATTTTGAAAATTTTCTTATTAAAATTTGAAATGTTTCTCTGGAAGGAAAACTGACATTAAATGTATGTTAAGGACTATTTAAACCTAGTTTTCACGTATCTATGGTAAATAAGAGAAAGATTTGTAAGTAATTTTATAATTTTTTTTTGTATAATTTTACATGGTTAGTATGATATTTAATAACCAAACTAATGCTGCAAAGTTTTCTTTAATAATTATTCAATCATATGGGTTTAAAGGATCTTGCTGTAAATTCACAATATGCATAATAGAAAACATGTAGTTCACTCCTATTTATTTTACACTGGTTCATAAAAAAGATTTTAGAATCAGTCAAATCAATAACTCACTTATATGAATCTCTTTTTCTTTGAGGTTAATTTAAACAGTAATTATGTCTTACTTTTTAATGAATTCTTATTCTTCCATAACATTGTGATAAATAAAAAGTGATTTAACAAATTGTTTTCCATTTTATTTCAAGCTGTTTAATTTATGACAAATTTTACAATGCATTTCCTTTTACTTCATCAAGTGAAATGCATTATTATCAGGTCATTTTATAAAAATTTTATTTAGAAAATTTCTCTTGTTGTTAAGTTGGGATATTATGTTTACATTTAATTTAACAGCATTTATATACTTTTCATTACTCTTTAGCTTTATTTATTACTCTTTACTCTTTAGCTTTATTTATTATTTAAACTGAATAATATTATTCAGTTTAAAGATCAATATTTAGTTTTGTTTGTCTTCAATCCTTCATTACAAATTTATTTACTGTGCAAATTCTTTCCAATTCAACAAAATATAATGTATGACAGTTACCTGATTGACAATGACTTTATAAAAAATTCAGCTACTATACCAGATTTTCATTTTTTTGAATTATTTAATTTGAGGTTGCTATATTGTAATTTTATCTGCATTTTTTTCAATGATTATATCTCTGTTTTCTAAATATCTCATGTTGGAAAACAGAAACAATATTGCAGTTTTTTTATGTTTATTAATATTCTACTTGAAAATGTTGGATTGGAAAGTGGAAAATTAGTTAAGGAAGACTGGCAGCTGTGGCAAACTAGATGATCTGTTCATCTGCGATTGCAGTTATTTGTATGCATCACAGATGTGATAGATCTTCTTGAATAGATATGCCAAAAAAAAAAAAAAAAGGATTCACATGCTCTTAATGTAGTATTGATTTTCATACTGTATTGAGATTTCCAAATAACTCCTTTAAAAAATTTTAAGTAGTAGCATAGTTATTAATATTTTTATGTGTATGCATCAGTTTTGATCTATTTACAATAGGAAATTGAAATGATATTATTTCATTCTTTAAAACTAACTCAAAAAAAGGTCATGTATGTAAATAATTTCAGCTACACTTGCAATTTTTTTTAATTTCAATTTTTAAATTGTGCCTGTTTAATTTTTTTTTATTTCAATTTTAAATCTTATTTCAATATATAAGTTGATATTTTCTAAAAATAGAATAAATACCTTAATTCTTAGATAATTATAAATGCATTTTAATCTTGAGTACTAAGAAAACAAATTTGAATGTAATATGATTTTGTAAAATTTTTTATCAATAATTCAATTTTTATTTAATTTAGCAAAAATTCAAGTAAATTGCAATAATGCCTACAATATGAAGTTCATTTAATTCTATTTTTTAAAGTTATTATATATGTATTTTAATGAAACTTTTTAATGTAGAGTGGAAATTGGAACTTATGAAATCTGTACTATTGTTGTTGTTTTTAATTTTTATTTTTAAATAGAATTCAGAATAGAAAGTATAGCTTTTGAAAGATCAAAATATAAATATTTTTTGCTGATACATGTTTTCTAATTCACTTTCCATTCAGTACAACTTAAGTGATTATCCTTCTTTATATTACTTTATAATCTATAAATGAAAGTTACTCTGAAATTCTAACTCATTCCTCTCCCTTTCAATTTGGGTTTACTGTTACTTTCATTGTTAATTTTCTTGATTTTTATTCTCTACTGATTGTGTACCACAGTGTGAAAGTATTACTAAAATTCTGTTTTTTTCAGTTGATTATCTGTTTCTGTAGTTGAAGCACTAAATTATGACTTTTAATGTGAAGGTTGAACAACTGGTCAACGAATGCGGTTTAGTTCTTTTAAGCTAAAACAATATCAATCAGTCTTTTCTTTATTTAATGAAAAGCTTTAATATTTAATGCTATTTACCTCTAATGTTTAATTCTGATGTGTGACTCTTCTTTTCTGCTTGAATCAAACAATTGTAGAATAGCATGATTCAATTGTCTCCATTATTTAGTGAAACTGATATTATCAAAGAAGATGTATAGGCAAATTTCCCCAGTTTAATTCAAGAAAATGTTGAATTGAAATTTGGTTACATGTTTTTTGCAACAAATTTGAGGATTTCCATCAAATTGTGTATGAAATCCATTGGTCAGAAGTCTGCCTGGTAGTAAAATCGATATAAAATTTGGCATTTAAATTATATAACGAATTTTGTAATCGAATATCTAAATTTGTAATCTAATTAGATACTTTTTAAATTTTTAATTCAATCCGCCCAAGTGTCGAATGTTTGTAGGTCTGTGTTTTTGCATATATGTAAAGGCGATTATATAAAAGCACGACTATGATCAAAGAAATTCAATTGTTGATCGTTTTATTAAAATGCATTCTGTGTCTATTGTGCTTCACTGTAATGTGAAGCACAAAATTCATATGCGGTTGTCTAAAAATGAATATTTGTGCCGTTGACGGTACTGTCCAATGTCCGTTATTTTATTTGGGGAGCGAGGTGGTGTCTTTAGTGGAGAATATGCTGGGAAGTTACACTTAGTCAATGGGCTACTCTTGTTCAGTAATTTTCATATTTTGAATATCCAAATGTACATAATTAGATTGATTCTACATATAATAAACACGTCGTTCGAAGATCTAATCTACTTTCATCAATAAATTGCCTTGCGGTTTTTGAACAACCAGCTTACATTTCCTTTCAGCCTAAGATTTTTACTGAAGCGTATTTAAATTTTTTTGTAAAAAGTTTTTCATTTTTTTTGAAGAGATGGGGGGAGCAATTTTTTTTTCTATACAAAGATTTAAAATTTTATAATATAACTTGGTCAATAAATTTTTAAAGAAAAGTTTCATATGAGGTTTTTAAACGTTTTGGTTCGGTTTTAAAGCGTTGACATTAATACCCAAACATTATTTTTCATCTAATTTCCATTTACTTGTTAAATTATTTATAAAAACTATTTTTCCAAATTTAAATAATACGTCATATATTACCATACAACAATTTTGTTATTTGTCAGATGCGATTCAATAATAGAGAAGATAACGTTTGAACTCATCCTCTAATACCGTAATAACCAAATCCACTAAGCAACTAACAACACTGTTTGAAATATTTTTTATTTCGGAAATAACCTTTCTACGAAATGTGGGTTAAAATTTTATAATCAATTATCGTCAGCATTGCATCTTAAAAATAATACTACTTTTAGAATTCTAATTAAATTTTTAAATAAGTTTACTCATTATATTTCTAAAAAAATTTTCATTTTTATTTTGAACTAAATCATTTTAAAAGGATTTTGAGACAAATATATACTTTAAAAACACCTATAACTTGCAACTTATTTTTATTAATCTTTTAAAATATTATAACTTAAAATTTTGTCAAACCACGAGATTAAGTAATATATTATGTTTTCAAAATTTTATTTCTATCAAAGCATTCCATATATGAAATAACTAATATTTAAATCTTCATTCAATGCTGAAATATAAAAGTTTGCTAAATAAATTCAGAATTGAAATACATTTTGCAAGCTTTCAACCTTAAAATTTTACTTTAGTTCATCTTATGCATTACTTTTCTAGTGTAAATCGTTATGCTGTTTGATTTTTGCATATTGAATTTCTAGAAAGGTAGTTTGATGTTTTGTATTATATTATTAAGATTAGTTTATGGGCTAAAGTTTCATGTTATTCCAAAAATATGCATATGAGCACATTTTTGGTAATAAGTAAATCTTTTTTACATCGTTGAAATAAAAGTTGGAGCAAATATCTACATTGAAAATATCCTTATTTTTCCTCTTATTTTTATTAATCTAAAATGCTATTAAAACAATCGTTTGTCAAGCTTGAATAATACGGCATATGTCTGTAGCTGACTTCCACAGCCATTTTTTATTGCCAATCTGTTTTCATTCATTCATTAAATGCTGCAGATTTTATAAACTTTGCATGTTTTGTTTTGTTTTGTTTTGTACTTCAACAATTTTATTTCACGCATATTATTTGTGGAAAACAATTTTTAAAAAAATATCCTACTTCATATCCAACGGAAAAATCAAGTATAGAGCTGCCCAAAATTTTTAATGTTTCCTGATAGTAAATCAGCAATTCTCCCTTTTTTTTAATCCAAGAAAGATTAAAATAACTGAAGACACAATTCTTTGATTCCTCGATCCCTGCCCCTCCCTCTATTGTTTATACAAAACACGATAGTTCCAATTCTAATTCTTTTTTAAGATACCTCAAAAATAACCTAAGGTATCTTCTTATTATTATTATTATTTTGCCGCCAAATTATCTTTTTTTGACAGATTATCATCACTTTCATCAGAAGTAAATAAAATTGCTTGAATATTATCTTCTTTAGTGATTTCATGCTTTTTCAAGCCAATTTTGAACCCATAAGTTTTCAAAACATATATAATATATATATTAAACATATATAATATATTCAAAAAATATATATTGGTCATCAAAATTTCCGACATCCCTTTTACAGAATAAAGTGATGACTTCTTTCCGGAATAACAAGATCCACAATACATTTCATGCGAAACCTGCTTTGTAATTTGCCGCAGTGATAATCCAATAGTTTGCTTTTACGTCCTTACATTAGCTATAATACAGAAAAGAGTTATGGCCGGAAAACTTGGCGTGCATTTAGAGGGGCTATAGAGAATGCACGTTTCTCGAATTGTTAAGAGAGTCATTAAGTGATATAATTAAACGTCCTTTTCTACGAAATATTCGCTTTTTTTCTCGGTGAAACTTATAAATTTGCTTTAAGAACGCTAGTAAAAATTTTTTAAAGTTTAATTCAGAATAGGGGTTAGATTAAATTTAGATGGAAAATGGTTTGCCATATATCTATATTAATAAAAATGGAACTCGAAATGCGTTGCTAAGCGCAAAACTAGAGAACGGCTCGACCGATTCGGCTAATTTTTATTTTAATATTTTTGTTAAGACACGAGAATGGTTCTTATGGAGAGAAAAAATGAAAAAACTGCGAGGAAAATAGTTAAAACGATACTTTTCTTACTTTCCCGCCAAAAATCTTCATTTCCTTCCCCCACACCGAGTAAGATGGCAGGAACTAATAAATAATTATTTGTTTAGAAAAAAATGCGCGAAGTCAGTTGGTTTTCATTCATAGATAACGGGATGTTTAAAAAAGAAAGAAAATAGTTGCTTTTATTATTAGTCTGTATGGATATTTAATCTATGTCTGCTCAAAATAAAGTCATATTAAAGTAATAAATAAAGAATAAAAAGAATAACAGAGGGCAAAAAGGGTTTGTAAAAAGAAAAGTAGTGAAGAAAAAAAGAATAGAAAAATAAAGAAAAGAAGAGTGTGTGTCACCATTACTTCCTCATGAGCGGCATTTTCTAAGCTGTTTTTAAACTTTGCATCGCTCGAAAACCAATCGCGTCTTTATTTGTTTAGTGTGTTTACATTTACGAAAATTCGAGTCTCATTATTCTATAAAAAAGTAGAATTTCAGACCTTTCCCTCCACCATTTAAGTAAAATATCAATTCCGGGACAATCATTGCTCGGATAGAAAGAGAAAGATTAGTAGTACAGTGAACAGATCATCTGAAGAAAATAATAATAAATAATACTATAAATAAATTATATGATTGTTAAAATTTGTTTGGTGAAAAACCTGTTATGAGACGCAGCTACATAAAATATTAGCGACCAAACTTTAGCGAGCATTCATACTGGCGAACCGACTGGTCGCCAAAGGCGGCTAGTATAT
>JAOUZG010021225.1:1697809-1723628 GCA_026289955.1 Argiope argentata
CCTCGCGCCAGCTTGATTGGTTTGGCGAAAGGAATAGTCTAGTAGCCGCTAGATTGTGCGCGATGTTTTGAGAATTATCACGAGATCCAGGTGCACGCACTTTTCGTCTATATAAGGACGAATAGCCGGAGCGAGTAGTTAGTTGCTATAGTGATTTGATCGAGTTAGTGGAGAGTTTGTTTTGTAATAAAAAGCGTCTCGCTGGACTAAAGGATTTGTGAGCTGTGTTTGCGTTTGCTGTTAACGCTGTGTTATTGAGCTCGCTGCGATTTACTGTATCTCTGCTATACGATAGCTGTTTTGCAGTCGGTTTTTATCGTACGTAAGACTTGAATTTACGCTGTAATTGACTGTTGACTGCTGGATTGTATTTATCTGAAATTTTTACTTTATTAATTATCCTGTAAATAACTGTAAATAGCTGTAAATAAATTTGTTTGTGCTGTCCTCATACAAAGTCCATTCAATCCGAACCCGCTACACTAAAAACGTAACAATATAATATCTCAAAAGTTAAAATAGTGCCAGTGGTGACTGAGCTTTATTTTTTATGGAATTATCTAAACGTAATAATAAAGCTACGTACTGACAAAATTTCATATTAAAATAATTAAGTAAATAAAATAAATAAATAAAAGGAAAAATTTCATAATAAAATAAAAAGTAAATTTGGACCTAAAAAAACGTTTTTAAAAATGCATTACAAACACCAGTAAATAACACTGTAATCTCAGGCAGTAAAATAACTAATGTTTAAAATTACAAAACCTAGACAGTCATCCCGTCCTGCGAAAGGGGAATAGAGTCATAAGAGTGTAAGCATTCCTCCCTTTTCTGTTTTATGTATAACATATTTCTCAAAAAAAAAAACAATCTATTTAGCAAAATAACAACACATGCGTCGAGAAGTAAACACAATAATCACAATACAACCGGAAATTTCCGGATTGCCAAGTGACGTATTGAGTCAGCACAGAAGCAACAAAGTCGTTCGTTCTCGAACGAAAGAGCCTAGTTTAATCGTTCGCGAACGAAAGAGTCTAGTTTTATCGTTCGCGAACGAAAGAGTCTAGTTCATTCGTTCTCTATCGAAAGAGTCCAGTTCATTCGTTCGCGAACGAAAGAGTTGATTCTTTCGTTCGATGAGTCTGAAAAGGTCGTTCGCGAACGAACTGAAACGATCGGGTCAAATTGGTGAACGAACGATTTTGAGTCGAATCTTTGAAATGAACGAGATTTCCCATCACTACTTTCCGCGTGTTTTCCCTTTCAGTCCAAGCAATTACGACACGCCGCTAGCGCCATCTCCATTTCCCTCTTTCCCCACCTACGTTTTTAATAGACTAGTCCATTCTCATAGGGAGCCACTACGGGAAAGATCCGCTAGTGAGGATGACGGATCTCAGTGCTCTGCCAGGACGTGGGCGATTCGTCTCTTGAAAATATTGGTTGTTTTTCTGGCAACTATGATAATAGTGCTAAAATACATGAGTGTGAGCATATAAATACGCCAGAAAATTTCCTTATCGAACAAGTCATCTAGTTCGATCATACAGCAAAAAATTTCAAACTATTATTATTATATAAAAAGAAATTAATCGCATTGCTTGTGAAATAAAAACAACCGTCCTACTGTGAAACTTTGCCTGAGCATTTTAATTATTTATGAGAGTATGCTGCATTTGAATATGTTGAAAAGTAAAATTTGTATAAATGATAGCAACTTAATTACTTAAAAATCGTTTAAAAAATCAGAATGGAAAGCAACATCTAACGTATACAATTGGAATTTTTTTTTTTCTATTTGTGGAGATCATATGATTGAATAGATGAAAAACACTTGGGTTTATGGCAATGTTTTCATATCTGTTGCTCGTAAAAAGCTAGAAATATATATATGTTTTCTTTCCACGGGTTTAAATAATATATCAATACTGTAAGAGCTTATTGCATGAACAAGAATTATTACGTTAAAATAAAGAAGAAGAAAAAATTATCCGAAAATTTCTGGACAGGAAAACGAATTCTAAAATCGTATATGTAACATTTCAAATATTCTGCTTAAACAACAATATAGAACTTTATTATAAGTAAGAACTATTTTCAATTTATAAATGTTATTTTATACTTTTCTATTCTTTATTTTGCGATTAAAGGTTAACAGAATATGTTTGCCATTTTCAGCCAACAAGCAATAATCTGATCATAGAGTTGAGTTAGAATTACAACGGTTAAACATAAATATAAGGATAAAAGTATTTATCGTAAGACCTGTTTTGAGAAATTATTGATACCATGGAATTAAAAATACTTGATGGGAATAACAAAAAGCACTCAAGAGCTGATGATATTGAACTACCAAATAAATATTTAAAACAGAACAATTATGGTAATGATCTTGTTAGTAAATCACTTAAAAAAAATGACCAGTTTGAAGGTTTTGGTGATTATCATCACTTAGAGAGAAAGTATGTTGAATGTCATGTGTGCCAAGAAATTTGTGCTAATGAAAGTGCTCTACGAAGACACTGCAAGCGTCATTTGTTTCAAAATCATACAACATGTGGTATTTGTTCAAAGAATTTCCATAACGTTCATTCATTGCAAGAGCATTTTAAATCACACAGATTATTCATTAATGCATGTAAAAAATGTGATAAAAAATTCAGCAGTAAAGAAAGTCTTACTAAACATATTTGTTCTAAAACATATCCTTGTAATGTATGTAATCAGATTTTTAAGTCAAAAGAGGACCTCTTAAAGCACTTTTTTATTCATAAATCTTTACAAGGAAGTTATTTACAATTTACAAATGATTAGTTTCTATTAAATTTTTTAATTCCTTATTTTCAATCATTCATTTCAGTATGTATGATATTTATTAAAATTTGATTAAGAGTATTTTATAATTTATGTTTACATTAAATAAATATTATATAAATGATTTTATATGTTTTATTCAATTTATATGTATTACTAATTGTTCTTTTTAACATGAGATAATTATTTCTATAATACTCATACATTTGTTATGTTACCAAATTAAGTATTGTCAAGTTTTTTTTAATTGTTATTAATATTTATTGTCTAATTTTGTAATCTGTGTTTCAAGTATCCTTTAGAGTCATAAGTTTCAGTATCAAAATTAGTTAAAAATTGTGAATTGAAAAATATTTTGTAGTTATATTGTATTTCAGTAAGTTTTTGTTGCTGTGCCTAACTGATAAGACTGATATCATTAAAAAATGATTTTATTGATTAATACATTTCAATAGTGATTTTTTTTCAGCATTTTAGTATGTTTAAATTTTTTTTCACTATATCTAAAAAATGTTCAAAATATATGTTTTCCCCTCAAAATAACAAAAAGGGGGGGCAAGCAGTGTAAATGAAATTTTGCTTCGTAGTTATATTATTGTTGGTGTTTTAAGTATAATTTGAACAATTTTATTAAAATATCTGTATTTGAAATGGAATTATGCAAGAATGGATTATTTAGCTGCTTTGCTAAAGACAGATTAATTTTTGTGGGGATTTTTTTGTTAATTTAACCATGTATGATTAATATGTTAAATATTCTAAACTTCCTGTATGAACATTTAGCTATTTTATGAGGATTTTATGATAAAAATTTAAGACAGCTACAGGTAAATAAAATTTGAAAATTACTATGGAATCTGAAAAATTGAAAAGTTTTCGAGCTATGTATCTGAATTTGGAAAAGAATGACTTGGTAGAGGAACCAGAGAACTTGGTTTGAACATCTAGGTGATTAGAGGAGAATCCTAACTTAGCCCCAAGCGCCTGTTTGCTTTAGCTAGGCTAAGTGGAATGGCTTTCATATTTTAAATAACTACCTGCGGTATACTTTCCTAATATACTTGACTCATTTCATACAGAAATACACTTTGACAAAGAGAAAACAGTTGACTATAGGACAATTTATTAATGAGCACATCATACATTTACTTTCCATTTGGAACAGAAATTGTCCCCTCCTCACATATTTTTAATTGTTTGTTTGAATATAATCAAAAGTGTGCAAGGAGGAATGGATAAAACCTGTTTTTATTCATTATCTTTTGGATATTTAGCAAATCTGGGCTATCTGAAATTACTAATGAAAATATATTTCTATATTTTGTATCCTTCAAAGGTTTATGTAGTTTGTATAGAGGTTTTTTTTCCCTATCCATATCAAAAAAGATATTTCTGGGGAAAAAGAATAATATTAATGAGATGAAAACCTTTGATCTTTCATTAATTTGTTTTGTTATCTCAGTGCATTTATCTACAAACATAGATTTTGATACAAATTATCATAAATAAGTGTCAATAATAATGTTGGTGGGAAATCACTGCATATATATATATATATATATATATATATATATGGCTTGAATTTTTGGTGAATATTGTTGCAGAAAAGTTCTTTAGTTTTGTAATACAAAGTTTCTTTTCATAAATTGAAATTTATTTATTAGTACTGTTTTATTCCAATTTCTTTATGCATTTCTCTCATATTTTTATTTCTTTACTTTTAATACACTTTTGATTACTTAATTAATATTAGTAGTAATGAAATTTTATAATAGCTTTTTCATTTACTGCCTGATATTTTAATATTTTTGAAATTTTTAAATCTTTATCACAATCCAATATTTTAGTTTTTCTAATTTAATTATTTTTATTAAATTTGATGATGTTTGATTCCGAATACATAATTTTTGTGGCAATAAATTCAAAAAATAATTTTTAAATACCATGCTATTTATAAAAAGGAATTATAAATTAAAATGATAGGAATATTATAAATTAAAAATAAAGGAAACAAAAAATTTTATTTTTACTATATTGAGCAAGTATAATTTTTTTAATTAATTTATATTTTTTGATTATTTTTAATTAAAACAATTTAAAAATTCTTTATTAATTTTTTGCTTATTTTATTATAAAATGATATTTTGATTAGCATTAGTTATTTTTTGATTATGAAATATTTTGTACTAATTAAAGAATCATATTTTTATTAATATAATTTTTAAAATATGAAAATAAAGCTTATTCTAAATTTTATAGTTACAAAATGCTTTGTAATTAATAAAATGTCATATTTTTTCCTCCCTTTAAAAATTGAATGGATTACAATAAAAGCTATAATTTATGTTTTTATTTTAAGGTAACTTGTTTGATTCTTTATGAAAAGTAATTTAAAGTCTTGTAATTTTAAAATCTTGCCACACTATAATTAGAATTTGTATTCTTGAAAGTATTTTAGAAATTTATTGTTTTATTTTTTTCATATTTAACAGTAATTATTTAACTATATTAAACACAGGGATCCATTATTGCAATCTTACAATATCACATTTCTTTCATTTAAGTTTAAATGTAAGTAATAAATGTGAACTTTAAACTTTTTATTAATAAGATTTAGTAATTCATTTGCATTTTCTTTTGTTATATTCTTTACTGAAATTATGCAGAAATTATAAAAACTAATGAATTGAAAAATAATCTGAAAAGTAATGTTTGATTTAATTGTTCTAAATTAATGTTTACTTAATTAAGTTGTTAGCATAATATGTTATACTCATATACAGCCTCAAAAAAGAAGAAACTAACTTTACTCACTGTCAACTAATCTGTCATGTACAGAGGATGTTTATTCTAATCATGATTCAGTTCGTAAATTTAAATCAATAGAGTGTGCACTTATTCCCAGTTAGAGAAATGTCTTAAATGATCTAAAGAATCATATTTTATGTTAATAAATGCATCACTTTGAAAAATGTCAAAATCTGAATTTTTATACAGTTTTTATACTTCTACTAATAAGTTTAATAAAATATTTTCTGTATTTTAGACAATTTCCATTCTTCAATGTTTAAAACTAATTAAGACTTGAATAGTGATTGAGGTAAGTTAATATATGATGGATAGATGAATTTCTTTGGGTGGTTCTGTGTCACTTGCGCTCAGTCTTATTAGCGCTAACTCATTAGAGGGTGTCATTTGCGCTCAAGCCTTTAAAAGGGTACCACATTATAACTTTTATCTTTGTATGTAAAATTTGGCGATTATACAATGTGCGCCATATAATAATAAATCACTGTCAAAGTGAGAATGATACGCCATATCTCTGATAATGTTAAAAGGCTGCTGTGGGAAAAATGCTAACGAACGTTACCGAGTTTCAAATTATTGATAAAAGTAATGAGCAAAATTTGCTCCAAAAACTTATTATGAAGGAACATGTTCATAATTTTCTTACCCTGAAGACATTTATACGAATTATAATTTTGATGCACAAAATACAAATTTAATCTATTAAAGTGAATTATAATTTATTTTTAGGATTTAATTTTTATATGTCTTAAAGTTTAATTTTATGTAACAAAATAAAAAAAGAGGTGTTTTTTTTTTAAAAATTCAAATTTAATTTGATACCAATAATGTTTAGTTCTTTCAATATATCTGTATGCTTGTATGTATATATATTCTACAAACATATACTTGAAATGAGCTAATGTACTTTTTTTACGTTAAAGCTGTTCAATAAAGTTATCTTTTTTTGCAAAATAATTAGCGCTTCGGCTAAAATAAATTAGAATCATATTTAAAATTTAAAAAAAAATAGCTGCTAATAAATTCTGAGGCGAAAGAAACATTTTCAAATCAAAAGTGTTGATAATTACTGAAATTCCTTCAAATCTGAAATACATTACTTCATTTCGTAGCTCATTTATTGTCAGATTTAACTATACATAATCTAATGTATTACAAACAATATCTAAATACAGCATCTAAACGTACTATATTAAAACGCTTATTTCTCAGATACAGCATCATGTGCTAAGGCTTTATTCACAGGCAATAAAATAGTAAATTTCTTTTTAATTTTGTTCAAAGCGCTACCAGTGTTTCAATACCAATTTTCAATTTATCCTAGATCCACGATGAAAGAAAGCTAGAACTTAAATATGTTACTGTATATTTTTTTCGATTTTTTTTCCTTCACCTTTTTTTTCAACCATGAATTTTTTGCCAAAAGTAAAGATTCATGTAAATTGAACCTTTATTGTGACCGAAATTGAAATTACAATAATAAATGTTTAAATATTAAGGCGTAAGATAAGACTAATTTCATAGCTATATCAGTTAGGTTTCTGAAGCCACCTTTTTTTCTAAAAAGCATTACATCGTTTCACTTAGGAATAAGTTTGTTTCTTTTTTAAATGCTGCATCCAAACATACTTCCAATTACAAAATTTCATTAAATAAATTATTTTTTTATATATGTAGGATATTCCACAGAACCATTTTAATTAACCAGCATCTGCCTTCATCTTGTTTTGTCAACATCCGATGATATATGAAATCCAAAGCAAGAGTTGTAAAGGTTATATTATTTCCCAGAGGATCATTATTTTTAATTAGTTTGCATTCCAGAACAACGCCACCTATCGGTCTTTCGAAAGTCTGTCCCAATTAACTTTGAATCAGAGGCTCACTAACTTTCGTCCAGAGAAGACGCCTGTCTTCATGCGTCAGCGATTCCCGCTAAGTTCAGCGGCTACGCGGTAATATATATTTTCAGTCATAATGTTTCCCCATCTCTAACGTCCTCCCAGAGGAAATAATCTAACTTTCTGATCATTAAATATCTCCATGTTTTAATTCTTTTTAATATTTTCCCTGTAAATATTCCCCTTTAACTCTAAATAAATTCTTTTATTTTTTCTAAAGAAGTCTCTTCATCCTTCGTATGTATTATTTTAATTTTGGTTTAGAAACTAACCCGTAAATATTAAAAAACCCCTAGACATCACGCCACTAAAATCCCGCTATCTGAAGAGTCTAATTTTTTGGAAGATTTATTTAGACTCCCACATATATATGTTTATCATAATTTCCTGTATGAATTAGTATAATTTTTCTTTTGTTTTCATTTATACGTACAAAATTTCACACTTCTATCCAGAAAATGTGCAGATATGCTTATATATATATATAGTCTGATAATGACTTATTTTGTATGCAATCGTAATGCTTCCCTCGTTAACATTTTAATAGGCTGAGTGGTTGAAATTAGTAGGATCCTTACTTCAACCGGACAGAACTAATGAGAATAAAGTGTCGTGTATATAATGAAAAAAATGACATTTTTCTCTATTTTTTATGTTACTGTTTTGCTAGATCAGGAACAGCCAGTCTAGAGCTCAATAGTCCAAAATTGACTGTGCAAAGAATATTGCAACTTTAATAAGTGGTATTCATACAGAATACACGGATCGGCGTCTAGAATCAAACAAATAGGCCATTTCTTAAGCAAAATCAAATCTTCCTTTTCCGATAAATGTTGTTTGGAAAGACAAATGTTTTGATCTAGATAGAAGCATTATTTTCGCATTTAGCAAAATTATAAACGTTTAGGAAAGTGAAAACAGTACTTCTTGCAACAAATTCATCATCACTTCCAGTTTTCTGTTCATATTCTGCATATTTCTGTTTTAAAAGCTCTTTATTTGGTCCCATTTTCAACAAAAGTATACGGTTTGGTACCGATAAATGCAGTTAATTTTTAATGACATTATATCTGAACTAAGAAATGAATTAATTTATCAGTTGTTATTTGGTAAATCTTGGCTGACTAACTCAAAAAGTCAGTCCTTATATCAAAAGTCAGTCCATATGCCCAAGTGTTATTCAGATAATGCAATTCTGTATAGGTGTCGAAGGCATTAATTTGGAACTAATTTTTAAGCCCTTTAATTAATGCAATTCCAGGCTATGTTTTAAAATAATTTATTGAAAGGTTATATATATGTTTTAGGCTTTAGCGAAGCAGAAATATAATTTAAACAGCTTGAAATTAATAATGTTAGGTTATTCTTTTTTTGGGGGGGTGGAGGTTCCCCCCAAAGGACTTAAATTAGAATTAAAATTATTTCCTGAATTTTATGTTCAGAACAAGAGGTCTATCTTTTCTCTCAGAAAGCAGTTATAATCATTATCCTCAATTGGAATTGGAAAAAACTAAAATTAAAAGTTCATAACTTATATAAAAAGAGACCAAACAATATGTGTGCTTTTATATCTTGAGGAATAAACGAATAAAAAAAAGAAATGCTACAGTTCAAAAAATATTAAAAATGAGTTTAGATTTTATATGTTGATATGAACTCAGAAAACAAAACGTATTTTGTATTATTGAGCTTAAAGAGATAAGTGATTTTGGGGAACCATTTTCTTTACTTGAATCGACGAAACAAAGTTAATAAACTACGTTTTATTCTATTTTAAAGTGTGTTTCTTAGAAAAGTGAAATTCTATTTAGGTGATTTAAATGTGACAATTTATTCTTATTTATGCTATTTTGAAAACATTCCTTTTAAAGTAAGCAATATCAAGAACATTTTCTTCTCAACGTAATAATTATAAAGGTAAAGGAAACCAAATCTATAGAATGATAATTGTGCGGAAAGCACAAATCATTCTATTTTCTGACCAATTGTATTAGATTTTTTTTTGTTAATTTATACAGTTGAATCATTAAAACATGAATATGAAACCACAATTTATGTTTTGTCATGGCCTCAAAATTCAATTACCTGAGTATTAGATTTCCTATTTTATTTATGATATAGTTTTCAAATTTCGAATGTGAATATGTTCTATTTTGGCATCTGTTTTCTTTATCTTTTTTTGTAAAATATTCATTTTCTAGCCAACATTACAAGACATTTCTCGGTATAAAAGCAGTATTGATTATGTAAATAATATTCGCATGATTTAAAATATTTTTCAAAAGTGCATTTGATATAAATATGTGTTGAAATAAACAAAGGTTTTTTTTTCCTAATTAATGAATTTCATAAAAAACGCAGAAAAACACTTGAAATCTATTATTTATCTGCTGAAAATTATATATATATAAATATAAACTGGCAAATAATTGGCAGAATCTCAAAATTAAATTAATGAACTCATGTACATTTTTTTTCTTAATTATTTTTCATTACGAATCCGATTTAAATAAATGTTAATGTAATTTTATTTCTATTAAAAGGACATCAAAGCTATGGAGGTTAAAATTTTTTGATTCTCTTATATCTACAACACTTATTATTATAAAAATTTTATACACCTATAGTTTTTAACGCCCAGTTTTCAAACATTATTTCAATTTCCTTCTAGCTATATTGCAAATATTTGACAAATTTACAATTATATAGGTTTGCTATTCTAAAATTTGATAAATCTATAGTTTTTAGGGACAATTTTTCAAAGATTAATTAATTATTTTTGACTATATTACAATCAGGGTGGATATTAAATGATTTTTCTATATCTTTATATATAAAATTCTTCTGTGCGTGTGTATGTGACTGAACTTCTCCTAAACGACTGGTCCGATTTTGATGTAATTTTTTGTGTGTGTTCAAGTGGATTCGAGAATGGTTTAGATTCACAATTTAGTCCACTACAAAATGTAGAATTTTAATTATTAATTAAAAACTAACTTTCCCGCCAAAATAACTACTTTCCCCCATTGCGAAATGAGTAAGGTTTTAGGGGTTTTTTTTCTATCAGTGATGAGGTTAGGCTTAACATGTTTCCGATCGGTTATTTGAAACGATTTTTTTATTTTTTATTTTCATTGCATTTAAAATTAACAATCGTTAATTAATCTACCTTTAAAGTTTATTCTGATGTACTTTTGAATTAAAATAAAACAGAATAAAGGAAATTAAAAATTTCTAATCTGCCAAAAAAATGCATTTTCTGGTGATAAAGTTTAACGCATGCGCATTTTGTTGAGAACTTTATTTAAACGGAGACAAAACTATTGGTTTGCTGTTTTGTTTTTCTTCGGATACACGCTGTTAAAAGGTTAGTTATGTTGCTTTTGTAATTAAACAGTATTCCTGTTAGTTATATATTTTTAAGTACATCTTTTTTTAAAAGTTATTTTAAGTCGTAGTAATAAGTAATTGCCAAATGAAAAAGGCTTCGATTTTTTTCCCCCTTGCTAACATTGTTCGTCTTAACATGTTTTCAAGATTCTGTTTATATTCTTTTAAAATTTTTGCTACAAATTAATTCCAGAAAAATGTAATTTTCAGCTCACGATTCTTTGAAATGAAATAAATAAATATATTTTCTAAAAAAGTAAATGCAAAATAAAGTTTTCTATTTCACAGTATCTATTTTATCAATTCTATAAATCAACTTTATGAAAGCATAATTGTTTAATTCACGCAGAGTATTCATTCAAATCCGGACCCAACGGTCAATTTGTAAATCTTTATTAATAGGCACACATATTGTATTGTTTTGAAATTTTCATGATATTTTGCATGCTTGAATTTATTCAAAATGTGATTTTTCCCTTTAAAATGTGATATTATTGACTTTTTTTGAAAAAATTTAAAAAAATCAATGTAATAATATTATTTGAGGTCTTCAATAATAATAAAAAAATAAGATACATAATTCATCTATAAATGCAAATTATATTATTATATGTTCATAAAGCATAAGAGAAAAGCTTCCGAGTTGTAACTAAAAATAAAATCTGCATAGAGTATTTGAAATTTTGAAGAGCATCACAAAATTTCATTTTGAGAAAAAGCTAAAAATACATTTTAATGTTCATTTGCAGACCAGAAACATAATTGAAATAACTTAAATTTGTTAAATATTCATTTTTATTAAAAGAATTTTTTATTTTATGAAATATATACATCTGTAAATTTATAATATTTTTGTAAGAGTTCTCAAAGAATATAAAGAAAATACTATTGATGAAACCAAATCAATTCTTTTTTTTCATCAAAATAAAAGTTCAAATAAAAATTAGACTTTCTTAATAACATTTCATTAGCCACAAAGATTAATTTATATTCATATAACATTTTTAAACTATATTTACAGCCATAAATAAATATAATAAAAAAATTGAAGCAAATCAAAATACACCTGTTTCATAAATTATGAGCACATGTTTTTCTTCTATTTTGACATGTGCTGATTTTTTTGAATTTTTTTTCATTTCATTGTTATTATATGATTACAATATAATACATGCTTATAAGATACAATTTATTTTATGTAATGAACTTTTTTTTCTTCTGAGTTATAATAAAGCAACAATCAAATTTTGATATATTTTCTTCATGGAGACAAGAAGGCCTCTACAACTTTGTTGTTCACTTCAAAGGTTTTTTTTATGTAAGTTCTCTTTCACCTGTAAATACAGAACGAAATTCTTTACCATATTTAGCACATAATAGACACATTTTTGATGGAAAAAAAAACCTTGCTTGAAGGATTTGAAGAAATTTTTCCTGACATTCATGACAAAGAATATTCTTCAAAAAAGAATACTAAAGTGATTGCACAAAACAATGTAACTATTATATACAATTTTTAGATGATGAATTCACTATTTCAGGTTTATTGCAGTTGGTAGAAGCTTCCAAAATGTCATTAGAATTGCTTGGTTATGAATCAAAGGATTTCTTTGTCCATCATATCTTAACATTTTCAGACTTTATCTGCTTTTATTTGGACGTCCTTTAGGCTTTCGGTAGTGAAAACTGATAAAAATTTTTTAAAAAATTAGAGAACAAAAACTAATTAAAAGTAAGTATCAGTTTTAACCCTGAATAGAACGGTTTTTGTATCTAATTTCAAAGGAACTGAAACGAGCCATTCGAATATGAAATGTATGACGAATGAATGAACAAACCAAAACAAACAACAAAAGAAAGAAAAGGTAGAAGTTTTTAACATCTGCCAAAGCAAAAACAACACCTTAAAATCAGAATTACACATAATGCACACTAGCAGTGTTTGGAGGAAAACGAAACTGTTTTTACTGTAGCTGTCCAAATGGAAACAAGTGGGTATAGCATCCTTATAACAATAAAAATCTGATATTGAGCAAAAGAATTAATATATCAAAATAATTTTTTTCCAAACGGTTGCTGACAGTTTAAATATACATCAAATATCAAAATAAAAATATCGCAAATTTCATCGATTTTTTACATTTTTATCGTCCAATGTGCCCTCAATGTGTTTATTTTGTTCCTGAAAGGTTATATGTTTTAAACAATTTTTATTTTTTTAGTGTTTGATGCATTTAAAATTAAACATTGTTAATTAATCGATTTTTTTCGGATTCATTTTGAAGTACTTTTGAATTAAAATAAAACAAATAAAGGAATTAAAAATTTATAACCAATTTTTTTTTACCCAAACTGGTGCAGAAAATTCACGCATTTGCTTACAAATTTAAAACAAACTCCCTCTAACTGTCAAACATTTGACATCAATCAAAGTATAAGAAAGGAGTATTAGGATTATCTTTGTCAAAGCCTTCAAGTTGATTTCTTTCGACCCTGCTATTTCAAGATAACATGCATTTATAATGTATACATTATTAACTCAATTAATAAGCCTTAAAACAAACATGTTTTAATTTATATCTTTTGAATGCAGAGCTAATTAGTAAAACTTTACCACATAACTTGAGATTGAAGATTGGCTCACCTATCATTTTGCTTCGAAATTTGAATGCACCAAAATTATGTAATGGCGCGCGATTAGTCATAAAAAATCATGAGAAATATTCTTAAGGCTACTATTTTGAACGGCAAATTTCAAGATGAAGTTGTTCTTTTACCACGGATCCCAATGAATCCTTCAGACTCACCTATCCCATTCAAACGTGTGCAATTTCCAATTCGCTTGGCATTTGCTATGTCTATTAATAATTCACAAGGTCAAACGATGACAATTTGTAACTTAGATTTAGAAAATCCTTGCTTTTCGCACGACCAATTATATGTTGCGTGTTCGAGGGTTGGAAAACCATCGAATTTGTTTGTTTATACCCCACAAGGATTAACCAAAAATATCGTGCATGAAATGGCATTACGATAAATTTATTTTTTGTACATTAAAAAATATACCTTTTAATAACAATAGATCGAATTTCATCTTTTTTTACCCTTTAATTAAAACAAGTTTAAGTTTCTATTCAACAAAGTTGAATAGAAACAGTTGAGTTTCAGTTCAGCTTAAGTTTCTATATTGAACTTAGCTAATAGTATACGCATACTCACAAGCAACTGATTTAATTGTGGGAACTGTACACGTGATGACGTCAGGTATTGTAATAACATTTTCATACAATTTTTCATCAAACACGAACCAGATTGTTATAATTTATTCAAGAAGGTTTGAAATTTTCGGATAACGTCTGTCGGGTCCTCTAGTTTAGTATAAATTATAGCTTTGTATAATATAATATTCAAACAAATTAAGTACTTTTAAGGAAAGGCTAAAAATGCAGTAATCATTTTATTTTCATTTTTAAAAATTTCAAATATTGATGTTAATTTTGACATCTACTTGCTTTACATTTATATGAAGGAAAACAAACTTTGTTTCATTTTCCGTTGAAGACAATTTTATTCAAATTTCATAAATTGTTATGTCATTTTTTAATTTATTTAATGGTATCTATATAAGGAGTCTTTTCTCCAACTGAAATATTTGACTATTTTAAGAAGGATTTTTTAAAGCATAAGTGCTGTTTAAATTTATAATTTTATGCTAAATATAATATAATTTTATGTTTTAAAATTTAGAATCTTTGAATTATAATATCTGTTAAATATGATAGCAAATAAGTGTTAGTAATAAGTATTAAGGAAATGCGTTTGCTTTTAGTTTCATCATCATTTTTTATCATAATCTTTAAGATAAGCAGATAAAATTACTTAGAAGTAGACATTATTTTTTAAAATTTCTTTGCAATACTTATAGTGGTTATGCAATATATCAACAACAAAGAAAACTTAGTAAGTATATGCAAATAGTTTATTAAGAAAATGCTATTATTCGAATGTATAACACAAATCAAATTATTTCAATTCAACTGTTTTTAAAATACACAAAATATTCTCTATTACACTGCAACTTAAATACAATTTTAATCAATTATGGTAAGTTAAAATATTAATATATGCAAAAAAGGTTAAATGAATAAACAATTCAAGAAAAATTATTCATATTACCTAATAGCATTTTATTTCTTCATGTTTACTTTTGCTTAGTTTTTTCAATGCTATTTTATTACTACAAATTATGTTTCAATTATTATTATTATTATTTGCAAATTATTATTTTTTCAAATAAAATTCCATTATTCATTGCTATAAAATAATTTTACAACAATTTTGTTATATTAACAAGAGTTACAATGGCAGCTCTTTAAGTCCTTGTCAAAAGAATATTTTCCTACTGTTCGATTTATTTTATCATCTAGATTTTTTCGCTCTCCGTTTTCCCTCTGAATTTAATCTAACCCCTAGTCTAAAATAAACTTTCAAAAATGTTCCTAGAGTTCTTAAAGAAAATTTATCAGTTATAGCGTGAGAAAAAAAAGCGAATATTTCTAAGAAAAAGACCCTTAATTATCTCAATCCTATCAATGCGAGAAACGTGCATTCTTTATATAGCGCCTCTAGATGCACGCCAAGTTTTCCTGCCAAAGGTGATTAAATCCCAGTAAACCTACCATGTGAGCGCAAATGACACCCTTTAATGAGTTAGCGCTAATGAGACAGCGCAAGTGACACAATCCCTTTTTGGGTATTTATCCAATATCTGAATAAATATTTTGCAAAATAATTTTTGAAGAATAATCACATTTTTTTTTCAAGCTGAGACATCAGTATTATACCTAATAATTTTCATATTTAATAAAAATTTACATAATTATAACTTTTTAAATAATTATAATAATTTTTTAATGATTTTATAGTAAAGGTTTTAACCAATTATCAAAAAAAAACTTTCAAGGTTTTGAGTAAATTATTTAAGAATCTAGATATAATGGCAGAATAATCTACTTTTTCCAGTCTGAATCAATGATGCTTTCAATGAAGTAATAATTTTTTATACTACTTTTGTTGGAGAATTGGTTAATATATTTGAACTAAAATGTCATTTGGCTAATTAATAAGGCAAATCTTTGGGAATATTTAGTTATAAATATTTATACAATAGTCTTTTGTATAAAAAGTTAATGCTCAGTAAGTTTAAAAGAAGAAAGAAATTTGGTTTGAATTTAAGTTACTTTTGCAATAGGTACTTTAAATCTACTAATTCCAAGAGGCGATTTAAAAATCTAACTTTTATTTATAAAATTGAATAGAAAATTGTGGGTTTGTTGTAGCAGAAGTAACTGTTGGATTTATAATCGAGAGAAAAAGCATTTGATTTCTGAAAGAATAGCTGAACAGAGATAGTGCCAGCTATTTTCCGTTGGGGGGGGGGAGAAGTAACATCTCGTTTATCTTTTAATAATTTTCTCGTTTTAATGAATAGCTTTAGCTTATGTAATTATTATGTACCTAATTATGATAGTTATCGTAAATATGCTTACAATTAATTTTGATATTGAAACAATGAGAATTTTTTGATGGAAAGAAGAGCAATAAAAGGAAGGTGGAATTTAAAGCATAAATATCACAACAAATAAAATATATAACTCTAAAAATGTAAATAAATTTGCACATTATCATTAAAATTTCATAATAAAATAATTGCTGAAACAACAGGAAATAATTATTAATTAACTCACACACACATATTATATATAATCATTACAATATTTATCTCTTTCCTACAATAATTTAATGTAACTGTATACTACTGTCAGAATATAATTCATCAAACATTTTGATATTTTATCCAAGTCAAGATTTTGAGTGTGTGTGTCTGTGTCGATTCCTAATACTATTGGGCATTTTGGCGTTTTCACTAATATAATTGTTCGCCAGTAGTTATTAACAGGCGCAGAGCACTGAAACTCCCTTCACCATGAGCATATAGAAAAAAGGAATAAGAGACAATGGATAAATATTTCGTAAATTTCTATCAAAATCTTAATCTTTATTTTAATTATTATCTAGAAAGAATTGGGCAGCTTGCGTACAGTCACATTTGCTCTCACTCATTAAAAAGTGTCTTTTGTGCTTGTGTTGCTGGTTTACTGAGATTTAATTACCTTTGGCGGGCATTTAGGAGATCTAGAGAGATTGCACATTCCTCGCATTGATAAGAGAATGATTGATGATTAAATATGCTTTTTCCTAAAAATATGCACTTTTCCCCCCTCCTGGTAAAATAAATAAGTTCATTTTACAAAGTACATTTACAAGGTACATTTTTGAAAGTTTATTTTAGATTAGATGCTCGATGTGTTCGCTTTTTTTCTCTCCGTTATTTGGTTCTGATTTTAAATATGAATAACAGTATTCAAGTTCCCGAAACATCAAAAGGAAGGTCATCAGTTGTGTATAATGGATATCAATATCGGAAGTATCGCTATAGCCACTGTGGTGGATTTTGGCAACATGAGGCCACAGACGCTAAATTATTTTGAGGCCTCCATCTAAGAAAATTCTATTTATTACAAAAAGTAATATGAATTAAATTTATTTTAGTTTTTAATTTTAACTTTGCGTTTACTTTTAAGCAATATCTATATTATATGAATAAATGAAAAAAATGGTACATTTTTTATATAAAAAAATTAACATAAAAGGATAAAATAACCGTTCTATTGAATAACTGTAAGGAGAAAATATTCTTCTATTCTACATTCTTTCAATGCTTTGAAGTGGTGTAAACAATGTCAACATCCTTTAGCCGAAGGATGTATGAAAATTAGGAAGAACATATACAAAATTATCTCCTTTAAGTTTTTTTTTTTAATAATACTTAGAGTAATTTTAAAATGTTATCTAGTTGAAGCTTTAAAAAACAGATCACGAAAAACATTAAGAAAAGGAGGAGGGGAGGGGTATATAAGTGGAAGAGTTGAGTTGTTTCCCTTCTGCTTGTTCACTTTGATGGGGGAATTGCAGAAGGGAACCAGGGTACACATTCAAATTTATTCTACAGATCGTAATGGTATTCTATATTCAACAAAAGAAGGAATTTCTTTAAAGCCTAAAATGCAGAGTTCCGATTGGTGTTCACTAGACAGCTGGAAAGCTGTGTGAATCGCGACGCAGTGTCTGTGGTGAAAAAGGAAGTGTGTATTTTCAATCATACTGTGAACTCTGATAAATGTGTGAGTTTCCAAAAATTTTCCAGAGAAAAAAGGCTCTTTTAAACATAAAACAGGAAGAGTATTGTTAAAATTAGCTGAAATGAATCAGCTGTGTGAATCAATCAACAGGTTATTCGACAGTGTTAAGACTAGTCTCCTCACATGCACCCTAGGAGAACGTGTAAGAGCTGAAATAAGAATTCCCCTGACGATGGTCGTAGGGACGATGGAGCGTGGATACCTTCAAGTTTTTAAAGAACTAAGTAACTCATTATGTAAGTGTTTGCTGCATTTCATTTCACACCGTATAACTGCGCTTTCAAAAAACCGAATGTGTTGACTGTAAACATATATTTGTTTTTATTATGGAAATGCATGAATGTGCCTCTGCAAGTAAGCAAGAGAATTTTGTTGCTTACGTTGAAAAAGCGTTTTACAATATTGATTGGGATGCTTTGACTTCCAAGTTTGTAAAAATAAACATTGATGGATCTTATTTGCGATGGTTTTAGAAATAGATATTGGAAAAATGTTTTTAAAAACTGAGCAAATGTAAGTAGATGAAAATGAAAAAAAAATGTAACATCTTCATTCCTTAGAATTTTGACTTCTTTTCAATAAAATATTTTTTTCTTATTTGTTTGCTTTTTTTTATCACACAAGTGTATATAAATGGTTTGTAACTGTTAGGTCATTTCATTCCACTAGCTATGTCTGTATGTAAGATGATAACTTATTTTATCAACTAAAAAAATGACAGAAAAACTCCTTGAAAGATTGTAAAATCCTAAGAATCCGACAAGTTTTACGGGCTTAAAGGCTTTCAAAAGGTTGTAGGAAACAGTGTAAAAACTAAAGACATTAAAAAAATGGTTAGAATCTAAAGAGATATACACTCTACGTAAGTCAGCATGACGAAATTTTAAAAGGAATCGAGTGAGAGTAGGAGGAATAGATAAACAATTTCAGGCGGACTTGTTAGACATGTGATCCCTAAGTAAATCTAATAAAGAATATAAATATTTGTTGACATATCTAGTCGTGTTTTGAAAAAAAAATGCTTGGGAAATCCCTTTGAAGGATGGAAAAAATCAAAGTATCTTAAATGGCTTTCAGAAAATATCCAAAGAACGCCCTCCTCAATTACTACAAATGGAGAAAGGAACAGAATTAAAAAAAAAAGAATAGTCCAACATCATTTCAAGAAAATGAACGGAATACATTTTTTACGACAAATAATGAAATTAAAGCTAGCATAGTTGGTCGCTTTCATAGAGCTCTAATGTCAAAATTAATGAGATCTTTTAAGACTTATTATTTTAACACTGAGATATTTTACAGAATATAACAGTCAAAAGTACATAGACGTGATTAAAAAATTAATATCTAGTTATAATAATAATTGGCACCGAAGTATCAAAATAGAATCATCTTCAGTAAATATTGACAACCAAGCCGAAGTTTGGCAAAATTTATGTGGCTAACTTTCCGAACCAAATTCAGAAAAACCTTCCTTTAAAGTAAGCGATATGGTTCGTATCAGTTAGTAGAAAAGAAAATTTGAAAAAAAAAAGGATATGAAATTAATTGGTCTAGAGAAATATTTACTATTTACAAGATTCTTTCAAGAATTCCGATTGTTTCTAAATTGAAGTATTTTAACAACAATGTTATAGAAGGTACATTTTGCGAAAGAGAAATGCAAAAGGTTAAAGATTCCGGCAATTATTCTGTAGAAAAAGATATTAAGAAAAGAAGTAAAAATATAATATTTTGTAAAATTTCTGGGTTATTCAGAAGAATTTAATTCATGAGTGAGTGAAGTAAAAATACTATAAATGGCGAAGTTATTTAAAAATATCTTATTAGTATATTTTTAAAAGTCATCCTATCTGACCCTTCCTTCTGATAGATCCTTGCTTTATTTTCTCAATAATAAATTTTCAAGTTTTGTAACTCAGCTCCCTACGCCGATATCATTAGGTGGAAAATGAGAAGTTGGAAATAACTTGCCGAAATAATTTGTCTGAATAACTACAATATAAACGAGAAGAACAATATATTTCATTTTGATTTAGGAGACGGAAAGTTAATTACCGGAAAAATTCCACCAGGTTCCTACGAAACCGATTCAGACGTTTTAAAAGCAATGATATTGCCTTCACACGAAGGTAAAATCAGTTTTAAATGCAATGTCAACAACAAACAATTAAAAAATAAAAACGTGAAAAGAAATCAACAGTTCTCTTACAAGAAAGTTTCTGTGATCTTTTAGGTTTCTATTCGCATGCTGTTGAAGGAATTGAAAAAAGCTCGTTCGTAGCTGATACGCTAACAGCTTTGCCAGTATTTTATGTATATAGTAATATGGTCCAATCTGTCGTGGTAGGACATGTCGAAGCACCCCTTTTAAGAGTTGAGAGAATTTAAGGAAAATACGGCAATGTTATTGGCGCTCATTATGACCGGCCTCATTATGTGCCCGTAATACAACATTCTATTCAAACCATTGGAATGGAACTTCGTCTTAATTCAGATGCTTTGGTTCCATTTGAAAGGGGAAAAGTGATTATTGTTTTGCATTTTTGAAAGCGACAGATTCTATAAGTAGACAGGATCAATACTTTGATGCGAAAAATGAGTTGCAATACAAAAGTGCTGTATTCTTGGTGCCCAACGAAATTCCGGGAAAATTATTCGAATCACAAAGGCTCTGGAATTCCATATTATGGGGGAGTGCCTTTTCAAGAAGGGTATGGGTTAGGTGGAATATTTCGTTGTTGGTTTCGAACAGCATTGTCATTTTTAGTGAAAGGAGGAAATTCGATTAGAAAGGGAGCTCTAGTCTCATGAACGAATACAATTAATTATGTTGTTTCTGGGAAAGATATCAAAACCGCTACCAAAAAAAAAAGAAGAAGAAAAAGAAGCTAGGGAAAAAAACCTGGCTCAAAAAATTATTGATCAAGTACAACCAATGATAGGAACAAGAAAATATAAAAGGAAGAGAAAACAACAGAAAAAAAATCATTTCATCTAACGTACGAAAGAGGAGAGGTCGAGACATCATTGATTCATAATGGCTTACATTTTGAAAGGCTCCCCAGAATGTGTAAAATCGGAACTGGAACTTTTTCACTTAACTCCAACTCAAATTGCCGTGGAAACTGGTCTGTGGGTTGAATTTCATCCCTTATCCAATTTATTCAATGGAAGACCTGCTGAATTTTATATTTCTTGAAGCGGCGAAGAATATCTCGATTTGAGTCAAACACCGCTTTATGTAAAAGCAAACATTTTGATAGCAGATGTTTCCCCTATACTAAAAAAAAATTGAATCGAACGATTCATCTACAACAACATTGCCATTTTCGTCTACATCTGCATCAACAACACCAACTGCATCCACATCAAACGAAAACTAATATTGACCCTGTTAATTTATTTCTTCATTCACTCTTCAGTCAAGTAGACGTTTCCTAGAACGATCGTCTTGTGTCTAACTCTAGCAATGCATATCCTTAACGATCTTATATTGAGAAGTTATTGAATTATGACTACGACAGTCAAACTTCTCATCTTACTTCTGCAATGTTTTACATCGATAATGATTACGAATTGAAGAAATGATCAAAATTTTTTCAATTGAGGGCCATAGAGGATATTATCGGAGGATTACATAGTGACCTGTTTCATCAAGAAAGACTAATGCACAACTTATTAAGTTTGGAAATTAAATTGATTCGAAGTAAATCCGAGTTCTGCTTGTAAGGTAAGGAAGGATACAAAATTGTTTTGAAAAAAAAATTCTTCTTAGTTCGAAAAGTTCGTATTAGTCCTGGTGCTGTACTAGGACACGTGAAAGCTTTGGAAAAAGAAAAAAAAATCCTATTCATAGAGTACTTTGCAAAGTATACTCTATTCTTCAGGGAAGTATGTCGATGATACAAGACAATATTTTCGTGAGACAGATACCCAGAAGAGTCATTGTTGGATGTGGGGAAAATGATGCATTTCATGGATCATTTCAATAATTAACCTTTCGAGTTCAAACATTTTGACATGAGTTTTATAGGAATTTATCTAGATGGCCAACAAGTACCAAATAACACCTTCGAATCGAATTTTCATGACAATAATTACATCAAAGGTTTCAATAGTTTAATTTCTGGATCTGATAAATTCGGTCAAGATCAAGGATTGTTTCTATCAAGAGAGGATTATATAAAGAGAAATACTTTGTTTGCTTTTAATTTATCACAGGGCCTTTGTAATGATGATCATTTAAATCTCATGAAGTGTAGCAATTTGAGATTGGGAATTAAAATTTTAAAGGTGCTTTTACAAACCATCTGCGTGTTAATTTTCGTCGAGTTCAACAACGTAATGTAAATAAATAAAACGAGGAATATTTTATACGACTTTGGAAACTAAAAATAAATGGAAATCAGATACTTTATATTTTATCAAAAGACCCTTCATACCATTTTTTCGTGACATATTTGCATCCTATCCTATCCCGATCTTGAAAGAAAAGTCTGCTATTGTAGTGAATAACGACTACTTGTCACCTGAGCTAGGATATCACTGGCTAGCATTTTACCTGGAAGCTGACAATCTTGATTTTTTTTTTATTCTTATGGAAATTTACCTGAATTGTGTAATGATTTGTTTCTCATTTTTCTGCTGTATTATCGAATTCGACACCCATGCAAAGTCTGGCGTCTAATGTTTGTGGAGCCTATTGCATTTATTTTATTTTGAAACGATGTTGAGGACAATCTTTGTATTCCATTGTAAGCAATTTATCTCTATGGCAAAAAAAAAAAGGATTTTCAATTTGTGAAAAAACGATATGGAGTAAGAATTATTTATAAGCAGCAAATAAATGCATTTATTAAATTTTTTGGTTATTTCATCATTTTTTTGTTTTAGTATAAATACAGCCACTCATTGCTTTTTCAGTAAGCAATCTTGGATTCATTGCGTCTGCGTGACCCGTTCACTGTTCTTGTCGGTATCTCAACAGGTTGTGGAAAGACACACTTAGTAAAGAAACTACTCGATTTTAAGATGATACATCCTTTCCCTCCTAAAATAATTTGGATTTTATAAGGCTTATCGGAACCTTTACAGATAAATGAGCAATTCGGAATTTCACGAATGGCTGCCTTCTTATATCAATACTATTTCGAATACTTTAATTGTGATCGATGATCTAATGACAGAACTTTCCAGCGACAATAAATTTAGCAAATCCTTCAATAAGGTAGGCCATCATCATAATTTAACTATCATTTTTATAGTTCAAAATATATTTCACAAAGGTAAAGAAATGTGAGATATTTCACTAGACATATTTTTATTGGAAAATCCTCGCGATCATTCTCAAATTCTGCATTTATGTTACCAGCTTTACGTAAACAATATGAAATTGTCTCCAGAAGTATACGAATATGCTACATAAAAAGGCATTTAGTTATCTACTTGTGGATCTAACACTTCAAACTGATGACTCATTGCGTCTGTGCTATGAACTTTTTCTGGGAGATAAATATGATGTATATCAGCCTCGTTAGTCATTTCGTTACAGAAACACCATGCCATTAGCAGGCTTTGTTTTTGAAGGATTTCAACTCTCTCCGGGACGTTTTACTGTCAAAGAGATGGCAGTGTATGCTGTGAATGATGATACTTTCTGTGGTCGATGACTTTTTAAATTTCCTCATTCTTTTGAAAGTTTGAACTGTAGGAAATAAAACACTTACTCTTGAAATACTAAATTTCTTCATAAGATCGAATGGAACGATGGTTAATTACCTTATGATACCTTTCGCTACGTGTTTACAGTCATATTCAAAACGTTTTCCTATATTTGCATAAAAGGACTTGAAAAAAAGAGAAATTGTTTGAATTTTTGATGGATCGCGAAATATTAAATCTTGATGATTTTGAATGCCCCAAAATAAAAAATTTACCGAGTTTTGATTTGCTCTACCTCTACAGGCACAGGTAAAGTTTCCATCACTTTTCCATCTACAAAACAAAAGCATTTGCCATCTGGAAAGTATATAAAAGCCCCTTAATAAGCATTTTTATTAAATTAATCATCAACAGGTGTAAGCTATTGTTACAAGCGAAAAGGCACGAAAATTCGTCAAAAATGGCGACGTTTGGCGAGGAGCCTCGCGCCAGCTTGATTGGTTTGGCGAAAGGAATAGTCTAGTAGCCGCTGGATTGTGCGCGTTGTTTTGAGAATTTTCACGAGATCCGGTGCACGCGCTTCTTCGGCTATATAAGGACGAGTAGTCGGAGTGAGTGAGTTAGTTATTCCCCAAATTGCATACCCCAATCCAAAATCGCTTCAATCATTTTAATTCAAATTTCAGAAAACCAAATTTTTCTTATGCAAATATTGTTAATTCAAATCTCCCCCAACAAAAAATCAGTAGTTTAGACGATACCGTTCAAAATAATATGCCACAAGTAAACGAACTAAAGGATATGTTAGAAGCAATAAACGAAATCAAATAACTATATAATATGTTTCCCAATCTAATTGAAGCTACGAAATTAATGAAAAATAACAGTGACCCCACAGCTAAATTTCTGATCTTCTTTAATGCTATCTGCAAGCCAGTCAATCCTTAAACTGAATCCCAAATTTTCCTGCCAAGCCTTTTATACCAATAGCCAAAAACCAATGAAATTACAGCCTTCCTTCTGTAGCCACGCTCCCACCCTTCTGGGTACTCTATGCAGTTTCTCAGTCCATGGCAGTTCTTTGCTCGCTACGCTCGCAACATCTCCCAAGCTCGAGGATAAGCCCCTGCCGGGGCTAGGCGCCTCGCTAAATGGACTCACAATAGTGAGTGAGTTAGTTGAGAGTTTGCTCTGAAATAAACGTCGTCTCGCTGGACTAGAGGATTTGTGAGCTGTTAACGTTGTATTATTGAGCTCGCTGCGATTTACTGTTTACTGTGCTATACGATAGCTGTTTTGCAGTCTGTGATTATTGTGCGTAAGACTTGCATTTACGCTGTAAGTCACTGCTGACTGCTGGATTGTACTTATCTGAAATTTCTACTTTATCAATTATCCTGTAAATAGCTGTAAATAAATTTGTTTGTGCTGTTCTCATACAAAGTCCATTCAATCCGAACCCGCTACGCTAAAAACGTAACAATATTTACAAAATTCTAAGATTAGATTTCATTTGATTAAAATTCTGAAAAGCAAATAAAGAAATATTGCTTTGATCTTATAAATGTTTTATGTTTCTCTCAACACAAAATAAAGTATTTGCTAATTTATGCTGGTTTCTACCGAGTGTTTTTAAGCATATGTTTCCTTTTCTAACTTCTTTCTATTTCAAAAACATATTCAAGATTTTATATATTGTTTATCAAAAGTTCTCTGAAAAATTTAAATACACATGATAGTTTGTTGGAATATATGTGAAGTCTTGAATCACTATAATTCAATGTTGATTGTAAAGTAATCTAAACATGCTTCTATGTGAAATAATCTCAATGTACTGAATTTTCAAATTGCATTTGTAACATCTAATTTATTGTTTATCAAAAGTATATGTTTGTTTCTATTTATTGCTTTTTCTTTTTTAAAATGTCTGATCAATTTTCTTTTAATTTAAACAAAATACTTTAAATTACTTAT
>JAOUZG010021225.1:1745170-1759527 GCA_026289955.1 Argiope argentata
TATATATATATATATATATATATATATAATTTTAAACCTTATTTTGACTTTATATATACTTATTTGTTTTTATTTTCATGCTCTTTTTGCACGCACAAATATCGAAACATTTTTATTTCTTCACACATAATACTTAGCCCTCGAAAGATTTGATTTGCAATGATCCTTCGCTCTAAATGCTTTTTGAATTATAGTCATTTAAATTTTTCTCTATCATACTGAAGAATTATAAGAAATTTTTTCCCTAGCGCATGTAGTGAGCCGATTCTCCGGGATAGCAATGTTTCCGTGTCTATGCTGGATGGGTAGAAGCTGACACAGCGCGCGCTCAACACATAAAAACACCATCCAAGGTCAGGAGATTTTCATTGATAACGCTATAACCGTTGTAGCCACGGTTTGCATTCGAGGATTTTTCCGGCGTGGGATGCGGACGAATGTTACAGATCTGCATTTTTCCGTGACATGTTTAACTGTGCACTTTAAAAGAACAAGGGAATGTTGCTAATTTTAGAATAAAAACTATTGCAGTTATTAATTTTATTCGTTTATGTGTTATAATTAACAAAACTCCTCATTTATTAACTTTTTTCCTCATAACATGCAAAGTTTCCGGAGCATTTCTGCTATGTTTATTTATCAAAATTTATTTCAAATCCTAATGCATTTTTTTTTCACCAAATCCACTGATTAAATATTCCTTCCAAACCTTTTACTTGCTTTGTTCGTTATGTTATGCACCTACCCAGATTTCTTTATGTCGTCTCGATTAAGATTTGAACTTCAATTTGAAACAGGAAATCATTAAACTAACTCATTAATTTACTTGCGGTATCAAAGTTCGCCCATAATATATGTAACGTTAATAAGTGAAATATCTTGCTATTATCTTATTGTTGTTGTTTTAATTTTTTAATTTTGTGTATATATATGTAATGTGGCAGAGTTGAGAGCAACTACAATCGTTTGGTTCTTTTTTTACTGCTGTATTAAAAATCTTTCACGATATTCGTTTTACCTTAAGCGAATTTCTGCTTCAAGCGCTTAAACATTACAACATTAAAACGAGAAAAAAATCGCTACTGTAAGGAAAGAAATATTCAAAATCAGTGAATGATTTTTATACATCGAGTTTTATAATGAAAAGTCATAGAACAGACTCTCCGACCCGCCACGAAGGCACACGGATTAAGCATCGAAACTGAATGACCGGACCGCCGCAACAGCAAAGTTCGGGAACTGTGGTTGAGTTAATGGCCGTCACCGGCCCAGGTACAAACCTCCCCGAAGGGAGTACGTCCCGTCATCGAGGGGGAAGCCTAATCCCCACTGTTATTGTAACGACCGGGTTGTCGAGATTTTAAAATGAAAAAGCGGCAGTATTTAGAATGAACTAATTATAAGTAAATTTTCACCACTGCCTATTTTTGAAGTTAATATCAACCTGTTCATCTCCTGCAATTTTCTCCTGCAGTAAAACAATAAGAATATTTAAGATTTCATTTAAAATAAAATCTAAAAAATACGCAAACAAAAAGCAGCGAAATTTTTATATTTTGGGTTTTAGGAATGTAAAAAAACTCCCAAATTAATTATCTCTCATAACACTGGAAAACAATTTGGCTTTCAAAATGACAATAACTACAATGACTACATTGTCTGATAATTTAGGTCTGGAACAGAGAACGATCATCTCTGACATAGTAACCCAGTGGTATTACTCTCAACATAGAGGACTTTATGACCCCAACAAATGTATCGTCCACAAAGAGAGAGAGAGAGAATCTTCGGCTGGCGAGTATGAACTCGCAGCTTACGGGATGCGAATTCAACGCCCTATCAGCCAGGCTATCCTGGTCTAATACTTACAATTACTATAAATAATTGATCAAAAAATTATACAAGCGTTGAATTTTCAAAGCCAATTGAGGCAACGCAAAGTGCGAGAATTTTCTACGCTTTTGGGGTAACGCAATACAGGTTAGAAATTTTTAATTTCCTTTATTCTGCATTAGTTTAATTAGAAAGTACTTCAAAATAAATCCGAAAAATTGATTAATTAACAATGTTTAGTTTTAAATGTATCAAACATTAAGAAAATAAATATTATCTTTTGAAAGGATGCACCAAAATATGTTAAGCCTAATCTCATTAGTGTGTGGGGGGGGGAGAACAAACTGAATTCATTACTTATTTGGTTGTGACGAAAAGAAGATTTTTGGTGAGAAGGTTTGTTTTTAATTAATTAATAAAACATCAATGAATTAATCTTAAAAAAACTGTACTAACATCAAATGTCATCCAGTACCAGTATTCTTTCCGTCTTTCGCGAGTACCATCCAAACGATATATCGGTTGGTCCTGTATTTTCAGGATATATATATATATATATATATATATATATATATATATATATATACACAATAAACTGTCCTGCTGCAGCCCAAATTGTATGTTTCAAATTCACTTCTGCAGTGGCGATCGCATTCTTTGCACTAGGTTTCAACCTTGTATGGTTATGTCATTAAGTATGAATATTAAAAAATTAAAAATTCTAGATGTAGAAAGCGGGATAAAGATTAAACGTTTGATTAAAAGATAGATGAAACCTTAACATTTTATTTTTACTTTTAAAATATTTTAATTTTTTAAAAAATGTATTCTTATTATGATCTACTCTACAGATCGCAGCAAATCACTCACATAAGTCAAATCACTCACATGTTTTAAGGAAGATAATGCATCCATTCCATTAAAAAATATTTAACAACAAAAAATAATTTTCTTAGAAATAATTTAGATATTTAAGAGCTTTCCTCTATTTATTTGATAAGATTTTTTTTAAAAAAATAGAAACATAAAGAATTTGATTATTGTTGTACTTAAGACCATAGTTCTAGGTGTAAGAAAACTGTAGTAAAAACAAGACTATGCAATTTCATACAAAAGGAAATTGCATAGTCTTGTTTCTACTAAAAATTCATATTTAGAAGGGATTTATTTACCATTTCAAGTAGTATTAAATATTACAAATAAAACTGTGAACGAGAAAAAAAGAACCCGATTTACCTTTATGAAATAATAGAAAATATGAATTGTAGATTTCTACTTCAGACTATCTAAAAACGTTTTTTACCTATAAATTGGTGCAAGATTTCAAAATGGTTAGCAAAGAAGTAATAAGTGTTGCCACTCATGCAACTCAATATTAACAATTAAAATTAAATTAAAGAGTGGATGCCCTAGGTACACGATGTACCAAGTTACAAAAAAATCTTCTTTACACTTTTTTCCTATAAAAATTTGCTTTAAGAAAGAAATCTAAAATTTACATTCATTAAACTTGGATGACAGAATGGTTAATTTATTAATTTATTTAATTATATTAATATTTATAATTCATTAATTTAATTGCATTATTTATTTGTTAGATTATTTTATTAGTTAGTTTTATTAATTATATTAGTTTGTTTAATTAATTATCATCCCTTTTTGAAAACTACATTAATGCTATTTTGGAATGAGCCTGGTCAAACGACGATGAGGACATCTGAACTGACATTTTAATCATTAAATCCTGCATTATACCAACGATACGACATTTGGACCACAAAGTGATATTCCACTAAAGATCCAGCATGGACCAGGCTCTCATCCATGATGGATCTTTAGTGGAACCGACTTCGAAAAATAAAGACCATGAAGAATTTTCTCATTTCTATTCTTTCTTGAGATGCCTGAATACGAAGAACAAGAGAAAATATTTGAAAATATTTCATATATTCCTCCGAAGTGCTGAAATTTTTAGTATAAATGATGTGATTTTTTCTCGTAAATTATTTATGAGAAATACATTTAAATGGTAGAATATATAGAAATACATTATAATGGTACTTTGGGAAAGAAGCCAGTAAAAATGATTTTGAGTAAGCTTAAATTTCCGATTTTTTTCCCTTTTTTTCGAGATAAACGATTATGACAATGTTAGACGGTATATTTGCTAACTGTACACAACAGATTTTGACTATGTTTACACAGATAAAGACATGTTTTGTTTTCCCCTTACCAAGACACCCAACCGAAATATATCCGACGAAATAGGCTACAAACATAAAGTCACAATTGTATCGGTAATATTGATCTCAAACATTGCCCGGTGGTTCTAAAAGGAAAAGACAGATTTCCTGCGCCGTATTTTCAAATTGTAATAGTAATCAGTGTAAGGAAGGTCTAAATTAAAATAAGACCTTATAATAGTAGTGTTTCTATAATAGTAGTTTTCTTGTGAATAGTAGTGTTTCTACATTTTTCTTGCGGATGTCTATGATAATCAGGAGAAATTTGTAATAAATTGGTGACTGTTGGGATACTTTTGAGTGAGAAAAAAATACATTTGTACCATGTGTATCTCAAACTAAGAAATTCAGTTTTTATTGACCGAAAGTGATATAACATGTTATGGCCAAACTTCGAACTCCGAAAAAAAAACACTCTATAGGCAGATTTATAACTATAATTTCAATCTTAAATCTAGTGCCCTTCAAAATTCGGTGTATTTGAAAAAACAAAAACAAGAAATCAAGACCTGATCAGTTCCAGAACTGTTTTTTTATATGTATGAAATATACAAAGAGAAAGTATTGTAACTGTCAAAATAATTCGAATTCACGATTTCGGCGATTCTAGACGTTTCGAAACTTCCTGAATCATAAAAACCCATTCTGGGCATTATGTGTGCTCGACTATGACAAAGATAACTCAGAAAAGCTTTAAGATAAACAAATGAAATTTGGTATAAATTAAATTTGGCATGCTTTTAACACCAAATGTGTCAATTTTGTCAAATTGTGAGTAATATCTATTCAGTGTCGGTCCGTTTGTTCAACTATTCAAATATAATAACACGATAATAACGAAACAGAGGAAGCAAGTTGGATTAAATTCTGTACGCATATTTAACATCTAGATTACAAACACCGATACTGTGGAGACCTCAAATACCTTAACCTAACTCAAATACTTTAAATTTATCATTGAGTGATTTTGTGGTTGCAGTTAGTATCAAATTTTACTTTCAATCAGTTTGGGAAAAACCCGCTTTAAACACTAATTCCTCTTTATTAGAGAACAAGCTAGAAAACTTTGTGGCTACCCCTCTCGATAGCTTAACAAGATAATGATTTTGGTCTGGCATACTCTCATTCAATTTATAGACAGGAAAATCGTTAAATATGATAGACAAGGGAAAGCTACCAAATTCGATGTAATTATTTCTTGATTAGCAAGTTTTCATTAAATTTTTTTTCAAAAATTACATTAAATCTTTAATGAATTAGAATTTTAAAATCTGTCTGCACTAACATTGGAGATTATTGTTCCACAAAAACTATTTTTGCACTTCGCCACTATACCACTTTTTTTTTCTGTGCAATTTTTTTGAATTTCAATATTTTTAAAAATTAATTTTAAACAAAATTAGTAAAATAGCTTTTTAATGTGATGGAATTCAAATCAGTTTTGCTGGTTCTGAAAACTTTATCTTGTGCGTCTTTTGCCAAAGTTCACATTGCTTTTTTTTCACACATTACCTAAGTAGAATTTTCCTTTTCGCCTGAATTGACATGTTTATGTTCAGAATGAAATTATTTCCATAAACTTCGCGCTAAAAAGATCGTTGAATCGGTCAGGGACAAACGTCTTCCCACTCGTGTGGGGTCTGAGTTGGAAGAGGAGAGCTAGTTCATGTGTCGTTCTCGTCATTTGACGCTGACAAAAGTATGAAGTCCACCACCCAATAAGCGTGGCTTTAAAACATTAATAAAAAGGAAATAAACTAAACTCTCTCTCTCTTTTTGTTAAAAATGTTACTTGTTCTGCCATGGCTAGCCAAGGCCATTGTTCAGAGATTCCTGATCAAGGGGACGTGTGACAAATTTTGTTGGTCAAACGATCTTATCTGAAGCGTTTTAACCTTTACTGTAGTAAAAGATAAAAAAGTTACCCCCTTAAAGGAATTTAATGGGAATCTGATCCACATTTATGTTTCATCAATAACCATATAGCGAGTATTACTAAGTGCCCTCGGTCTGCCATTTTTTTGAATAATGTGATTAATATCAGAGAATTCACAGTCTTCTGATTGCAGGTCCTAATCCTTGATTTTACTCATTAAACCCCTGGAGGACAGCCTGTTTTTTGAGTTTTGAAAATGATTCTAATTATGCTAATTAATTTCAAAAGCGCAGTTCCTATTTTGGAATGCACAGTGAGCGCATGCATGAAAGATCCCTGACATCAGTGCACTGTTAGGTGGCATGAGCGGCAACCATTGCATTAGCTTTGTTAACACGAATTAATTCGGTTTGAAAAGAGCGTCCGACTGCGAGGAAAAGCAAGTCATAATATCCTTCTTTTATGACACAGAAATAATTATGGGGTTTCGCCCATTGAAAAGGAGTGATATCACCAAATTTTGTCAGAATTAACTAAAAAAATTGATTAAAATTACCCTGCCGAATTCTACTTGCATTAGTTGGTAATTCTGGAGAAGTAATTTCCTTAACGACCTCGTCAACGAGTTTCCCAACAAAAGAACGTCATTTCAGAATGGATGAATGAATTGAATTACCACCTCCGCCTTATAATGACAGAGCAAGAGGCTGGTTTTAAAAATCAATTACTTTTAGGATTATAAAGTGTAAGAGACATTTTTTAAGTAAACGAATTTTATTTTGTTTTGAATATAATAAATAGCCTATATTTCAAATTAATACAATTCAAATTAGCTTTTTAGTTTCCATATATTTCAATTATGTCTGTAAATTTAAAAACAAAATGAACTAGGAGAATGAAATTTTATGCGTGATATTTATATTTAATTTATATAATTTAATAAAATTTGTATGGTCTTTTTGTTTGTTCACATAAATTTGAACGTAAAACTGCAACAACGTAGGTAAGTAAAGTTAAGAAAATGGTTTTCATCGTTATAAATATAAATATATGTAAAAAGTTAGGGCCAAACACGTCGAAAGCTATTTTGTCGATATTCCTATTTCTAAATAAATAAAATTACTAATTCGAAAATGAAAAGAAGGGAAGCGTTCTTTCTAACAAAATTATAAATTTCCATTAAGTTTTAGGAGAAACACATTTGTAAAAATTATTGTCTTCTTTTTCATCTAAATGCATGTAAATACTGAAGTTCTCTATGAATGGAATTCAACGTATGAATTTCTCACCCAAATTGAAGACATGCATGGATTTTAGGGGGAACTCATCAGTAGAAAGTTAGTCCATCTTTTCATCCGAGAGCATGTGAATGAGGAAGAATCTCAACACATAGTTTTATTATCCGAAATGTAGACATGCGTTACATTTTTGGAGTAAATTTTTTGTCTATTGCTTGTCTATTGGAGTGTATTTGCACATTCTGAAGCCAAAACGCAAAACGCTCGAAATGCCATATAAATTGAATTTAAAATAAGTATATATCAGATTATACTCCAAAAGTATAGATCAGGTGAAATTTTGGAATCCTCAAGCCTTCAGAGGGAATAGGGGCTGTTTTAAAGAGCAAATCCCGCTCATTTTACTTGACGACGGAGCGGGAACACATCCACTCGTTTTCTCTCCACTCTTCAATAAAGGCAGCGGCTTCCCTTCCTGACAGTTAGCAGCTCTCATCACTGTCGCCAGCTTTTCCGAACGGAGCCGAAGAGTCCCGAAACTCGATTCCCCTTTCCAGAAATGAAGACAATTTAAAATTGGGGGTTTTAATCGTTCTCATCGAAAGCAGAGATGTAAGAAAACAAAACCATTCTCCTGAGGGGGGGAATTGCCATGGCAACGTATCCGGGAAATGGGATTCTCTGAGAGGGGAACATTTCCACCGGCAACCACATTTGGCTGTTCAGCACTATTTCCAGTCGAAAATACGAAAAATATCAAACTTTGTTTGAAGCCGTTTCACATTTCTTTTAGTAATCACATTCATTAATAGAACAACGGCAGAAACTTGTCACACCAACCCCAAATATTTAATTAGATTGCACTTATTTTATTGATTTTTGAAATAATAATGATTTGTAATTTCCAGACAATTTTTAAGCATATAACTGTTGCTAAGTCCGTCAAAATGAATCTAATTAATCTACTAATAACTGTTCGCAATTTATACAACAAAATTGTGTCATGTACTTGAAAATATGCCCTCTTTTAAAATGCATATCAAGTACTTTCATAAGAGACCATCTATATATTATTTGTATGACACTCTAATCTTCCAAATTCAAACCCCTATTTTTTGTCTTTACAGTGATTTTAAATAATTAATAGGTATATATTTTAATGCAAATAGGCCCACAATAGTCAGAGTCACACAAGAAAAAATATATTGAGACTATTTTTATATTCGGCTACATGACATTCTAAGCATTTGTGCAAAACGTTTCTGTCTGGGGTTTATGGTCACTTGGCATGAAGATGGTAGAAAGTTATTTCTTATTTTGTTGCGGTCCATTTTTGTGGCTCATTTCGGATTTAGCTGATTTTACAAAATCCAAGATTACTACCCCAAACTGTGTAGGAAGTATAATAATTAACCTACTTTTAATTAATCTGAAAATTTTATTGCAATTAGATTGCATATATATTTACGATAAAAAAGATTCACATATAAATAAAGTCAGTGTCTTACAGACGCATCTTTTTTCCAAGCCTCGGACGAAATGTTTTCGGTGGATTTCTTTTTGTAACTTCTTTTTCTTGACTTACTGATTATAAAATTTTTTGCAGTAAATCAGTTTGTAAATATTACTCCATTTTAGTCCAAAATGATTCGTCAACTGTCTGTGAACATCGTGAAGTTTTAGAGGACACATAGTAAAAACTAGAGTCACGATTTTAAGTTCATCGATTGTGATATTTTTTTGCTATCTTTACGATAAGTTTCAGCTAATTTAGATCTATGAAACAACTCCCCTTGATCAAAATTGTATTGATTAGGTTCGTTGTGAAAAAATCCTTGTCGAAATTAATACGAAATGCCAGCTTGCAAGTTGCTTCATGAGAATGACCATGCAAATATTGTTTCAATAACTATTGAAACCTTCTATTCCGAGGTCCCTGTTATCACATGCAAGTCGTTTGTGGTATGTTGGGTTCATCTACTTGGGTCGACTGGTCAGTGATGCTTGGAAAGACCAGACTTTGGACAGACAGAATTGCCTTTTTAGAAGTCGCAGTTCGCGTTTGATGCAATTTAGATTTTGTCGTAGAATTTTGCTTCTCCCCTTAAATCTTAGCGGCTTTCATTGATTTCCAGATATTTAGAACACTTTGAATTCAGCAAATCAATACAAATATTGAATCTGGTGTTCAGAAAAGCTCTAAATTATCAAAAACTAACTGCAAGGGGTTCATCTTAGGTACACAGTAATGCATTTTTTAATGTGTTGTTTATATAATGGCTGAGGGGATTTCTGATTTCTGTCTTACTCCGGCCACGTTCTGTTTTCAATGACTTGCAACTGCGAAACGTAGTAGCAGCATCAGGCCGACCCTATCAGTCACCCTTTCACAACAGATCACAAGTCTGGGTTGTTTACATAATTGAATTGATGGGAAATCTGGAGCAAAGAATTGTTTTTTTTAGTGACTTAGAGCAAAATAAAGTTAACTGGAGCGGTTTCCGTCATAAATTGAATTTAAAGCCAGGTTGCATTATAAAATTGCAAAATGTAATGCATTGGTCTCTCTTAATTATAAATAAATTCCAACATAATATTATTAAATCATTTTACAAACTGCGAAATATATTTCATTTTACGAATTTATTTCATTCCTTCCGACAGCAATAAGCGAATCAAATTTGAACGAAAGTAGTTTCCATTCCGTTTGGCCTATTGTATGATAATAAATAAAGCTCAAGAACAATATTTTGAAACAAATTGTTTGGTACAGAGCAATCTTGTTTTGATTCATAGATGCCTATATTCGGGTCTCTCATACGATGACTTGGCGACTGTCGCTATCTCAAGGACATAAACAATCAATTGTGCTTACCAAGCAGTGTTGAATGTCTGGATGCTGATAAATGTATATAAACTTCATAAAATTATGCATTTTGGCTTGCAAATTATAAATTTTAGCTTTCATATCTCATTCAAACTTTCATTGTGTACATTGAATGCAATTTTAAAAATGGATGGTTTAATTTTTTATAATTTTCAAAAATTGATAGAAAGTTATAATTTTAGATAATTTAAATTTCCATTTAGTAATTAATGTACTTGTAATTTTCTATTACGACCAGAAACACATCATTGTAAGGCGGATACTGTGACACCTAAAGAATCCTAAGTTGGTTGTGAGGATTATCGAGCAGGCTGCATAACCACTTAATTATTTTAACATAATTTAAATTCCAAAATTTATAATTACAATTTCTCTTTGCTTTCTGTTTCTTTTTTTTAATTCCAAGCGGTTCTATTTCATTAGGAAAACAAAAATGATAATTACAAAAGAAAACGTGAAATCATAACTCATTTTTTTACCTCTTTTTTATAGCATCATTTTTTTTCGGCTTTTGATTTAGGGAAATTCATCATGCCACATGTAATCATGCCACATGGTCAGTTATTTCGTCTTAAAACAAAATGTTCTTTTGTTTCGGTTAGATGTATTTTATCCAATTTAATTGGCATAAATAAATAGTATTAAAAATTTTCCATCATAAAAATTGTTGACTTTTCAACTATTTTTTTTTAAAATTTACTTCTTCTTAAGTGGACTGTTCAAATAAAGGGAGTGAAAAATCCCAGTAGAGACCTCAACATCAGAGCGGATTCGCCCTCATATTTAACCTGTTTAAAATAATACATTTCTTTCTTTGAGTTTCATTTTCAATCTTTTCGGCGGCATTTGTAACAATGAATGATAAATTCGAGCATGTGGTTTCATTAAACGGAGATTTTTAGCGTTCCCCAATAAATATATATGAATTGTAAGAAACATTAGACGAAGAACTGCTAAAAAGTTCATTTTTCTAAAATTATACACAAATTTTCCGAGATTTTGACGAAACTGTTTAAATAATGAATTGCAAGAAATGGACAGAATCCATAGAAAGCTATCAATGTTCTCCGAACATATACCATCATAAATGAGTAAACATCTTTCCAAATGTGTTTATCGGTGCAGTATTATCTATATCAAGACACGTTTTTGGAAACTGAAAAGGATAAATATAAACAATCGATTGACTCTGGCTCAGGAAATACGGGTCAATTAATAACATCAATGGAAACGGTGCTAATCTTGACTTCTGTTCAACGCAATCACGAAACATTCCTTGCAGTAAAGACGCAAATGTTTTCTCGTGAAATAAATTATTGCGATTTGCGTTTACCATCATTAGTTAATATATATTATTAAATGTTGCTTGAATGTGAATTTCTGAAGATTACTTGTTTGTGAAATTTAAATATTATATTTTGCCTGAGTAAGATTATTACATTTTACAACGGATGTGAAAATACGAGGACTTGTCAATGAACAGAGTGGCGCCAGGGAACGAATTTAAAAGGCACGGAGGCCTCCAAACAATTCTATGTCTATGGCCTCAAAATATATAATTGATGCGCTGAACCACAAAAATTGGAGGGCAGTCTTTGCACCAAATTTTCTGATTTCTCTCAAATTTTTATCCACAAAAAGAAATCTATTGATATTATAGAAATGGGGAAAGTAAAATTACAAGAGGGGTCAAATTAAGCCCATGGAATAATTAAAATTGTCTATAAGCATCAGAATTATATAGATTGGTCCATCTTCTTGAATCCAATGCCTTAAAAAGTTGGCCCCGGTTGTGTATGCTTGCTCGTGAGCGTATGGATACGAAGGTGAAAACGCAGCCGAATGAAATTTTTCATATGGTCTCCTTATCAATATGGTGGATCTTATGTGAATTTCAGAAACATTCAGAGGAAGAAAGACACCGGGGAACCACAAACAATCTTTTCACTATATTACAGGAATGTGTCATGTTGCGTTATTATACTCCCACTGAACAAGCGATTGCGAGATCTCTTCAATTTTTCAGTGTTCACACACAGCAGGGAGCGTTCCGAGCACACAAGAGAAACGTGGATGAAATGGCTCTTTCATTTGGCTGGTCGGGCTTAACACTTGATATAGTTTTATATCAGTGTAATAAACCACATTTTTACAACTCATTGCATATATTTATCGCGCTCTGATGTTTGTGGATCGACATATCGGCTCAGAATCAAGCGCTTAACTTGATATGATGCAGATCTGCAATTCTGACGGTAAAATAAAATGTTTAATTCTGTTCTTATTTGTTCATTTTTTGTGTTAACTGCGTATCTATGTGGATTCTCAGGAGCAGGTTTGTATGGTTTCAAGATCGTTGATTCCAGACTCAAGTGTGGAAATTTATCAGAATCTCAAAGTGATTTCCTTTTCACTTCAAATATATGAAGAAAATTAAAATGAAATCTAATGGAAATACAAATAAATTAAATGAACGAACAATAGACTTGGAAGTAAGAGTAACTCGTTTTGGGAAAAAAAATGCATGATTTCTAATTTGAATGAAGCTCTATTTCAGTTCTACCTTCGAGCTTTCGAACATGCTCTTCTTCTGCTCTTCTCAGCATTGGCGACGTTTGGCGGTGTTTCCAGGTTGCTAAATATTGCGTAACTCTCCCTCTCTGCTGCCGGCTGACGCTCTGCAGCCACATCCAACGAACCCCTCACTCCCTCCAATCCTGGGGTTGCTCGCTGTTCTTATTGTGGAAGATTCGAACAAGACCTCCATAAATCGACGTCAGGAATAGCTGATACTAAGTTGACCATATCATCCGGTTGTCACCTGCCACCTGGTCAATCGGTCGGAAATCTCTGACTGGACATCATGTGTTTCATTTCTCTTTAATGTGTTTCTGACAAATATTCCTAGGATGGTTGGGGTGTGAAGATAAAAATCCCTTTGCTATAAAAGGCCCCACACAAAAGCGGATTTTAGTGAATTGAAAATAATTCCTTCGAGCTGGCCAGTAAAACTGTATCGTGACCTTTAAGAAGCTTGTTCCATTAACGAAAATTAAAACTGTAATTTCTCATGAGGCCATTTTATTCTTTACTTAAAAGCTAACGTTTTGTAACAATGAAAATGAATATTCTGTACATTCCAAAGAATTAATTTTAGACGTTAAAATGAATGTTCGGTAATTTTCAATGAACTCAATTTACTCGCGGTGATAAACATTCTGTGATTTTCAACTAACTCATATGAGTCGTGAAAACTAGCATTCTTAGAATTCTTTTATCGATTTTAAAATGGAGTTCAAAGCAGTTTTGAACCTTATCTGATTCTCTATTTAGAAATGTTTGATTCGTAATACATATCAGAACGCCCTATTAAGATCTACTATCTATTTGATAGAAATAGAAATAATATTTAGAAGATTGAAATATATGTTTTCTTGCTGATGTTTAACATTTATGCGGATATCTTTATTCCTCGAACTTCCCGTTATATTAGAAAAGAATATCTCGCATACCATTGCCTTTACATTCAATAAGCACACTGTATGAGTTTATATAGAGTTTGAAATTGTAACATATGTCTACCTGTAATCAGTTAGAAACCTAAGTACAGTGGAACTTTCTTCCTATATTTCATATCTGAATGTTTAAATCTAATTGGTTTTTACTTAAATCTGCCCAGAATTTCGTCTTTAGCGACTGAAAATCATAGTGTTCAAAACTGCATCTTTTAAATTCGCACCTCTGTGATGTTTGTTTTTTGACTCGCCACAGTCATCTTCCAAGTTACTGCACTTCCCAAGGACCGTCAAAAGCAAAAGGATGACTCAATTCGTGAGTCACATTCCAGTGGACATCGCCGCCTCCCGCGGTCACCGCCTGCACCATTCCCCCGACTACAGGGATCACTTCCCGCCACCTCATCACCATCACTCTCCGCCTCACCCCAAAAAAGTAAGTACTCCTTCCCCTCTATTGCTCTTATGGATGAATCGATTTTCAAAAGGTGGGGTAATGGAAAAAAAGAAAGTGATTTCCGGGAGAGGAGAAACGGGAACATTTTCCTGTATTTATTGGTCATATATTACTTCAGTCCTTAAATTTTCTCTCCTCATGATTTTGCTCTCACGCAATCCAACTATGAAAATAAAAAAAAAATATTGTAAACATCAAAAACTTCTACTACACTTGTGTATGTTTTTAAATTCCCACTTAAAAAATCTTACTGGAATCGAAATGTCCACTTTTGCTCAAATCTGTTCCCCCCCTCTCTCTGTATGTAT
>JAOUZG010021225.1:1759627-1782487 GCA_026289955.1 Argiope argentata
ATATATATATATATATATATATATATATATATATTGAGCATCAGGAGGTATAAAATTGGGTGTGTTATCTTTTCATCAAATGTGCAGATGTCTCAAATTTTAGACAATGAGGAATTTGTCTATTTATCCGCTCACTTCGATGTGAATTCAAATATCTTCATGAATGAAAACTGTGCAAAGAGTTTATCATTAGAACATCAAATACTTAAATATCAAATTTTGGATTGAATCCATTCGTTAACTGACATTCTGTAAATCTATATATTAATAGTTTATAAATTTAGTAGTGAACTTGTCACCAATATTGTTGTGGCAATCAAACGACTCAAAGAAAGATATTAAAAATCCATTCCCCCCCATTTTATAATGAATCAACTAGCTATATTGCACTATCGTTTGATGAAGCTGAGGAGAGAACACATTTCCTTTTGTTTTTATCTCATATACGAATTATGCAAAAAAGAGACATATCACAAAAAAAATTTCGAACTTCGTATTCGCATTTTAGATAAGCTCGAATCCGACAAAATTCTTTTCACCTTCCTCTTATTCGAAGCACATCAAGAGAGAATTGTAATTGTTAAAAAATTAGAACTAAGAATTTTGTCGAATCTCCACGCTTCAGATTTCTGTGAATTCGGAAAACAAATTTATGGAATCTCTTTTCTGAACTCAATAACTCCTAAACGTTTAGAATTTATTGGAGGAAATTGGATGCAGGATTTTGCATCCTAGTTATAGCATTTAATTACATTTTGTGCGAAATCCAATGAGAATTTATCGTTGTGTTGTAAACTCACACGAATCGCAACGCAGCAGCTCAAAAATGCTTCGATTTAAGTCAGTGAAATTTATATGTGTCTTGTAAAGAGAAGTTTTGGACCTAAAAACGCTATAGGCAGGTTTTCAAAAGGCATATTGTTTTTTCATTATAGTACAGCGCAAAGTGCCCCTGTAGAAAATCGGAAATCAAATTTGAGGGCAATTTCACTTTATCTTTAAAATGTTCACCTCCATTGGTATGTTTTTTTTCAAAATTTCAGCATGCCTTGAATGCATTTATTTAAAAATAGATATAAATTTGACACCGATAGCTAACAACAGAAATGTTGTACTCAGGACCAGGTTTTGTTGAAGCATTAATGGTTCTCACTTAATATTTGATATAAATACTAGCCACCTTTGGTGATAAGTTGGCTCGCCAGTATTAATGCTAGTCAAAATGTTCAAATAATATTTTATGTAACTAGCACAAAGTTCCATAGCATGGCATTGAAACTCTCATTGGCATTTTACGTTTTTCCATGTAAACTTCTACGCTGTAATTCCTGTCTGCATAATTTTATAAATGGGTTTAAATGTTTTTATTACATGTAGTCGAAGTCCTGCCGATTTATCCTAGAATGTTAAAACAGTTGTCACCACTGAGTTTTGGAAGAATTTATAGTAGTAATATCAGTAGAATTAGTTAGAATTTCACTTTCCGTACCTTTTTTAGAATATCCAGAATTTTACTGATTTCGGGAGAATTTCCTCTTTTTTGAACGATAATTTTTTGGCGATCCATTATAAAAACGTTAAAAATTGTAAACATTTTCAAGAAAATTAATATTTTTGTCTTTTAAAAAAGCAAAATAAAATTAGGAAAGCAAGCACGAGATTGTAAATAGAAACAGTAAATAAACAGAAATGTTTCCAATTTTTTTCAAAGAAATAAGGAAATTATGCGTTAATAAAGTATAGCTTGTCACCCGTAACATAAAATAAAACTATTTTATAAAGTAAAACCAAAAGAAAATATCGAAATTTGGCAAAATAAAGGCTATTTTTAGTGTCAGAAGGCCACTTCCCGTTTTATTTTGTTTCATTAAAGTATTTTATGATCGCTATAACTTTTTTTCTAAATTACTTAGAAGCAAAGAATAAACTGTTTTGGAAAGAGAAAAGTTTGAACAATAAGAAATAGTAATAAAAATAATTTCACCAAAGTGGTCGAAAACCAGTGTTTTTAACGTAGTCGGATACCTTAAATAGAAAGTGTGAGAAGTGAAAGGAGAGTCGTTCGTCATTGAAGTCTTGTGTGCACCATCGATTCATTTCCATCATTTACAGCATCTCAAAGAATGATGCAGCAAGCATTCCTCGTATTCATCACGAAATTCAGTTTTTACCATTATTTTTTACAAGAATATAGATACTGTTAAAAAAATTATATTTTAATTTTTCGACTTATAATATTTCAAAAAATTATAACATTTCAATTTTAGATTATCCTTTTGTACTAAGGAATCATATTCTGCGAATTTTCTTGACACTTCAACTTTTAAATAAATAAATTTTAATATCTTTTGTGATCAATTAGAACCAGTTTATCAAGTTTTGAATAGTGCAACATCAGAAGAATCAACATTTTTATAATCTGGGCCAATCGCTCTAGAGAAATCTTAGAAGGGAGTGGTTTCTTTGAGACGGTCAATGAAATGTTTCAATATCGTCCATTTATATAGAAAAAAGATAATGAAATTTTCATAAATCTTTCAACTTTAGAGACTGATGTGCTTTATTGAAGTGAAAATCTTTTTTTATTCATGATATTAGGTTCTCAAGAATATTTTGTTAAAAATGATTCACAGGGCAGATGAGAAATATAAAAATTTTAAATTCTTGATTACTCAGCATTTATTGACTCAATTTATATAACATATAAGTATTTATTTCATTATTAAAACACTAATATAATTGAATTTTTTTTAAAACTTTAGGATAATTTTAAAAATTAGTTTTTTTGCTGCAAAATTTTCGGTTTTTAAAGAGGAAAAATGCCAAAATTTAGTTTAATTTTTAATTAATGAAAATTTCAAAAAAAAAAAAATCTCTCTGAAGTATACATTTTCTCCATGGTATATATGTGCCAAGTTAGGCAGCTCTAGATCATATGGTCTGGTCTGTAGTGCACCAATACGCAAACACATTCATTTAATTATAAGTCTAGGGGAAATTCCGAGCACTGATTGTCTCGAAATTGATATTTTACCTAAAAGGTGGATGGGACCTAATTTTGAAATTTCTATCAAATTTTCAATGAAATGCGCCAAAGGAAATTTGATTTCTTCCTCCGCTCATGTTCATAGGATCATGTAAGGTGGAAAACACAAATAGCTAGATGAATGAAGCATATAGATTCTGTATATCCGGAATATAAATTTGTGATGCCTCTTGAGTTGTTATCTCTCTTTTAATATAGCATAGTCATTTCCTACACACCGCTTTAGACTTGTTTTCGAGGGCAAAATTTGGACCTAATCTGTCGAAGAGCGGACCCTTTGTTGGCATGTGCGTTTGGGTTAGTTCAGTCGTATTTGTACTCACTGATTGTCTAGTGTCATTTGCGCTGAAGCATTAAAAGGATCGCCACATTATAACCTTTATTTTTTCATGCAATATTTGGCGTGCGACGTATGTTAGTTCATCAGCGTCAATGAGAATGATATTCCATGTCCCTGATAAGGAAACAAAGCTTCCGTAAGAGAAACGCTGATGAATCTTTCCAGGTTTTAGAAGAGCGTCAAAAATAATAAACAAAATGCAGGAAATTTACTTTAAAATGTATTATAAAGGAATACGTCTATAATTTTCTTACAAAGAAGACATTTATACAAATTATGATTGTTATGTGCATAATACAAATTTAATCATGCATAATACAAATTTAATCATTAAACTGAACTGTAATTTTCGATTTAAAGGAGACTTAATCTTCACTTCCCTTGCGATTTATTTTTATTTTTCTGTTTAACAAAAAGAAACAAAATGTATAGAAAGTAGTTTAAATTCATATTTAAATGTTCTTTCAATATATATTATATATATTCCACAAGCTGATACTTGAAATGTGATAATATACTTTTTTACATTGAAATTATTCAAATAATGCGCATTAATTTCCTGTATGTATTTTTTCAAATAACATGCTTTAGTTAAAATAAATAAAATATAAATCATATTAGTAATTTTAAAACTAAATGTTTGTTAATTCCCAGAAAAAAACATTTTAATAATAAATCACTAAAAATTACTAAAATTCGTCCACTCTAAAATATATTATTTCCTTTTCAAGCTAATTTACCGCAACATCTGTAGACTCCATTAAAACGCTTAATTCTCCGGTACAGTATCATAAGCTAAAGTTTTATACGCAGGTAATGTATTAGCAAATCATTGTCTATTTTCTTAAAGGCGCTGCCAATGATTTAATACTAATACTAATTTTCATTTTGTCCTAAATGTGTGCACGGAAGAAAGCTAAAGAAAAATATATGATTTTATTGCTTATTTTTTTTCTTCCTGTCAGCGGTATAAATTTATATAGATTGAACCTTGTAAATAATAATTGAAATATATTATATAATAATATATTTTAATATATAACCTTATTTTAAATATATAACCTTATTTTAAATATATAACCTTGTAATCATAATTGAAATTATAGTAGAAAATATTTAAATATTTAGGACGTAAAATGTGACTAATTTCACAGCTATATAAGTGTGAATTTCTAAAATCATTTTTTCCCTAAAAATAATTAGATGGTTGCTCTTGGGAATAAGTTTTTGTTTCTTTAAATATTGTATTTAATCACGTGCTTCCAATTGCAAAATTTCATTCAACACGATAAGTAACAGAAAAAAGTACTTTGGCTTCTGTAGAGAGAAATACGAACAAAAATAAACTTTTATACATCCACCATAATTCCAAAAGGGAGTTAGTATAATTTTTCTCTTATTTTCATGAATAGGCACAAAATTTCACTTTTCTATGTAGAAAATTTACAGAAATATGCGTAGTTTTAAATTTCGAGAGACCGGAAACAAATGTTTAAAAAAACATTTATTTCGGAATGCAACTAATACATTATCCGATCATCATGACACCAAAGAAATTCAGTAATTACGTTGTTAGTTTTTATTGATAGGTAGTTGCACTTTCAACTTTATAAAGAAGGGAAGACCATTTAAGATATTTCAGAGACTTTCTGAAATGGTTAGCAAGAAAGCTTGAAAATAATTTTTAAAAAAATCAAACATGCGATTTCTAAATTTCTTTTTTAGAATGAGAGCACATTCTTAAAAGGATTTTTTTTCATGCTCATAACATGCGGATTTGATGATCTTGGGAGCCGTATATTATTGAAAAGGAATAAGTAGTTTAGAGCCCACATTTGCAAAAATATTAAAACTCGAAGGAAAATCAAAGCTTGAAAATTTAAGAAATTTTATATTCAACGATATAAGCATGTAGTCTGTGAACTGGGAAGTTTTAAAATTATATAAGAAACACTGAAATGGGAACCAGTAAACATTGCTGCAACATCAGTGCCGATGTTCGCAAAAAGCGTTGCCAAACTCGAAACACAAATTCAGGGAAAGGAAAGTTGGCATTAAGTAGATGACAAATTACCAGAAAAGATAGGGTCGTAGTTATTGTTTATTCAGTGAAAATCACAAAAACAGGCACCGAAAACACAATGAGTTCGGCCCTATGAATACGAGGAATAAGAACAAGGTAAACGAGAAGACACCTTCTCGTATGTAAAATTTTCGTTCTTTAGAGAAAAATAAAAGCAGCACGCAAGTATTCATTAATGAGCATTGCAGAAATGATGGTCGTTAAACTTCATTCCCAAACTACGAGTTGGATTTCACGAATGTCACTGAAACGTGCTGGTGCTCCACCATACAATAGCCAAATGTTTTGTTGTACAATTGTCGGTGTTCCTTGCACTAAATCCGGAGGAACGAGCAGCAATAAAACGAGATACTTTGTGCCGCTGAGGAGTTCAGCAGTAGACATGGTCCAGATAAAGGACTCTGTCCAGATGAACGTCACCTTCAAAAAATGTTACCTGAGGCCCGATGCTTTCTCATCATTTTTCATCTGTTTAATGCCTACTATCCTTTGCCCGAATTTATCTTTCGAATTCGTCAACGCTGTTTGCAAACATCGGCACTGATGTTGCAGCGATGCTTCCTGGTGCTCATTTTAGATTTTCTGGAATATCTTTAAAACTCCCCAGTTCTCACACTGCACGCTTATGTCGTTGAATGTAAAATTTCTTAAATTTTCAAGCTTTGATTTTCCTTCAACTCTTAATATTTTTGCAAATGTGGATTCTAAACTACTTCTTCCTTTTTAGTAATATACGGCTCTCTAGATCATCAAATCCGCATGTTATGAGCATGAAAAAAATGGTTATTTTTCATTTTTGCCATTTCTTATCAATTTTAGAATGTTTTACAGTTTCCAATAGTTCACTCTCTATATTTTTGAGAGTTTTCAACTACTAAATGTCGTTTGTAAACCCATTGTCGTGTGGTGATTCTTTATTTTCCCGATGCCTACAATCACCCCGCTCACTCACTATCCAAAATGGACAGTGTAGAGAATATTTCAGCGTAATAACTGGCATTCCTACAAGATCAACACCTGGAATCAAACAAATAGGTTCTTCCGTTGACAAAATCAAAACTTCCTTCTCTAAAAATTGAAGTTTGAAGGAATGAATGCTGCTCTGATCTGGATAGAAGCATTGATTTTTAACATTGGCAGTTTTGGAAAGGTGAACTCATTTCTCCGTACAAGAGGAATCGTCATCATTGGCAATTTTCTATTCATGTTTTATACATTTCTACTTTTAAAAACTCTTTGATTTCATTTCATTTCCTACAAAAATATATGTATGGTGCCGATAGACTCAATTGATTTTTAATGACATTATGTCTAAATTAGCAATGAATTGGCTTTGTCAGTAGATATTTATAAATCTTTACTAACTAATTCAAGAAGTGAGGCTTTGTCATATGAACTCTAAGTTATTGAGATAATTCAATTTTGTATAGGTGTCGAAGGTGTTAACGTTGAAATTTTTTTAAAGCCTTTCTAATTCTGTAGTACCAGATCATTAAAAAATATTTAATTAATGTGTTATATTTTTTGCTTTATAACTTTAAATAATTTTTCTTGATCCCTGAAAATATTTAAATAGCAGCCAAAGGCATGGAAAAAACGGCGTAGTTAATAAATTCTCCTTAAAATGTATCAGAAATATTGAAGCATGAAACTTTGTGTGGATATAGGAAAAATATTTTCCTAGCTGGTGCTGTTTTAATTTTTCTAACTTTTTATTATCCTCGTTTACAATAACTAAAATATTTTCATACTTTTCGGTACCTTTTTTCGATGAAACGTTGCAATTAGAAAAATATGTGTAATTGAAGTTGTTAAAGAAACAAGAACTTGTTTCAATTTTTTTTGGGGGGGGGAGCTTCTGTGTAAATATTATTATTCATATGTTTTAGCAAAGAAAAGATAGTCTTTAAACCACTTGAAATTAAGTATCAAATTTATTTTATCCTATGAAAGAAAATTTTCTTGAATACAGTTTGTACTTATTACAGTACAATTTTATTCATTGATGAGGTAGGTGATTCCTAGTTTGAAGTTTGTAGGGTCTTTGAAAAAGGGCGAATGGTGGACTTAAAACGACTGTCAGAATTGGATTTACAGATCAAGGCTTATCCCAGCTCAGTTGGAATGGGGGAAAATATAACAAAAAAGTATGATAATTGAATATTAAAGACATCAAAGATTATAAAAACTAAGGCGTGCCTCTGATCCTTGAAGAATAAACGAATGAAAAGGAAATGCTACTTTTCATAAAATGTCAAACTTGAGTTAAGATTTTGTAAGCTGATATGGGCCTGAAAAAATATTTTGCATTATTGAGTTTAAAGCAATTGGTAAAAAAAATTTAAGGAACATTTTCTTTAATTGGACCAATGGCACAATCTCAATAGGCTATGTTTTATTCTACTTTAAAGTGCATTTCACAAAAAGCTTATAACATTTTTAAAAGCAAATAATCTACAATAAATTTACTACTTTTGCTTTATTAAAATTAGCTTTCTGCTAGTTTACTGAGAAAAAAGATTTAGTTAAAAAATATTAATTAGGTTGTTTTTATCAAATATCACCAATTTTTCTTATTTTTGCTATAAGGAGATTTCCTATTCTGCTTGCTTTAAAAATATTCTTTATAAAGCAAGCAACAAAAAATCTATAGAACGATAATTGTGTGGAAGGTGCTAATCCTTCTATTTATGGAAGAATTACATTTGCTAATTTACGAATTTGTTCATTTTTATAGTTATATCAATAAAACCTGAATTTGAAGCAAAAACTTCTTATCATCTTCTAGAGTCTTAACATAGCCTAAAAATTCAATTCTCTATGCTTTAGATAGCCTATTCAATCTCATATATAGTCTTTAAATTTCGTTTTTTTTTAAATATATATTATTTATTAGAGAACATGAGACAATTCTCTGTATATCAGCAGTATTGTTTATGCTAATAAAAATCAAATGATTTAAAATATTTTTATAAAAGATTATTGAACATAAATGAGTGTTGAAACAAACAAATGATTTCTTACGTCTAACAGATGCATCGCATAATTTTTAACATGCAGTATTATTCTTTAAAAGGGGGAAAAAGAGTTTTTTTTCTTCTTATTTAAATATAAATTGACTTCTACATGATTGATGCTCTTCCTGTCAGTACTTTTTTGAATTTTAAATATGGCCCTATGTTGTTAGTACTTTTCAAGTTGCAAAAAAGTAGCATTCAATAATTTGAATGTGACATTTGGCAGAATACTGCAATCGAAGCATTCCTTTATGCATGTTTTTTAACTTCAATTTCTTTTACATCATGAATTTGATTTATTAGAGGACATGAGACAATTCTCATGTACTCTAATAAATCAAATTCATGATGTAAAAGAACAAACGTTCGTGTAGTTTTACTCCTACTAAAAAGATGCATTAGAAGCTCTTGAGATGAACAATTTTTGATACACTCGCATGTATAATAATTTATTATGTAAATTTGTTACTCTAAAATTTGATATATCTGTATTTTAGATTATTTTAGATTCTTTTCTTATTGTATTACAAACAGGGAAGCAATCAAAAAAAATTTTTTTTTCAACATTGAGCATAAATTAACTTTGCCTGGTATAATATCCAAACAAATCGAGTAGTTCGGGAGGAAATATTATAAAGGTAATAATTATTTTATTTTCATTGTTAATATTTTCGAATATGGATGTAAATGAACATTGCTTGTCTTGCATTGCAAAAACTTTTTTCCGCTTTCCGTTGAAGATAATTCAGATTATAAAAATTGCTTTATAATTATTCAATTTATGTGAGTATAATAGAAGTATTTTTTGCTATTGAAATATTGATTGATTATTTAAATAATGATTTTTAAAAAAACATATGAATGCTGTTTAAATTTATAATCTGTAGAGAAATAAATATTACAATCTTATGCTGATTAATTTCAAATAATTAAAATATAAAAAGTGTCAAATATTTTTGCAAATGAAAGTTAGTAGTAACTATTAGGGAAAAGTATTTAATTTCAGCTTCAAGATCATACAGTCTTAAAGATAACTGTATGAAATTAATTTAGCAGTAAACATTTACTTTTTTAGTTTCTTTGCAATATTTTAAATTGGTTGTGCAATATATTAACAAAAAACTTATAGTTAAGTATATGCAAATAATTTATTAAAAATACTATTATTCAAAAATCAACTTTTAAAATACAGATATGCAAAATATTTTTGATCCCACTGCTACCTGAATATAATTTTAATCTATGAGAATGAGTTAAAAAATTATTACAGATAAGGGATAAAAGCGGATGATATAAACATAAAAAAAATTATTCATTATACCTAAAAACATTTTATTTCTTCAAGTTTTCCCGTTTTTAGTTTCTCAATTTCGTTTTACCATTACAATTTTTGTTTCAAATAAAACTACATTATTTATTACTTTAAAAATAATTTTTTTATATTTGCAAGAACAATAAGGCAGTTATTTAAATAATGGTCAAAAATATCTTTCCACTGTTTGGATTATTCGATTTTCAAGATTTATGTATTTTTTCGCGCTCTATTTTCCTTCTAAATTTAAATCTTTCCTAGCTGCTGTATACAGCTTTCCTTTTCAAGAATCAGCAATTTCCAATCAGCAAGTTTATTTCGTTGTTCCATCCTTCGATAGCATTATTTGTTCTATGGAGTCTCTTTTAACAATTCTACATGACAACAGTAATCGGAGAATTTCAACGCCATTAGTCAAAAAAAAACAGTCATAAAATTTTGATAAAAGAGAATGCTGAGGACAATCTTCCTGGATTTTTATCCATGTCCTCTTCTGGCAGAAGAGCCAAAGAGCACACTTGCGAGTCCGATTTCTGCTCTGGATTTATGAGCACCTTCCTGGCGGACACTTTGAACTTGCTCCACCACAAGCATTGATTGAAATTAAAATAGCAATCATTTTATTTGCCTCTTTTAACTACATAATAAAAAATGCCAGATTCAAATTAGATTCTTTCGAAATATTGAATATTTTTAAGAGGACGGTTTGGTTTTTATTGGTGAGAAGTGCGAATATAATTGGAATAATATTAACTTCTTCTAAACTGCTTCTGGTGCAAAGATTAGACCTGCAAAAATTGCTTCAGGCCTTTTTGGCTTTTGAAATCCCAAAGACAAGGATTCTATCTCCTAATTCGCGTGCAGTTGTACCAGCAGGGAAAAAACACGCTGCTTCAGTTGATTTTTCCTCGCCTTTCATGTTCACCTTTCATTATATTTCGCTTCCTCTTTTCAGGCTTCTCAAATGCATCGTCGCAATCAGTGAAACAGAAACATTTACGTGCATTTTGAATGGGAGCGGGAAAAGATGCCGGAAGCACCTCTGCCTTTTCGCAGAATCTCTTCTATGAGTAAGAATGTGTGGGCCTTATTCTCTTTCTTTCCGCACGAAATCGTCACTTCACAAACTCCTCCCTCTCCACGAAGGAGCCAGTTTTAACCGAGAACAATGACAATTGCAATTATTTGTCATATTAACACCCACGGATTTTTTATTTTCCCGCATTCGAAGCCTAGAAAGAAAACTCTCTGGAACTATAAAAAAATCGATTTCGAGGAATTTACGCGTTTCGAACTGACCGAAAACACTAGCCTGCCCATCAGTCTGGTCATTCAAAAGGGCAGCGAGTTGATCGGTGAAATCAATGAATGGTACGCACATCAAAACTGTCCATCTCCATTAAGTTTGGGACAAAATGCTTCAGCTGAAAGTCCAGTTTTGTGTCTGGCCTTAGAAAAATATAACACATTTTCAGAATTCTAAATGGGATATCGTAAGCGGACACTCCAACCCTCTAGATAGCATACGGAAAAATCTAATCGACCCCGACAGCATTAGTGGGAGCAGGAGGATCACACTAATGGATAAACTTATTAAGAAAGGCCTGTCTGATGGCTGCAATTGTTTGGCAGCGATGTAAACAGTGTTTTTTTGTAATTAAATCACCTATTTTTTTAAAAAAAAAATCCAGATGTGCACCTTATCTCATAGGGTTTTTTAGTCGTAGTTATTAAAAATTATTTAAACGGCGGTTATTTAAAATTTTTCAGTGTGTTAGCAGTAAAAATTTAGATTTTTTTTGTCTTTGCAAGCTCTAGTTGCAATTCTTTTTCCCTCAATAATATCTTTAATTCTTTTTCTTTTGTTCTACTCTATATTTCCTATGTTTCTGATTATGTTCCGTAAATATATGTCTGATACTTTTCAAATGGTTTTTGGAAATTTTTCAGAAATTATATTTCTTAGATTAAGAAAAAAATACTTCCTTTTTGCTTTCAAGTTGGTGTTTCTACTAAAGTATAGAAAAATGAAAAAACTTCCTTTTGTCTCCATCAATGTAATTCTCACTTAAAATGTAAATAATTTTTTTTAAGTTCTATATGTAAAATTCATTTTTTAAAATTAAAGAATCGCTTGATATAGAATAGGTTAGGTCAAAGTTTTTGATAGTACATATTTCCATCAGATGCCCATCCTCCTGGTAAGATGACTTTTCTGATTACATTTACTGTAACATGGAATGATGTTTTCAAAAAATAATAATTGACGGGAATTAAGGTTGATTCATAGATACCATTACCGACTACATTACAGCGCCTTCCGTAAAAGGCATGTCATGTCATCGGCGTGGTTAACTGGCCCCACATCATTTCTGCAACCCCTAGAAAAGATAACTGTTATTCTGGAAGCTTTTTATTCTCATAACTGAAATGTCCTCGAGGGGATATTGTAGATATATCTCAAAGTTTATATTGAATTCATCTCAAAATTGGCTATTAGTCAGTCTGTCTGTTCTTGTGTTTGTCAATGAGTCAACTAAAGTATGAAAAACATTCTACAAATGAAATTTGCTACGTCGTCTTCAAATGACAGATTTGAAATTGGGTGGTGTCTAAGTTTCAGGGCCACCTTTTCTCAGGGACTGAGTTGAAACTCGGTAACTGGGGAGAAGGAAGGAGAAACTGGAGAGATGAAGGCGCAAGTTTTTTGCAGCACTGTTAGGCAATCTAATTCTGTGCTACCATTTGTTTTACAAAAGCAATATACTGTAACTTTCTTAAATGAAGTGTCTTTTAATCTAAGTAATGTTTTAAGAAACTTTTTTAGTATTTTCTAGATCTCTTGCTGATCAGTTAGATCCATTTTTTCTGTCGTTGGCTGATTGCAATAAAATTAATTGTCGAATCAACAGGCCTGGAAATTTTTTATTAAAATAATAAAATTGCCCTAAAATGCTTGACACTTTTAAAGCTTTTCGTATAAAAGTTTTCTAATTAAAAATTTTTTTATGTAAAGGTAATTCTTTAAAAGTGCCCCACAGTTAAATTTTTCTTATTTCATCTTACCATGATATTTGTTATTTAATAAATACTATTTTAAACATAAAGTATCCATACAATGTACATCCTATTCTACTAAGTTAAAGTAGGTGGCACAGAAATATCCTTCTTATTTATTGTCAAAAAGCAACTATAAACAAACCATCTTCCAAAAGTTTCGCTTTATATCTTGAAACTTTTCGCAGCTGCCTTCACTTGACACCTCGCTTAGCTAATTAATAGAATAATGACCTTATTAGAAATGCACGAAAAGGAATGTGGCAAGAAGTTCAGTCCAGCACAAAAGTGGTTTGCCCAACGCCAGACGGGGTTATCGTAAAAGCAAGAAATCTATTCTTTCGTATAACTGATAATTCATGATAAGTTATTTTATGAAGAAAAGAATTAAGAATTCTATGAAAGGACTGAATTACGCACTTTAATAGGAGCACATGCTGATTTGGTATGGATGAAAATAAATATCACGCATCTCACAAAAGCGCACAAAAAATAAATGAATAACCCCCATCAAAAGTACATCGTCTTGAATAGCAATCAGAAATGGCTATAAACGACATTTAGGGTGGTAATAAAAATTGCTGAGATTACATTGACTTTTGTGAGCAGTACATTAATTTTAAATCTAATTCACATTTTAATTTGCCAGAGAAGAAGTTTGTCGCATACTCATTCCATTTCAGTCATATTAAAAAAACAAGGTTAAATTTGAGTAAATGCATTCACAAACATTTAATAAATGCATCAATAGTTTAACAGCCAAAAGAGTCGATGATGTGGCGAACAAGTTGCTCGCCAAAAGCGGCTAGTATAGTATAATATAACATTATTAAGGGGTGAAACTGAAATAATTTTAAAATGATTTTAAAAGTTGGAAGAATAAAAAAACGGGCAGCTTAAAATAGTAAATGCTCGTGAATGGACTAAGAATCGATCCTTTCAGGCCTTAACCGGGTCCTTTTGGATGCTTATAAAACCATTGAGAAACCACCATAAATCCTCGAATTTTCATCTCAGTCAAAGGCATGTTTTGAAGCAACGCGAGATTTTGCCATTTTAAACGTTTCTCCGATAACCTGCGAATTTGTAACCTCTACAAATCGTATAACATTTGTTTCGAAAACTTTACGTGGATAGCAAATGGACACATCAGGATAAAAATAATCTGAGAACAATAATGTCTAAAAAATAAAGTGCTTATAGAAGAAGAATTTTGAAAAAGGAAAGCGCTTTTTAAAAACTTATTTTACAATAGAAGAAAAATTGTATTTTATTATATTGTTGCTACTACTAAGTGTCTGCCGATATTTCAAATTCACTGCCGTAGTGATGAGGGGATAATCGACACTAGTTGGGAATTCCAATGGCCGAGTGGCTGAGATCCCGGTCTTGTGACTGAAATCCCGTTCCACAAAATACCCACTGTACATACGGAAAAATATCCACTTAGGGCGTGACGCTGAGGTTCGGAGTTCCTTTCGCCGGTGTCCATGAGAAGTTTAGAACGGGAGCAGACACTCCAGATAACGTCTGCGGGGGATGAAATTCGGTCTTTTGTATTAAAACTGTGAATGTCTTTGAAATGCGAAATGAAATCGGTATGCTAGAAATCTGTCAGTTCATCCGAAGGAATTTAAAAAGAGTGAAGTAGACGAAAATTAGAAGATCGTTAGAATTGATGCATATTGCATCTTATAGCAAATCTTTCGAGGAACTGATCATTTGTCGATGTCTATATATTTGATTGTATATGAAATCCGTTTGAACGGAAAACGAAAAAATATGTAAAGCCAAGACATGCCCTTGGTATGGGATATTACTTAGGAAATTTTTGAAATGCGTCCATTTTTTTCCCAATCTGCAGCTCATCAAGAGAGCCTCTCTGTCCTGATGGATGGATCAAAAACTGGAGTAATCAGTAGTAAAGTTAATGCTGCGCGCATCCTCTTTGATAATCAGAGAGAAAGGCATTGGCATCGGTTCCATTCGGCACCGTTTGTGTGGCGATAGAGCTTGCTGTTGAAAGAGCAGGAAATGATTCGATTGAATTTAGAAAAGGGGTGAAATTGTTCACAAATTTAATCGTAGAGTTGATGATATCAGATTCCTCATTAGATAACAGGGTAATAATTTACAAAATGACAAAAAGGTTTATTAAATAGGAATATATTAAATGATTTGGGCCAGGGAACTTATGGATCATCAAAGTACTTATGGAAATGAAAGCTTTGAAAAAAAAATAGGAAATGTATTGATGTGGAATTTGCCGAGTTCACTGTTCGAGTTAGAAACAAGACAAGATTTTAAATTAAAAAAAAAATCCATCTGGCAAAAAAGATAGAATACCTTGGAAAAACTTTTTCAAAGAAGTAACATTTTAGAGGTTAAAAGATAACTTATACCTAAACTAAATCAATACTCGATATTTTCATCCAAATTGCTTTTGATATTCTTCGATTGCTATTATATTATGAAATAATGGCACAATGAGTTTGTATTCTAATTGCAAATATTAAATTAAAATTTTGTTAAGTTGTTAATGTACCGATGCATTTATGTTATAATGAATTTGCAAATGTAATATTCTATTGTATTTCAAATCGAAAAGGGTGGGAGGGATAATCGTCAGATGGTGGGGACTTGCATAAGTGGCAAGATAATGGGTTTCTCTGATGCTCGCACGCACCTGATATTGTCAGACTCCGATAGTCTAGGATTGAGGATTGATCAAAAGCCCTATACGTGGTGTCTGCGTTTCTCACGTGAGCAGAGTCGATTTCTGCGACCGCATCTCCGCTGCACGCGGCCAGAGACTGGCTCAGTTTCTGATGACCGTCGATAATTCTCATCACTATACGATGGAGCATAAAACCGTCCATGCATGAGCGAGAAGGAATTAATAGGAGCGTACTTGTAAGAAGGAGTACTCTTATTAGAACACTTACACAAGAAAATACTCATATTAATAAATATATACGGGGAGGTAATTGCTTGAAAGAATCAAATGAAGTACACTATTCTTCATTATTCGCATCATTTGAAAGTTTAAAGGATCAGTCATCCGTTTCAGCAAAATCACTGGCTTGCGATTGGTGAGATTTATTTGTTCTTATCATTAGTGAAAAATATTTGCACAATTCGAATATTAATACCTCTTCAGTTTTTGTGCTCATTTTTTAAACAACTAAGAGTGATTTTGATCTGGAGAAGGTTTAATTATTCTTCGATATTTTCTTATTCTATAATTACTTTTAACTGAAAATAGACTCCACATCATGCCTATTCTGACTGGTTAGACGCACTTAACACGAATTTTGAATCAACACCCCCTGTCTTGTAGAGAGACACTGCTTTTAAAACCCAATGGCATGCATGAAGTGATAGGTTGCAACCCGTCGAGGAACCTTGATCATCTGGACCTCCCTTAATCGCGGTCTGCTCTCTAAGCCGGCACAAAAAAAAATTGAATTGCGTTTCCACTCATTTTGTTGATATGGTCTTAAAAATTAAAAAAAAAATATTTTTAAAAAAACGGTGCGAGAAACATTTTTTAAAAAAATAAATAAATTTAAGGCTTGAAAAATCTTTGCCAATCCAGTTTACTCGAAAGAGGTGGTCGGAAAATTGGCCAAATTTCATCATCGGGATTTATAGCTGAAAAATTTATTTAGAGGCGAAAAACACTCAGCGTCATTTTAAGTCACTTCTGTAATGATGCAAACAAATTTCTTGCATTTTGACGTGAAAAAAATATCGTTGTAAATACTCTGCGACGTTTAGGGGTGAAAATAACTATTGACAACATAATAAATTTTGAGAAAACAATTCTAAGGAAAACTTCAAAAGAAGTATTGAAAAATACTTGACCATCGCAAATCCTTCTCTGAAAATTAATTAATGTTTCGAAAAAGGCTTTAAAAAAGTTTGTTTACCAGCAAAAAAGTTGTGATATTATTTTGTGGACTAATTTAATACAAAATTTAAAAAATTGTAAAAAAATGTATTGGAGAAAGGGAACGCTCCCAATTTTGAAATTTAGTCTCTACGAAATGAGCTTTCGATTATTGGAGGGGATTCCGGTCGCGATCGGCTCGCTGAATGGTCGCTCGACCGAAGGGGAGCCCGCTCGTTTCTGTTTTGGTTGAATCCAAACTCCTGAATGAAGTGGAAAGAGATCCTGCCGTCAGCGAGGAAATTTTGAGGGTTTTGTAAATTTATAAGCGTCGACTATCGATCCATCCCGTCAGACTGAATAGCAGTGCTCAGGTGTCAGACGGATATTCTTGTTTGCGACGAAGGAGAACATGAACCGTAAAGTATCGTCATTTGTGTAAAATAGAGAAGTTCATTTCCTAGGATGATTTCCCAAAGTTTCGATGCCTATTTTAAGTAACTGTTTCCAGTTTTTCGAAGTTTGCTGTGTGTAAAACTTCATAGCACCATGTGATAACACAGTAATCCCTTTGAGGATTTGATATTAAATTTGACTCTTATCCAAGGTTCTGCTGATAAAATGGCTTTGTCTAATTAGTTAGTGGTAACATCTTGTTTAAAGGCGCTCAGAATTTTTTTTTATTTAAGGAGAAACGTGTAGATCCATCCAAATACTGAACAATTAAAACTTTGTATTTTTCATGTATCCCAAAAAGTGAAACAAGCATTTATTTCCTTAATCATTGCAACTATGCATATGTAAAGTTTCATCAAAAAGGATTCCCAAATGCAAATTGGATAAAAATCCCAATTTTCTAAAGATATTAAGAATAAAAAGTTGCAAAACATAAATCCTCCATAGTCAAAAAATCTGAATGCCTAAAGTTTTATTTAGTTCAATTATTTTATTTAATCTGTAAAACTAGTTGAAATATTAAAATGCAGATTTATTGACTGAAGCCATTTTTCTGTTCTTCAAACTAATATTCGAGCGAGCCTTCCTCCGTCTGTTTCGGAAAAAATGGCAATTAGATTTTTTTTTAAAAAATAGATGAACCAAAATTATCGATTTTTGCATCACTTATATAAATTCTTGGGTGGTAAACACCTACAATTTCCAGTCATTATGCCATTTTGTTTAGATATTTTCTAGAAGGATGTTAATGAAGGACGTAAAATGACATTCTTCTGCCCAGATGGCTGAAGGATTGCATACAATACAATTTATCAGCGTTTCAAAACATTGCTTGCTACTGAGGTATGGCATTGTATTAAAAAACTTGATATAAACAGTGGAATTCTTTTCAATTTCAGAATTACAGTGTTTTCTGAAATATTTTAAGTACTCAATTTCTAAATATTTCGATAGAATGAATATTTGTATCAAATTATGAATGTAATAAGCGTTTGCAACAAGTCTCTCTAAATTTTAAAATGATCATATTCAAACAATACTTTTAAATAGAAGAGTAAAACCTTATGTGCGCATGGATGAATAGAAGAAAAATAACTTACCAATTGACACTTTCATGAGGATGGGAGCCAAATAAAAGTTTAATTTTTTTAGTGGTTTAACTTCATTTTTATAGAACCAATTTACTAAACTATTTACTAATTTTAAAGATTTAATAAAACATACAATATTTTTCTATTGTATATTGAAAAAACAAATCAATAATAATAATAATAATAATATTTTATTGAAAATAAAATACTTTTAAATAAATTCTTCATTCATTATTAGTTTCTTTTTCTTTCCTAAAATGTATAATAATTTAGAGCGCATAAAAAATGTCCATGGTAAAGAGAACATTTAAAGAGCTGTCGCTGTTGTCTTTAAGACAGTGATTTTCAACATTCTTTACTTTCTTTAAATGGCTCTGATGGGAAAAGAAACCTTGAGCACAGTTATTGCACGTGTGCAGATGGGGAAGAAAACCAAAGGGAAAAATCGCAGATTTCTGAGAGTTTTTACTTTCTCAGTCTACATAATTGCAAAAAGTTCTGTGGTTTTCTTTTCGTCGTTTTTCAATCGAAAATTAAAGGCACTAAAAAAGACATTGAATTAAATTTTTGCTGCTTTTACATTGCTTACACAAAATTAAATAAAACAATAGTTCCATTTAAACTGTGAAAAGTTTGATGCTCCTGCAGTTTTGGTCCAAATTTGAAAAACATATGTTTTTTTTTTAATTCTTTAAAAACGTGATTTTTTGGAATTTTGCTGATTGCTTGATAGCTTAAATCCTCTACATGAGAAGTAAATTAAATTTAAATAAATATTTTCTTTTGGTAGGGAAAAAAACAAAGTGTGCTTAATTTTTTTTACTGTGATGTTCATATTTTCGTAATAAGTCTTGATAGCGTAAGCATTTTATTGAAGGAAAAAAAAAAAGCAATATTTTTTTTTTCATTTGAAAGAAGAAAGGATTAATGCCTTGGCTCCAAAAAGAATTCTGCTTACGGTGAGATGAAATGATTTGTGCTTATCAGAATTTCCTGCAAATGACGCCCTGAAAATGTTAAGCCTCCAATTCACGATCATTGCTCTGCAGCTGTGAACGCGCGTGGCCTGATGATAATATCCGTGCCATTAGAAATGCGACTTGCGATGCTCAGATCGCGTGAATATCAAACTACGTTCCTTACTGAATGCAGCATTGCACTTTAGTGAGGTCCACGTCACGAAAATCGTCACGAAACGTGTGACGAAAACGTGTTTGCGGGGCGTAAAGGGTAAAAATTTAAGGAAATTTAAAGCGGATTCAGAGTCACAATACAATTCTTTTGACTTTTGGAAAAGGATAGATGGAGAATTTCAATTCAAGAACAAGAGAAATTTAGGATTTGTGTTAAGAGACTCGTTTTGGAAAAGAAGTTTGAAGTTTTGTGGTAGTTCTATTAACCCCCTTTCAATAAAATTTAGTAATGTAAAATTCTGCATGAAACAACTATTTAATTTGTTATTTAGGACATTATAGTTTATTTTACAGTTCTTACGTATTGTAAAAATTATATCATGGTTATAATTTTAATTCGTAAATTCACAATCAGCAGTTTTTCAAAAACTTCCAATGACTTTTACCTAGCACCTGACTTAGTGCCTAATTTCCACATTTTTATTTAACTCCTGACACATTATCTTTTCCCTTTCAAATCCCTTCTTCTGATGACGTGTGTGTCGATGACTTCAGAGCCTTCCCTAAAATCCCCCATTAGTTGTTAAGCGTGTTTTCACCTTCTTGGAAATATTTCATTATCGTTCATTTCCTTGTCAATATCAGGTAAATGTATGCTTATTTTTTATGATTCTTCTGAATCTCTCCAATCAACTTGATCTTCATAGGGATTACGTCAATAGATCGCCATTCTTATTCATTATGGTGTTCAGGTGTAATAAACACCTGAAATAAACACCATAATTTCAGGTGTTTATTGAGTAAAACAAATGTTAACATTAAATATTTATAAAAGTGAAGTTCACCGACTAGCACAAATTTGACCGTAAATTGTAACAAAACAGTATAATGGTATACAATGTGTGATGGTGATCTATGATATCATCGTAAGTAATAAAGGTGCTACCGGATTCAGTATACTGAGCATTTTTAACCGTGTTTGTTTTCATATTCAACAGTGTATTTAGTCTCATGACAAGTATTACTCGTCATTGTGCTATATGGCATGAAAAGCCAATGACGAGCTATAATTGCCATCTTATCGGAAGGGGTTAAACATTGAATAATAGAATTATTTCAGTAAGTATACATTTAAAAAATAATTTTCTGTTCTCTTTTTAGATAGAAACTAAAGATAATGTCCTGCTCTTGAATTTCTCTAGATTTACATAAAACAGCGCTTTTTCAGTTAAGGTTCGTAGAATAATGAAGAAAATGCACCTATTCTCGGGTTCAGAACTTATGATACACTCGTCGTGACAAGATCCCTTGCAGAATTTTATACCTCTTAATCACTCTGATTTTGTGTCCTTTCTTTCCTGTACATGCGAATAAATCACTGCTGGATTATCAAATTTTAGATAAAAATTGTTTAGTTACCACCAGTGCAGAACTTGAAAGCTGGATGACAACCTAATTTTTCCCTGATACTCTTCAAATTGGACAGTTTTGATTTCTGGCAAAAGGAAAAATCGGTTCGCCTTTCAATTGACAGAGGAGAAATATAACTTTTGTGCAAATGGACCATTTTTCATAGCTCAACAACTTTGTTTCTATGAGAAGAGAGAGAGAGATTAAATAGTGCGTGCTCTACCATTATCTTGACCGTTTGTTGTTGCTTGCTGAACAACCTCAATCGCATTTTTTCTCGGTATTTCTCGGTCTCAGGAGGGTTTATTTACAAAACCCTCGATCTCTTTAAAATGCCGATCATCCCGTTTGCCTCAGACCTTTTATCTATCAAAAGGAGAATGGCAGAAGCGCCGATGCTCCACCAAGTCAAGTGACTGTCGTCATAAAATCCTGATTCGGTGACAAACTGCTACATGTACTCAATGTAAGGACGGACAAATTTTAAATATTTCTTTTCGACTTTTAGCACCACACCATTTTATCTCTATCAGCTAAAATATGAAACATTTTTTTTGTCTAAAATCAAAATTGCACAATAAGAGAAAGTATAGATTAGGTATAGATGGGGGACTCCTGTTTCATTTGGGTATTTCCGTACATACTACACAGTGCGATTAATAGGTAGTTATTAATAATAGTCGTAACGTATAGTAATCCTCTGTACTCGGATGACGCCTCTTATTCATCATTCAAAACGGTGCAACATTTTGAAGTGATTGTTAAATGCATACGGAATGACAAAAAGAATGTAGAGCCACTTTTCAGAGAAATTCAACTTCAAACAATTATATGCATATTTATTTTTTGGAGCAATTAGCATGTCCTAGTAGTAGATGAGTTATCATACATCGAATTACTTCTCCGAGTGCAAAGAATTAATAATAGCTGGCAATAATTCATATTAATCGAATTATTTTAACAGGTTTTATAAATAATAGCTTTGGCTGGAATCAATTTGTTTTATTTGTATTCGTTTTAAAATTTAAAGTAGATTAGAAACTCTCATTACGAGGCCTTTCTAAGCTTTGTATGTCAGTCTAATCGTGTCATTCGTCGAACTCACATGCGTACGAAAGGAAATATTTTCTTTTCGAAATTTTTTTTTCTAGTATCTTTGCGAAAGATTGCTTATCGAATTGCATCCATGTAGTGTTCTTAAATCATCTTGTTTCCAGATCTACCGGCATCCTTACAAAAATGTCTCGTTCAGGTTCAAAGGAATCCCCAGCCTCAAGATTCCTCTGAATCTCGAAACTTTCAACCGTCCACACACGGCTAAATGACGCATCTATGCCGATCGCTTCTGGAAGTTCCTTTGTTAAATACCCCAAAATGTCTGGAAATTGGCTGTCAGCCAATTCCAGTCTCCCGAGAAGCTTTTTCATCGAATCGGTGCTTCGGCAGCAAAAATCTAGGGGCAATTGCCTGTTTGTTTCGCCGCAAGCAATTAGACATTATTCCCACGCGTTTCACCTTTCTTTTCATAGCACTGACTGTGAAAAGTAAAAGTGCATCAACTGTCGAATTGTCCTAGTTTCAAACCCTCTGAATCCGAAAGCGCGGTTTTTGGAAAGATGTCACTCTCTGAAACAGAAGAGAGCTAAACAGCTAGATACTGAATGCGATTTTTGCACCAAAATTAATTAGAAGAAATGCTGTCTCCCCAATTCTGCGAATGTGCACACACATGACACATAAACACAATGTGCAATGGTTTGGTAAAAATTAACTATTGTTTTTACTATTGGTCAGATTTATGAGAATCTTATGGTATATAAGACCAGATATAAATGATTTCGTTTCTTTTTACCTTCTTCTGCTTTTGTGTCCGTGCTGCTTGTACATATTTCTTACCTTTCGAGATGGAATAAAACGAACTTAAAACTTCAACTCGTCTTCTTCCTGATTTTAGCCACGACTCTGACTTATGTTTCAAACACAAAATAATTATATATATATATATATATATATATATATATAT
>JAOUZG010021225.1:1787487-1836162 GCA_026289955.1 Argiope argentata
TATATATATATATATATATATATATATATATATATATATATATATAGGTTAATGACTTAAACTAATAAAGATAAATAATGACTTATAAATAACAATTTCTTACATTATAACTTGCAATTTACAATAGAAGATTTCATTTTTTTTTTGTATTTGGTTACTTTTTGTGATAATTCAACTGAACAAGAAATATTGATAGCATTTTGCATAAAATAAATTATTTTAGAATATTTTTTTTATTGAGAGCTCCATGCATTATTTGACCATGGTTTTTAGAAATTACTTAAATGAAAAATCAATCGATTCAAAGGAACCGATTCCTCCTCGTACCCCTGTGTTTCCTGGCGATCGAGTCTATTTCCGGATTGAGTCTCCCGACTCACTCTCGCTTTTTGCTTACCTTCGACCGCAAGTGAAGGTCTCTCAATGAGAACCGCTCCCAGCTTTTCAAGGACACAAAAAATAATTATTATTTGCAATTACTTGTCCATTCAATTAATTTAGCATTATGCATTCCTGCTCTGCTACTGCTTCTGAAACTGACAGTGACGATTTTTAAATCAAATTACTTTTTTTCTCTCTTACAAAAGTTCCGAAATGTGCCGCCTTTCAGAATGAAGGGACACCCTCTCTCATAATTCTGACAGCAAGTGGTCCGAAAGAGGCGGCCTATGTGGGTCGTGCCGCAGCCCACTCGTGGAGCAGTGCCAGAACTGTGGACTGTGATCTGCGTGATTTTCCAGAATCTGGATCAATAAATATAAATGTTGCGTTTCTTTTCCCTCACTCTCTGTCCCCGGATACTGCCTTTGTTAAAAAGGGAGAAAACTTTTCTTGGTTGCCGTTTAAACTCTCCGGAAAAAGGGGACAAATAAAATCTTCTTCCTCCGGCATCTTCTTTCGTCGAAAAGAAATGAGGACGAGAGAAATTTCTTCTAGAGGGAACCAACCACCATTTCGTCGCTTTCAGATTTAGTATCGACAATGTAACGATAGTTTCTCTATGCGAAATTCATCCATTATATATTTTTTTTCATAAAACAGATTACTTGGAATGCAGTATGAATTAATGAACATTTGGGGTTGGAATTGTTTCTTACTAGAAGCAATGGTGAAAGTAAGAGATCGTTAAGGAGATCGATGTCCGATTTTGATGTCTCCATATTTCAGAAATTCCACCCTCTCCAAAAAACATTATCAAAATCATGTCCATCTGCGAACACGAAATTTCAGTAACACAGGTAATTCGATGAAATGTCGCATGCAGTTTTATTAACAGAATAAGGGGAATGTCTGGAGGAAATTCGTTGACGAGTCGTTTATTTGTTGGGTTTATCTATTCACGAATATCGAATGCCCTCATTCGAAATTGCAATGTACTGCATAAAAGAGCCTTCGGGAAATGCCATTGACTTCGTTTGCAAACCTTACTAAATTTTGAACCCAAATGCTTGAAGGGAAGAAGTCCAAAGACATTTTCGAATCTTTGATCTGCATACTGTATGCGGATGCAGGAAGACATTAGTGTAGTTTTTGTCAATTTTCCATTTATCGGAAAAAAACGATATTTTTTAGAAAATTGAATTTTTGGTACCAATTTCATGATCATGAATAATAGTTCACGATGAATTGCGATACAATAAATCGATATTCGCAATTGATTTGTGTTTTCGATTTCGTTTCAATTAACGATTAGTGTTCAATTTTCCTGATGCTCATTCTTATTGACTTCCATACAGAATTTGTGTTAATATTTCTATAAATACCGTTGTATTCTTATACATAAAGATACTAGTTTTCTGCCTATCATTTGGAAATACACTCTTTCCTATTCTTTAATTGAATTAAATATTGTGGAAAAATAATTGCATTTATCAGAAAGTTGTCTATCCTCTGCTTAATCACTAAATACTCATTTTCAGAAATAAAAACAAAAGGAATTAATTCAGATTAAATCCACAATTTTATTCACAGCTCGCATTTTCCCATTCAATCGTACTATCATAAACAAAGAAACTCTGTTATAATTTCTTTTACACCTCAAATTACTGTTGGCTGAATTGCTTGCTCATTAAACCATAAAGAAAAAATAACTACGGTTATCAGAAGGTTGTCTATTATCTGTTTAATTGCTAAATACTCATTTTCAGAAATAAAAACAAAAAGGATTAATTCAGATTATAGATACAACTTTATTCACAGTTCGCATTTTAACACCCAAGCGTACTCGCCTGAAAAAAAAAGTTCCGAAACACGGCAAAAAAAAAAAGTTCCGAAACAAATATTTATTCTGTTTCTGTTTTTTTTTATCTTGGCGAATAAATTGTTTGCTGAACTCTTTTCAAAACAATTTTGAGTGCTTTATCGGTCTTGATCGAATCGGCGATATTAATCGAATTATTTTTACATACACAAAGTAACGACGATTCTCAAGTAAAAAAAAATTAAGTTATAGGGTTTTTATAGATTTACTGGGAAAGAAATAGGGGAAAAAATGCTCATTACATAATACATACTTAAATATAACTTCAAATAAAAGGTTATGAGGAACGGTGAACAGAAAATTTTATTTTCACATTCTCCATACAAAGTATAAACAGAGAAAAATTCAAATTAATAATCTCCTGAGGAAATCAGCAGTCACGAATCCATTGGTTTTATTGCTGAATTAAAACAAAAAAAGACAATTTTGGAACCATGTGATGATGCTGTCTCGAATACGGAACAAATTGGACGGAGAGCCTTTCATCCGGAAACAGTCGCTGCGCAGCCTAGTAGTTACCAACACAGTGACAACGCAACGCACTTTTTTATAATCAGAATTGGAAAGATGGAAAAAAAATCCCACATCCCTTCGGAGATTAGCCTTTTTCTGTTTTAAATTTTTTGTGAGTGTGCTAATGGATTTTTTGTGTGCTGTGGTCTTCAGTATAAGAATGGCAATTCTAACGCGAACCAAGTCCAGTTGTTTTGGAATATCAGAAAGTGTCAGGTTCGAAGGACTGCTGCTTTCGCTCGCCAAATGAGAAAAACTGCAATATTTCCGAATCGAAAACTCGAAATTATGTTCAAAATGTATTCCTTTAGTTTATAAATTCATTGAAGGGATAAAATCCAAAATAACACTAAATACACATTAGTATACAATTTTTTTTTGTGTGTTGATTCAGTTTTTTAGAAATTAATTTTTTGCTTTGAATTTTGCTATTCGCATAAAAATTGCATTTGCAGTTTATGCATTAAAATGTATTAAACTTCCCTTCCAAAAACCATAACAAATATTTATTCTGTTTTCGCTTTTTAAGCATTTGATCTTACGCCATTTAATCGAAAAATTTACTTAACACAACACCAAGAGTGTTAAAATTTTGATACGAAATAATTTAACAAAATTGGTGTTTAAAAATATCTTTTTCTAGTGTTATGCAATCTTAAAATCTTTCTTAAATTTATTCCTAAATGCAGTACCTTTTGTGGAATTCAATTGTGCGCATGTAAGTTTGCGATGATTTAATATTTTCAAATTATTATTCAAATTATTTTAGTTTCAATTTTAGGAACTTCCAATCAGAAATAATAAAAGCACTTAAAGTGATTTGATTTCATAGCTTCAGATTTATTATGAAATATTCTGCCTTCTTATGTCTTATAAAATAAAAAGAGTTTTTCTTTTAAAACCAAACAGTTCTAATTTTTTTTTATATTTAAAAAAGCAATTCTAATGATTTTAAGAAATGCTATCATTCCTTAAAAACGAAATTAAATGTATGATGAAATCCAAAATTAATGATTTGAAGGAATGGATATGGTTATGAAAACGAAATCAATTATAGTTATGAGAATTTCCAGTCTGTCGTCAAAAAATATGCATGTAATTTGGCATCGGAAATTGAACTAACTTCAATTTAATCTCCAACAGAGCAGTGTAAGAAAAATATAGCATCTTAATTCTCATTTAGGGATCCCTTTGTATCTTTCTTGACTACACTCATTTGCAAGTCCCATGACGATAGGCGAATCATGTTCTTTTATGAAATTTCATAAATAACCAAAAGATGGCGCCACAAAACTTTCTAAACTAAAATAATCGACAGTACTGTGGTTTTATTTACAAATAAAATATTAAATTAGCGAAAATCCTTTTTTCACAACTAATTCAATATATAAAAGACATAACGCAATAACGCTGCTTTAAATTTTTTTTTCCCTCTTCAAATTTAATAAGAATCCGGTTTGTGCTGCCATCTATGAAACAATTTGTATAATCTCTCGCTAGCGTTTCGTGCAGATAAATGTACTAACGGTTTGATATTCTAGAGTATCGTTTTAGCATCCTTCGGCTGGACACACATTTGCAGTCGGTCATCTGAGGGGTGCAGCGGACACCAGAGTCCTGAGATCGAGGGACTGTGACCTGATTAAGAACTAAAAAATGTTCTGAACGGTAATGGTGGAACGGTAATAGAAAGAAGTGAGGAAGAAATTGATCAGGAAAGATTCGGTGGGTTTTGAAACATACGAAGTTCTCAGATGTGTTATAGTTCAGTGCAAGTGTGCAGCATGTTATAAACATAGTTTTCTAATTGACCTGTTAGGTTAAATTGCATACATTACTTTAATAATTCGTAATATAAAATGTTTAATGTTAAAAATATAAACATGTTTATGCCAAGAAATTATCCCCCTGGACATCAAGATTCAATTTCAAAACAAAAAATCAGCAGGAAAAAAAAGCTAAATTTCAAAAAAAAAAAAATCAAGAATATATCAGTTTTCTAAAGAGTAATTTTGGAAATGAAATGGCTTTGACTTCAAAAGTTACAATTCAAGCTTCCAATGGGGAAGAAATTTCTGCTCGAACTACTCATTCTTTCAATGAAAATGTAAAAACTGAAAATCTTGAAAGAACTATTTATTTATACAGATATGATTGAATCAGAAAATGATGATGAAAATAAGAATATCAAATGTGATCAAGTATATATAAATGATTTCAAGTTTTAATCCAAGCATTATATTTGACATATTTAAAATGCTTTGTACTAAAAATAGACCACCTGCACAACATAAAGGAATTTTTTGCTAAGAAACTTTAGGTAGATCATTCTCTACTACTGGCTACTTTTTTTTAAAAAAAAATACAAATATTATATGTAGCTTCGCAGCTGGTTGATTTAATCAAAATTGCAAGTTTCAATATTTTGTTTTTGCTGTACATAATTAATTCTTATTAATTATTTCTCCTGATGTAATTAATAGAAAAACAAAATCACGCATTAAATAAATATGCAATAGTAATGAGGGTTCGTATTTTCATTTTTTTGTTTTACTTTATAAAATTTTAGTGCCCAAATGGTCTTTTGCACCCGGACACTTTCATAGAAAAGGTCGGCATTGGATGCACTACACCTTTTGTAATTTATTTTAACACATTCTATCGTATTAGATCATATTATTCCCCCAGAGAGTGATTTTGATAACGTCCATTTCCAGCCGCTTAGCCAGCGAATTTTCGCGCCTCTCTTCAGCACTTCGCAAAGCTTCGGGCTCATGGCAGCACGCTCCTCAGGGCAACGAAAGATAAGACTTCTTTGCACGCCGAGGCTTTCAATATAAGATTGGAATAATAAGGTGACTAATGACTTTAAAATGGAATGTTTATTCTTTTCCTTCTCAGTTGCTCTTTAGGTAACTGCTCTTTTCTTCGTTTTGTATATTTTTGAGCTTTTTGCATTTCCATTTTTGGAATTGATTTGTACCTCTTACTGTATCATTTTAATTCAAGTTTTCCATATGTCAGTAAATTTTAAAGTATTTTGTTACTTGTACGATTACAGCCACAGTTTACACTTTAACAAATTTGTATTATTACTGAGAATATGCGATTAAATTTTTATAATTAGATTATAAGTATTATAAGTTCAAGAAGACATGATTTTTTCTGTCCTTGTCACAAACTGAGTATTAATTATAAAATCCAATTCAGAGGCTTAACGATAATGCGTGGAATGTTTTCATGGAGATAAAGGAAAAGATAGCTATAAGTTTTTACACAGATAAACAAAAAAACTTAATTTCGGCTAATGATTGCCTCAACGAAAACTGATTATAATGAAAAACCGCTATATATATATTATATATATATATTGAGGATGATTATTTTTTTCAAAATATATTCAAAGTACATGCAAACTTAGGCCAATATTTGTTTTTACTTGAATCTAAACTTAAAAGTTTTGAGATTATAGCCAGTTTAAATCTTCACTTATAAATCTCTTTTTCCCTCTGCTTGTGAAATTTTTTTAAATTTCAAATTTCAAAGGTTTAATAAAGAAAATGACTAAATTTTGCCAATTGTTAACTGTGCGAAATAGCAGAAATGAGCACTAATAATTTTATTAAAAAAATGCAGTTAAAAGCCTAAGTGTGTTAATTAAAATAAGTTTCTTTCCCTGGATTTATTTTTCTCATACTTTATAATTAAACATATTAAAAATACCATATATGCCCTATTAGCATATAATATTGTTCGATATTCCCATGATGTTATTCGGTTTTCGGAATGATGTAGAATATCATATAAATATTGCTGAGTACTTTATTTTAATTTGAATATTGCTTATATCCTTTTTAAATCTAAATTCAGAAAGAGTGTTTCTTCTTTCTTTCATAGACTTTGAAGTCACTATCGAAATCAAAACGAACGGTTTAATTCTTGAGGAGTTTACATAAGTTTTTTCTGACTCTGAGAAGCCTCTGCCATTCATTCGAATGGTATACTGGGTGTCCCATTAATACATTTTAATATTCAAAATTCAATTAGTATAAAAATGCTTCATCAAATCAGCTGAGGTGGTGGAGTTCGGACCCTCGTGCTGACCGACTTTTTCTACTTCATGCCTATCCTTAGAGTTCACTCTAGTTATTTTATAAGGACCTGAGAACTTCTGTCTTAGTTTTAGTCCAGTTCCAAATTGAGTCCTTTGGATTACTACTAAATGACTTTCCTTGTATGTTGAAGCTCTTTTTCTTATTTTGTTGTAAGTCTTTCGATTCTCTGATAGTATGGTTTCGATGTTCTTTTTGGCATCTTTCCTTAGAAATTCACGTTGTTCTTGAAATTCTTCTGTCATTTCTTCTAATAGTAGGTCTTTGATTCGGATATCTTCCTTATTCCGCATTTTGGTTCCTACTAAAAGTTCGAATGGTGTCCATTTAGTGCTTCGAGATATAGTGCTGTTTAGTATTCTTTGTAATCTGTCGACATATTTATACCATTTGGTTGAGTCGTCTAACGATAGCTTGGTAAGGACGGGAATCAAAGTTCTGTGTATTCGTTCAACCTGACCGTTTCCTCTAGGAACACCTGTTGCTATTTGTAAATGCTGTATGTTTTTTTTTTCAGTACAGTAGTCGTTGAATAATTTTGAAGTGAACGCTGAACCTCTGTCAGAGATAATTCTTACAGGGTTATCAAAGGTTTTCTGTTGTAGTTTTAACTTTTACAAGGCAATTTCAGCAGATACAGTTTTGACGGGATATAGCCAAGTAAATTTTGTAAATGCGTCTACTACAGTGGAAATGTGTTGGTAACTTTTATTTGTGGAAGGTAAAGGTCCAATGAAGTCGACATGGTACGTACTTAAGGGTATGTCTTCTTTAGAAATAGGATTTAAAAATCCTTCTTTTTGCCAGTTTTCTTATTCGCTAAGATACATGGAACGCAATTAACGCAATTCTCGACGATGTTGGCCAAATTTGGAATAAAGAATTCTCGTTTCACAATTTCTACTTTTTTTGCTACTGAGAAATGACCGTTGTAATGGATCATTTTAATTAATTCAGTTTCCATTGCTTTAGGGATCACGATTAATTCTCGACCATTTAAATATTTGTAGGGTATACCGTTCCATTCAAAAAATTCTTCAGATTCTTGTTTCTCTAAAAGTGACTTCAATGTTTGTATGCTATTATCTTCTTGTGTGCTTTTCAACTTTGAAGTTAATGCATCATCACAGACCATCATTACTGGATAACAACTAAGAGCATCAGCATGCTTCATTCGACTTCCAGGTCTGTGCTCTATTTCGTAATAGAATTCTTCTAATTGAAGTGCCCATCTGGCTATGCATGTAATTAGATCCTTCCTATGCATAGTCTTTTGAAATGCCGCCCAGTCAGTCAAAATTATAAAACGTTGTCCTAAAAGATAAACACGAAACTTTTTTAATGCGTTGATAATTGCAAGTACCTCTAATTCGTAACTGTTGTACTTTTCTTCTGCGGAATTTGTCTTCTTCGACATGTAGTAAACTGGGTGTAATTTTCCATCGTCGGCTTCTTGTAATAAAATTGCACCGTACCCTTGTTTACAAGCGTCTGTATGCAGCTCTGTTCCCAACTTGTAAATATGCAAAAGTGGGACTTCACACATGATTTTCTTCAACTTCTCAAATGCTTCTTTTTGTTGAGTACCAAAAACGAAGTGGTTTTCATTTCTAGTTAAATCGCTAAGTGGTTTAGCTATCTTTGAATAGTCCTTGATATATTTGCGGAAATAGCCGGTTAAACCAAGAAAACTTTGAACTTGTTTTATCGTTGTTGGTTCTGGAAATTTTTGGACAACCAGTGTCTTTGCGGTAGATGGTTTAATAGTTCCACTTTCCACAATGAGACCTAGAAATTCGATTTTCTTTTTTAAAAATTGGCATTTCTTGAATTTAATTTCTAATCCGTATTTATTTGCGACTTCGAACAAAATTTTAAGTTTTTCTAGACCTTCTTTCTCATTTGTCGCTGGAATTGCGAAAGCATCTAAATAAGTGATTACAATTCCTTTGCGTGTAAGATCTCTAAATATACTTGATACATAGCGTTGAAGAACTCCGGGACTTGTGCTTAGTCCAAAAGGAACTTTATTAAATTCACATTGTCCGTCTGGAACAATAAAGGACGTATACTTTCTGCTATCTTCGTCAACATCGACGTGGAAGAAACCATTGCGTAAATCCAACATAGAAAATACTTTTTCTTCTGTAAAGTGTCAGAAACGTCTTCGATGAGAGGTAAAGGAAATTTATCTTTTACGAGCTTCTGGTTTAATTTTCTGTAATCAACACACAATCTTGAAGATTCATCTTTCTTTTTGACAATTACAATCGGACTTGCGTATTCTGATGAACTCGGACGTATAATGCCTTCGTTCAGCCATTCTTCAATTTGCTTGTTTACTTCCTTTCTTTCTGTGAAAGCTAGTCGACGAGGTGGTTGACATACTGGTTCTTCGTCTTTCAGGATAATTTTCATTGTAACGTCGGTCTGGCTTGTAGTCTTGTATTAATGTTTCAAGTTCCTTCTTGATTTCACGATTTTCAATATGGTGCAGATCTAGTTCTTCTTGAAGATTTTCAGCCGATACTTGCATGAGCAATATTTGATTCTCATATTTGTGGAACTGAACTTCTTCTTTGCTGAAGCTTATCGATGCTTGTCCTAAAATATCTGATCCAATAACTGCTTCGAATTTTAATTTGTCAGTAGGTACAACATGCCAAGTTAATAAGTAATTTTCGTTGTCCATTTCAAATTCATGTTCAAAGGAACCGATCGTTGTAACTTGTGCTTCACCAATGCCTGTGAGAAGCATTTTATTCTGTGATAATCTGGTTGGATCCATTACTCTTCTGCTTGTGTTTTCTCGTAGCAAACTTACGGTACTACCACTATCTATAAGTGCCGTGATTTTCGTCTTCCCGAAAAATATTGCATTAGTGCGTAAACCTTCTTTAACGATGAGAGTGCAAGTTCCCTTTGATTCATTTATCTCTTTTTTGGCATTTGGTTTATTCGTGGTGAACACATTTATTTCCTTCGGCGGTTCTTTGAATTTCTGGGACTTTGAATAATTCTTCTGAGCATGCTTGGAAGCATTGTAGTTCGAGTGCTTCTCGTAATCTTTGTTGTAACACCCCTTCTGTACGCTGTCTTGAGTTCTTTGACGAGTTTCGTACATTGTGAGTGGGAGCCTCTTATCCGTTCTGTTATACTCAGATCTTCTCGGTGCTCCATATCTGTGATATTTTTCAATGGGTTTGAATTCTTGTTTCTTAACAAATGGACTGCTCACTTTTTGTTTGAAAGTTCTTTTAACATCTTCAAATTCTTCTAATTTTTCTGCTAATTGAGCAGGAGAGATCATATTAGACCATTCATCAAGGTAATATTCCTTGAATTCAAAAGGCGTTTTGCGTTTTAGTTGATCTGTAATTATTAGATCTGATAATTTCTCGAAAGTATCTATCTTTAATTCACTAACCCAACCGTTGAAATACGTATTTGGGTCATTTTCAAAAAATTTGCCAAAACAGCATTTGAAAAATTTCAAAATTGAAAATCATCAACTGTTCAATTTATTTTTGGATACATACCTGAAAATACTCAATTTTTATGGATACAATGATATTTGAGCTTAATTCATCATATAACCAGAGATTTTTAACTTTGAAAGTAAATCTTTGAGCTTCAATGTCATGAGTGTTACTGGACAACATGACTACATTTCTATAAAGTATAAAAAGGTTTATTTTTTCAAAAATGATACATTTCATTAATAAATTTGTCCTTTGACTATATCACATAAAAAATAAATAATAATCAATTTTTAATAAAAATGCACAATATTCATTGTCACGAGTGTTACCCGATATCATATTTTTACTACCTGTCACTATTGTAAATGAAATAGAAAAGATGTTTCAAAGTAATATTGTTATGAAAATATGTTACTCTTAAGTATTCTACAAATTTTAGTGGAGTTATTATGGATTTGTTTTGGTTTTTTCTATTTTATTTTATAGTTTATTTACTAGGTAACACTCATGACAAATGGTAGCACTCTTGACACAAATGGTAACACTTTGATAAAAAGAGATAAAAGCATGTTATGCTTTTTTCAAATACATCAATTGGAAATGGGAAACGATAATAAACTCTGTTGCCTTTCATTACAAGTTGGGGGTTAGGCAAAATACTTATAATCTGATCAAATTCTACATATGAAATGTCCTCCTCCATTAATCGAAACAGTTGCCCATTTTCACCAGTTACTCTAAAAAAAGCAACCTTAAGCTCTCCATCCACAGCATCATACTCTTGGCAAACTCCAACATATTGGTACTGTGCTTAATTTGGTTTATCCCTAAAAACGTTAATCAGCACATAAGCACCAGGTTGAAGCTTAGATTCACAGCCACTAACTCCTGGGCTGTCGAGATCAATGGAAGATATTGAAGTGTCATCATCATCAGTGCTGTAAATTGGTGATCTTTTTTGTTTGACCCCTTCTTTAAGCACAATCTTTTTAAAAGATTGGAAGCACTTGCAAAACTTTCCTAATGTCCATTCATTTTCCATGCAGAAACATGATACATCACGGTAAAAGAATACCTCGGAATTTGTAGTTAATACTTGGTGAATGGAATGAGTACCTTTGACTGTCATGAGATTGGATGGTATTCGCTGAAAATAATTATCAACTTTGTCTTGAGGTATAAAAAATAATTTCACTTTTAATCTTTCATTTTGTAACACATGGAACAATGTTTCAGCATCAGGTATGTCAGTACCATGTGCTACAATTTGATCTGCTGTTCGCTTTAACGTTGCCCCAAAGCCATCAGCAGCTCCTTTGCCATGACCAGATTCAAAGAAAGACCACGTAGCTGCTTTAAATTTAAAATCAAAGATCATTGTAGTAAAAAGATAGAAGTTCTTTTTTTGTTTATACTGGGTAGAAGGCCCATCAGAAAAGAAGTGAAGAACTTGTATATTTGGATAATCCTTTCTTAACCAATCCAAAACAGGTTCGAGGTGAGCCCAGATTCCAGGTGGACCATGTTCGTTGCTCGGGGAAATTGATGAGAAAGAGAAAGGGCTTTTATCCCTCATATATAACACACCGGTGTGAAGAGTCACCTGATGTCGTGAAGCCCCAAAGTGGTAACTCTGTATCTCCTCATGCAGTTTGCAATTATAATTTTCTGAAAAATCAATAATTATTGCAGCCTCAGTATCAGATAAATGTTCTTTACATTCCTTAAAAGACTTATTTTGATGTCTTATTTTATAACAATGGGATTTGAATGCTTTCATCAGGCTTTGGAAGGAATTGTTCAATTCATTAACAGTTCCATGAAGTGTTACAACTTTCTGCACATTTACACAAAACAATGACTTTTTTCCATCCTTTGTTCTATATCTTTCTTCTTTTACTTTGCTCCATTTTCTCCAGGTTGTATTACTGTCCAGATCTTTAACTAATACTGGGATTGTATTATGATTACAACTCTTACATATATTGAACATACAGTTAAAGTTGTTTTTATCACAAGCTAAGTAGGATGTCAATACATGCAGGTTTGCAGTAGGCAGAACTTTCAGATGGTGTAGTTTGCAAGCCATGAACTCTGAATTTGCATGTTGCACACACCTACAAGTGTCTCTGTCATACTCAGTTGGCTTCAGAACATAAAATGGTCGACATTTTGTAAACAAAGTGTATGACACAGGTTCAGAAGTTATTTTCTCATCACAGAATTTTTTATACAATACTTTCATGGAATCTAACAAAAACCTTTTTTGCATCTTTAATTCATTTTTGGTTCGAGTTTCCTTCTTTCCTGCAGTAGCATGACTTACATCATCACGTAAAAAAATGTTCTATTTTCTCATACTTTTCTTTGATTTCTTTAGTTTTTACCACAGTACGTTTTTTATATTTTAATCCAATAGTGTGAGCTGCTCTACTTTGCATTTTATATTTCTGACATAGCTTTGATGACATAATTCTCCCAATCATTTTCTTATCATTAGCATTAGGTAGTCTTCTATAAGTTGTTTTCAAATTTGATACCAAAATATCATGAAATACCAGCTTTTTTGCAGCTTCATGTTTCATGTTAATTTTCCTTATTCCCAAATTTTTCAGCAGTTTTTTTGTTTTTGATCTAGGAGTTTCAACTATAGCGCTTTTTCTTGTCACTTCCCTTGCATACCTTTTTCTATATTTCTCAATTTTCTTTGATTTTTCATCTAATAACTTCTGCAACTCCTGTATTTTTTCTTTCATTTTTGTATTTGATCTTACAGTTTTAGATCTATTTTTTAAGATACATTTTCTTCCTTGTCCTTTCTGTCTGCTTTTTAGTTGTGCAGAAACTGGTGTGCTTTTTAACTGTGAGGGAGATTCAAAATTAGCTTTCAAAGCTTTTCTTTCTCTAGAAGCTGCAGTAGAAATCTTCCATCTTCTCTTTACCTGCCTGTGTTCACGGCTAGTCATTTCACTAACTTTCTTTCTCTTTGCATTTCTTATTTTGTGTTTTTCTTTATATAAAGATTCTCTCTGTGCATCTTGTCTTCTTTTTGCTCTGTATCTTTTTTGCTTTTCTGCTGCTGATAATGCCTTTTCATTTTTTTTTTGCATGGTGGCATCTTAAAAAAGAAAAAATATTTTTAGTCCTCAAGAAATAAAACTGTTAGAATAACAAATATGATGCATAGATTTTTATAAAATAACAATCAAACATACTAAAAAAATCTTTATTTGTTACTTTTGGTTTTGGGCGAATATGCAATTGAATTTCATACAAATTGATTTTTCACAATTTCATCACGAGTGTTACTTATTTATCATGAGTGTTACCCATAGAAAAGTAACACTCATGACAAGTAACACTCATGACAAAAGTATACTATGCTAATTTTATTCCATAGTAATAGTCAATACAGAAGCAACTTGTTAGGCTTAATAAATAACAAATTCATGTTCTAATTACATATTAAAAATAAACTTATCTTATCTAATAATTAGTTATAAAAAGTAAGGTAACACTCATGATGATTAATAAAAATACTCACCTTTCTTTGCCTTGTTTTTCCCAATATTTCTTAAATCAATCAACAAAATTCAACAAAGGCACATGTACTGTGTTGCACTAGTTTAGGGAAAGAGTAATAAACACCAAAAGCTTGTAGATCACAGTGCCATCTATTTTTAAATAATTAAAACAAAAAACAGTAACACTCATGACACAGTTCTAGGACAGGCCTTTACAACTCAATATTGACATTTAATAATATGTTTTTTGTTTTAAAAATATCTACATATGGTAGATAATTCCATATATAATAAGCAACATTTATTTCTTTATATGAATAATGTAAATTAGTTTTTGAAAAATCAAGTTAACATTGAGAAAATGGACTTCGGACAGCAAAAAAAAGCCAGTTTCCAGGTCAATGTTTAATTTTTTTTTGGTGTTATAATCCCAAAAATGGTTAAATTTTTTAACAATCATGTAAAAAATAGTTCAATAAACAAAAATACACACTTATTTTCTGTTTAAATAAATATAAAAAATAATTAACAGATCTAAAATAGCCCGGACAGTGAATTGGCAATTTTTTTGAAAATGACCCATTTAGTTCATGGTAAAAATCAGTCCATGTTCTTTCAGGTGCCTTTTGATGAGTGACAAATAACTGTCGAAATTTTTCCGAAGTTAGTTTAAAACGTTTCAGCAGTAAGTCTTTAACATGTTCGTAACAGTTAGCTTTCTCGTCCGGTTCCCTGGCTATGATGTGAGATACTTCCGGTGGTAATAAGCCTAATAGATGAGAAACACAATTTTCTTGACAAATATTCAATCTTTGAGCTTGACGTTCAAATAATTTTAGATAAAGACTGATATCTTCTTTCAAGTCGAAGCGATGTAGAAATTTTGATACTTCTTTGATCAGAAACTTAGTATCACTTATGTCGAATGTACCAGTATCTAATTTAGATTGCATTTGAATCTTTAACTTTTCCAATTCAAATTCATCTTTGCGTTTGCGTTCAGCGAGTTCGTCCTGCCTTTTTTGTCCCTATAGCCTCAACTGTTCGAGGCGCTGTTTTTCTTCCCGTTCTTCAATACGTTGTTTTTCTTCTCTTTCTTTGCGATCTTCAACAATCGTTGTATGCAGATTTTGTATGCAGATCGTTGTATGCAGGTCTTTGTCGTATTTATCACTACCGGTATTTAGGTGTTTGAGTGTGGCGATGGTCATAGATTGATCAGCTTTTAAATTCAATTCTGTCGCCAAGACGAATAAATCTTCGCGTCAACCTTTGCCGAGATAGGCCATTTTTAAATTTAAATTTAATCTTAGTAAGCAATTAAAGGAATTAATGAAATTGTCGCGCGTTCAGATAGTAACAATAATGTCGCTATAGTATGGCAAATTTCGTTTTCTCATTTATCAAAATTCTTAAGAAAGAATAATATTGCACCAAAATGCACTAAAAATACGATGAAATATGGAAATTTCATTCATTTAGAGATACTTTAGATTAGTAGCGTGTAAATTTGGCTGACTGAAATGTGATTCGAAAATCTTAATTATTAATTTCAACAAAAAAACACTTTTATAAAAACATTTAATACATCAGTTGTCTCATTTTCTTCTAATAAAGAGAAAGAGAATTTGAAAAGAATAAAAACTAAATAATAAAAATCTTGTTTTAAAAACTGTGATAAAATTTTGTTAGAATGTGAAAAAGAATTTAGTCATCAAAGTTCTTTAGATAAAATCAAACACTCTAACTAAAATAGAAGTTAATTACTTCGCGCAAAGAACTTTATTATGCTACACCATTAAAAGCAAGCACATGTAAAAATTATTAATCAGATTCTAAAAAAGAACACACGTTTGAATGAGAGGCATAATCTAAACACTTAAGAAGCTTTTTATTTAGGATCAGTCGCAGAGAGCGAAAGATAAATAAATTTTTAATGAAGCGTCAGTGAGAAAAATCGAAACCGAAACTAAAGAGCTATGCATAACTGGAGAATGCCACTGAAGTAACAATATAGAATAGGATGAATCAATTCGATTTTTAAATGAAAATGTAAAAATATAACAATTTGAATACTACCCCGATTTCCTTAATGTTTAAAAGATATACTTCTGTAGTATATTATTATGCATCACAAATAGAAAAATAATATTTAAATATATATATACTCGTACTATACTTAAAAATATGATCACATACACTTTCAAAATATATGAATTATTTCTTTTATACAGCTAAAAACAATTTCATAAATAAGACTGCAGCTCTGAAATTCTTCGGAAGATTCTTCTTTTTAATGAAAACATTAAGAGACAGTACCTTATATAACGGTTTCTCGCTGGCGTTGTTGATGGTTCCGCTGGTGGTTTTAAGATGCTTTAGTTGTTTCCTTGAAGATCGACGGAGATGCTGCTGATCGCCGCTGTAGAAAGGATTTCTGAAGTGGACGTAAACTATTAGCTTTCATCTGCAGGACTTCTCAAGGGACTTTTGAGAGTAGCTTGAATGACGACATAACTCCACTTGGGCAGGAAAGTGTTGTTAGATGTTAGTAATGAGAGGCAAACCGCGCGTTATAATTCAAACAGTTTTTTGCATCTTAGGCATTAAGCCAATTTCTTTTTTCTTTTTTTTAAGGGATAGTAATTCAAAATAATCGGATGCTTAAAGAAGATTTTTAAATCAATCCTGCCCGAGCCCCCATTATTCCTGTGGGAGTCTAAATCTTCGAAAAAAATTAGACTCTTCAGATAGCAGGGTTTTAGTGGCATGATGTCTAGGGTTTTTTTTTTTTTTTTTTGATATTTACGGGTTAGTTTCTAAACCAAAATTAAAATAATACAAACGAAGGATGAAGAGATTTCTTTAGAAAAAATAAACGAATTTGTTTAGAGTTAAAGGGGAATATTTACAGGGGGAGTATTTACAGGGAAATATTAAAGATAATTAAAACATGGAGATATTAAATAAACGGAAAGTTAGATCATTTCCTCTAGGAGGACGTTAGAGGTAGGGAAACATTATGACTGAATAGATATATTATCTTGCAAATGCATTTAAAGTGGCACAAAAATTTGAAAAAAATACTGTTTGCGTCATCCGGAGATATTATGGATATAGATTTTACTCCACTAAATACACAAAAGGCTCCTTCACGAAAGCTATCCAATACCTCCCGATGTAATCACGGTACTTAATCCGAAATTTGGATACTGGCCAATTTCTTCACGAGAGACAGAGGGATGAAATTAAAAAAGGGGGATCGCCTTTGGAAATTTCAAAGTTTGTACAACTTTGAAATATGTAGACAATTCGATTTAAAAAATTTAGGTACAAACTTTAAGTATTCCTCACTACTTTTAAAAGGGCAACTTTGGTTTTCACATAGAATGTTTAGTTTCACAAACTGAATGAATCCTTTTTTCTTTTTCTTGACTGCACAAAATTGATGTTTCGTATTTGATTGTTTTGCAGTGCGCCCTGAGTGGCGGGTCCCATTTAGCATTGATTCCATGACCTGGATACACTGGAAGCCGGTTAATGCAATCATGGTTGACATTACCATTTTCTTTATATTATCAAAAATAACTGGTGTCATTGAATTACTACTAAAAGTTTGACCCCTGCATCGTTTAATATTATCAGTTTTGGTGAATAGAATGAACCAGTTTCAATCCGTTTCACCATTTGAACCAGTGCTAATGATCGTGAAAATTCTTGCTCCCCATGTTAAAAATCATCAGAGTTTTTTTCCGCTTGAAATGAGTTTCACGCTGTTTTCTCTGATTGAAAACAGAGAAACCTGTGCCGCCAAATCTGTTTTAAAATCAATCGAACACCTTTACGCCATTGTTGTCTGCAACTAAGCTCCCAAAAAAAAAGAAGAAAAAAAAAGGGGGAAATTATTTGAATATTAAGGACAAAATTCACATCCTTTTCAAATTTTAGAGATTGCTTAGTCAATGGAACGCTACACAACAATTAAAATTTTCAGCCTTGTAAAAGTATGAAAACAGTGATCTTTTTTATGAGCAAGATTAAGCAATAAATGTTTTTATGAAGTTCCGACAGTTATGAACAATATATAAGGGATTTTTTAAGAAATAATTGTCAGTAATGTAACAATTAATAAATTATTAAAATCTTATTTTTGGGATAAATCTTAAATATTTTTTCTTCTTCCTTGATATAATAAAAATGTAATTGATTTAACACAATTCCATTATTGCTATCAATCGATTGATGTTATCAAAATTCTTAAATCTCTGCTTGATTCAAGAGCTAAACATGCGAACTGTAATCGTTGTGGAAGTTTTGCCAGCTTCAAATCTATTGACAGTTCTCTATCGTAATTCATCCCCCCAACTATATTAAGCTCTTTCTTTTGCTGCAATGTTTAGTATTGGGTTTTTTCAGTTCTAACCCAAATCCGGATAGTTTAGTTTCCAGAAAGCAAATATCACAAATAAGGAAATAAGTTTTGAAAAATTAAATTTTTGATGCCTTCTAGGGCTCATTTATGTAACATTGCATTGTAAAAATTCATTTTAACCATTGTAAATATACAACCAAAATGTTTGTGAACATTAACATTTGGTTATCGGCCTATAAAGAATGTTTTAAATGAACTCGCATAAATGAAGCATCCTTGTTATTTTCGGCTGTAAAGGAATAAGTGAAACAATTTTCTCCAAACTCGTGCTATGCAGATTTCGGTGAGCACAAATGAAAACGGTTCACCAAAGTGAACTTTTAACTCTCTTTACAGAAGAGGCCCCTCTTAATGGCTTCGAAGAGTTGCCAAGGGATCGAACACCGAGTTGAGAATGTGATAGCAGAATAAATCTGGTCTCGGAAATGAGTGCTGTCTTTTGATTTCACATTCATTAAATAGAAATTTTTCTTAAAACTTGGAAAATAATTTCAAGGGAACTTGGTTCATTAGAAACTGGAGAATATTCATAATTCTATTTATCCAAAATTTCGAATGAAAAAAAACTGGCCTAGAGATAAACAAGGGACGAGGGACACGCTTTTAAATTAAAACTTGCGATGAATATTTTTATTTTGAACTTTCAACAATTTCAGCATATAATGGCTAAACAAGCAATAAATAATATTCATAAATAAGATCATTTTAATTAAGAATTTTAATTATCTCTCTCTTTCCTCATCTTTTTCGCCAAAAATTTATGGAGAAAGGAACAATTCTTGAAAAAAAAAGAGAAGTGAACAAAATCTATTGGCATCACCGACGAAGAAAAACAAGAAAGAATAGGGGGGGGGGGATTGAGCTCCAATTATAATGGACTTCATACACATTAATATAAATAGACAGATATATTAAATGTACGTTCAGGATATACTATTTATTTTATAATAATTTAAAAATAGTTTTTATTCCTTTATTTCCCTAATGAAATCGTAAAAGAACTTGGCGGATACTCTGTTTTAATAAGTAACAGAACCGAATTATTTTTTTCGACCAAACTTGTAAATGAATAGCTTGAGAGTGGAAGGAAATTTGTACAAAATTAATAGCAGAAACGTCATCGGATTTTCCGGAGGGACATTAATCTTGTCGTATTTAATCAAGGCGAAATCATCCATCAATTATGGATGCATTTTTGATTGTAATTTTATAACATATCTGAGTATTCGAATGCATTGCTATGACTGTCAGTGCAATATCTTCATCTTTAGTTCCATAAATGTTTTTCCTTATTATTATTGACCCAACATTCCACGAAATCCATCTCCGACGTCATCTGGATTCCAGTGGAAGCCACTCCTATTCCATATCATCTCGTGACGTCACGGAATAATCTCCGCCTCCCGTACAATGCAATCGATCCCGTTTCTAAAAATACTATCTGAAGGATCAAAGACCCGAAGCGAAATCCGCACATCGGTGCTTTTTAACAGTTTGAATGACAAGTTGTTTCCCTTTTTGTTTTTCAAGATTTTTAAGCTTTTCGCAAAAAACTCAAATTGGTTCACCTGGACTCAAAATGATCAAAAGGAGGGGGGGGGGTAAAGGGAGAGAGTAAGAGAGCTATGTGAAGACCAAGTGCATCGTTTCCATGGAAACCAGCATCTCGCATCATCCGGCCACACCTACATTTGTACTATCCCATTGGCCGCCAGTCGCGCTCCAGGTCCTCAATCAGGTGGTTGTGCGAGAGGGCTAGCTCTCCTATTTCTTACTTTTCCTTGACACCTTCTATGAATCCTGAATCAGGCACTCTATCCAAGAGTGTCTGTCGTCTTCAATTTCTGGAAAGCAACGGCTCGTTTTTCTCTAGAAATTTGGGAGTGAACGCAACTTGTATTAACTAGAGAGTTTTTGAAAACTTTCTTTACAGTGCCCCGAATCTGGACCGGAATGTGTACCCAAGAATGTTATCAGAAATTAGTGAATTATCTTTCGGATAAATTGGGAGATAAATCAGAGAAATGAATCATCTCACAATAGCTTGAGTAGAGAGATCTGCTCTTCCATCCTTTGTTTGGCAGATTTAATTCATTTCACTATGAGAAAATATGACGAAATAATTCGTCATCAGCCGAAAAACAGGTTAAAATGATTATGTCAGCTAAAATTAAGAAACATGCTTATTTACATTCAACGCGTCTTCCTGTAATTTTTGGTGACAATCTAAAAACAGAGCTATTTTTTTAAAATAGTTGTAGGCGATTATCAAACGTTTTTAGAGAGCTATTACAGGTGATGAAAAGTTTTAACAATCAAACCACCCATTTCTAAGCGTGAAGTATTGTTTCGGGAAACTAGAAACTAGAAACTGCTTTTCGGGATCGACGATTATTGAGGCACTTGTTTTGCTTGACAATCTTTTTGATAGTGATGTAAAGGTCAGTTAGAATTAACTTAATCTACACCTCATTTTACAAAAAAAAAACCTTTTTCAAAAACAAATTATCCATATGTTCTTTTGTAGAATTTACTTGATAGATACTCAAAAAAAAAATTGAACTTTTCCTCAACGGCGAATGAAATCTGTTTTTCTTATTCCTGTCTAACTGGTAAAGAAAATAAATTAAAGCACAAAGGACAATTTTATACCATTTTAGCCTTATATATTACTAATTAAAAAACTCTTTAAAGAAATAGTATTATACTCAGGGTTTATAATCTCATAATTGGTTTTAAAATGCCTAAGAAAGCTAAGGAATCTAAGCGTGCCACTCCAAATGTAACGTCGTCCAATATGTTAGTGGAACTGAAAGATGAACTGGAAGATATACCGATCTCAAAGGTGAGTGACAGCTGTATTTTTCATTCTTTTCCTTCACACAATGCTTGATTCTTTCAAAAAATAATAAAAATTTGCAATAAATGTTAACAAATATCTCATGATATTTAATATTATCAAAAATTAGCCGTGCTTAGATGCTTTGTTATTGCCTTTAATGAGACCTTCTATTTCTTTCCAACATTTTTGTCCTTAAATATTTGAATCAACATCTTATGATCCTTTATTGATAATTTTTTCAGCTATTGTTATTATTATTCTAAAAATATGAATAAATATTTTGCAAGTAATAAAAATGGTAAATATATTAAAAATTGTAAATATATACAGAATGCATCTATATCGATTAGGTATTGTTGTTATTTGAAGGATGACTGATATTTACTTTAATATATGCAATAAATACACTTTTTTATTCTCTATAATTCAAATATATTTATTTTTAATCTAAAAGTCCTAGTTTGAGAAGAAAAAATATCATTCTTAGTCGAATCTTTTTGCTTTATGTTTCATGTCCCCTTCACTTTGTAACAACCTTTATGGTAAGTTGTTTAAAAAATAGGAAACAAAACTTAATCATATCCATGCCAAGGAATTATTCCTATGGTTGAAAAGACTCGATTTCTAAAAAAAGTTAAATTTCAAAAAGTTACGAGTAGATGTTTTTTCTTGTATACGAAGTAATTCTGGCAATGAAATTACTTCGACTTCAGAAGCTATAATTCAAGCTTGAATTGGCGAAGAAAGCTCCGCATAAACTGCAGTCTTATAGTCAAAGTGTAGAAATTGTGAAATTTTTTGAAGAACCCTATGTTGATACAAATACGATTGAATCAAAACATAACGACGGAAATGACAATAACAAATGTGATCAAGTGCATGTAAGCGATTCAAGTGTATGACCAAGCGTTATAACTGAAAAGTTCAAAATCTTTTGTGTTAAAAAAAGACCTATACAACACTAAAGAGATTTGTTTAGAAAGCTGATGGTAGAGGGTTATTTTCCATTTCTTATTAATTTTTTTCAAGAAGGGCTGATTGATGAAAAGCAGTTTCACGACTGATCGATTTATTCAAGATTCGGTATTTTTTTATGCTGTATATTATTTTCCACAGAATTAAAGAATCTACACGATTTATAGATTCTATAACAATAGAGAAAGTTTTCAACTGTAATTCAAGATCATAAACATTCTATGTCCCTTAATTCATTTATTGCTCGGAAAGAGTAATGTAAAAACTAATTTATGTTTGACAGTCGATATAACGAATCAAGTTAATATAAATAAAGAAACGGAAAGACTCAAATGACTCCCAGAGAAAAAGATCTTTCTCTGTGAAATCACTATTTCAAAGAATTGTAAATGCGATTTTATTTTTAAAGTGTAATAATCTTCCGTTACGAGGAAATGATGAAATAGTAGGAAAGCCTAATAATAGTGAATTTTTAAATTCAATCGAATTATTAATTAAATACGATTCTGTGCTTAGGAATTATATAAACAGAATGAAAAATTACAAAAACAAAACTGTGTAAGATTTAGAATTTGCATCGGAAGGACAAATTATTCCCGAGTTAGGAAATTTCTTAGTAAAATTAAAAACGGTACAAAAATAGCTTATTATAGTATCCAAATGAATTCAATTTCTGATATTTCCAATAAAAACTGCAGCCTTTGATAGGGATGTAAATTTTGAAGATTAAGTATCAATGAGCCATTTCTAGGGTTAATTGCAATAACTAATGTGATTGAAGAAGAACTACAAAATATCTATAGGAAGTATTAAGTGATCCTGATTTGGATATTATGGATTGTTTTTGACAGGCATACAACAACGGTAGTAAAATGAAAGGGACAGATAAAGGGGTACAATCTAAAAAAATTTCTCTGCAACCTCATGCCATTTACGTACCTCGCATACGAACATTCTCTTAATTCATTAATTTGTGTTGCCGCTTCCAGCAATATAAATTGCAATTTTTTTGGGATATTGCAACCCTTAAATTGTTTCATTTTTTCATCTACGAACAGATGGGAAATTCTACAAAGGCATTTTAATATTACTCCTGAACCATTAGGCGGCGCTCATTGGGAAGCCAAAATAAATGCGGTTGAAGCAGTCTGTATACAATCTGAACAAACTGGTAAAGCCCTAGAGGAATTTATTCATGCAAATAGCAATAATGCAACGGTATCAGAAGATAAAAGTCGATTGGATTCAATGCATAGCATCAATTTTATTTAATAATATTTATTTAAAAGTATGGTTTACAATACTGTAGAAAATTTTCACTATCAATGAATTATTTCAAATAAAAACGAATTATTTTCAATTTGGTTTTTAACTCAGTCAATAAAATTAAAACTGAAATACAAAATATAGGATTGAAATTTAACTTATTCTTAAACGAATTTGAATATTTCAGAATATTTTACTGAAAAACGAATTCGAAAAATAGAAAAAATATATTTCGAAAAAACAGATGAAATTATAGGATACCCAGTTGAGGAATTTAGATATTTTTTAATTCTGCAACTGATTTTGCTATTTTACAGATAGAAGATTTTAAAAGTATTTAAAATAAATCACTGATATAAAAATTTTAGAAAAATAGGAATTAGAAAAATGCTCCCCAAATTTTATAACGCTTTATAATGAAATCTAATGAAAATGAAAACCTAATCCAAATGGTTGTTTTTCTATGAGATTTGATTTTGAATGAATGGGTATGATACAACACCCGAGACATACTGTAACATACACAAAATAATAACTATAAGAAGATATTTTTGTATGTAATTACTGTGTTAACCTTTCTTGACATTGCCAGCTTCTATAATAAATTACGAGCGCCCTTTCAGAAAATTAAAATTAATAACTTCGACTCAGCATGCGTCCAGAACGCTTAAGTGCACTCAGCCTCAAAAAAGAAATGGCAAAAAAATTGTAACTTTTCTGAAGTAATTAATTAACAGCAGAAACAAAATCACGAATTAAATAAACATGCCATAGTAATATGTGTTCGTATTTGTATTTTTTTTTACTTGCAAAAAATTTAGGGCTCCAAATGTTTTATTCCACCGGGGGCTCTTCATAGAGAAGGCCGGCTCTGTTCTTCGTTGACTCGCTGTGAGGGTCTAAATTTTTCGGCGACTCTATGTACTCACTGCCTTTTGCTTCAGATCGCCGGCTTATAGTTTCCAGAGCCGAACAGAGAAGGTTCTGAAATAATGAGGGATATCTAAATTCCTATTGGCACTATAGCCATAATTCTGACGGATTCTAGGATTATCTATTTTGTCGCCTAATCGCCAAATTGCTTAGAGGTCAACCTTGGGATCGCTGTTTCGTCAATGGATCATCATCCAATAGAATTGATCGTAAAACAATCTTTCATGGCATTGAACCAACCATGCTGGGCAGCAATATCACAGATTTGTAACCATATAATCAAAATCCAATTTAAGCTGTGCCTCGATTTTTCCTTCGTCTCCTTTTTGCCATCGGATCGGGATGCTGTGTGGAGATCAGTGGCACGACACGCATTTGCCGGAGTATCAGAGCACAAAGATTATATTCTTCTGGATGGCATCATAGCTATTAGACGTTTTTATTTTAATCTAATTTGTTGCATATTTATTGAATTCTTTAATCTATTAAATCGCTTTTCAATGAGACATGATAGGAGGTTAATATTTATTACATCAAAAATAAGGAACAAAAACTGAATGAAGTGAGTGAAACTCTGGAAACAAAATACTATATAGAAACTAAACCACCATAAATATTACAAAAAAGAAATTTTTTAAAAATTCCTCAAACATTTATAAATGTCATAAAAAGCAATTAATGTTGAATTTAGCTTAGAGAATTTGCAACAATGCCTCACAATTTTAAAATTTGGCTCTTATGTTTATATTTCTAATAAAAATTAATTTCTACTTTTCACAACTATAATAAATATGCGGATTTATTTATTACCACTTTTATGCTAAAACACATTTAGAGCATAAAAGTGGTAAACGATAGAAGTGTGTGTGGCGATTGGCGCTCGTTAAATCTGTTCGTGGTCGCAAAATCCTCCATATCGAGAGTAATATCACTGGGGGTACTGGGTCAGAGGTGATCGTTCTCTGTTCCAGGTCTAAATTACGATCTGAGATGAATAAATGAATATGCATGAATGTAGTCTGCCCCCTAAAAAGGGTTGTGACGAGTGTGTAGCTAAGTCGTACTCTTGGCCCTTGATGGCGCTACTTGTGAAACAAGAGACGTATATTTCCGGCTTAAAATCTGCTGATGTATCAGCGGGGCTTGTCCATGGCAAGTGCCATAAGTAACAACAACAACGATAGAAGTGTAAAATAGAAAGGAAGAAAAAAAAGTCAAATGTTTTTCCAAGTTATATTTTCAACGGTTTATAAGGCGGCAAACAGAGGAAGAAGCCTAGCAATCCTTTCTGCGGGTGGGAAGAGGTTTCTGGTATGAATATTATTTTCTATTTTTAAACTTTTTTTTATTTCATTTCTGCCCTTTTTCAAATGTAAATTTCACTTCTGAGTGAAAAGAAAGTAAATAAAGAAAAGATCATTATTGTTAAATTGCAAATATTTGAAATCTACTAGCTTTGAAAAAAAAAGGGGGGGGGTATTGCGACTTAGAAAGAAAGTGTCATCTCTCTTCCTAAGCCTCAAAAGACCTTTTCCGACGATCACCCATTCTTGTTTCCTTCCGTGAGCAACAGCCGCGACTCGGCGTGCAAGGAGCGTAGAGCAAGTGACAGCGATCATAGTTTTGAACTCTCTGCTCTCCTCGTTTTGAAACGAGGAGAGGACTGTCTGGGACAAGACCTCGTAATTTCGACCCGATGATGAGGTGACTCTGATCCGGCACCTCTTTTCCGGATTTCCGCTATTCAACAACAGGTAGATAATTGGCCCGATGCTTAAAACACGTATCAGAACAGTTATCTTGTGTTAAATATCGATATAATAATTGATATCGCCCACTAGGTGGCGCTACTGTAACCCTCTCCGAGGAAGAATATTTGTGTAGTTCTCTCAGTGTATAATAAAGTTTATAATAAATGGACCCCATGTGGCTCCATTTATTATAAACTTCGAAAGTCTAATGCAGAAATATTTTATGGTGCCGATAACCCGGGAATCTGGAACTCTTTAGATTATTCAGAAAAGAAAAAGTTAGACTTATAAAAAATTAATTTGAAAATGGAGTTAGAAAAGTACAAAAAGAAACGCGCAGTAATAAGACAGTTGACTACAAAATTAATTAAAGAGATTGAAGTCAATTATTTAGAAACGGATATTACTGTCGAGGAGAAACTTGAAATCTTGCGAGATTGCAGTGGTCAGTTGGAAGCAAAAATGATGGAACTGAAACTCTTGGACTCACAAATTGAAACCGATACGCCCGTGGATAAATTGGAAGAAGAAGTAGTTAAAAGTCAGGAATATCAGGAACAAGCAATTCTTTGGAGTGGAAGATTGCAAAGGTATATAGATCAACATTCCGGAAATCGTGACGCAGTCGTTACTCAAAACGAAACTTCGATAAATCGAAATGTTCCTGAAACGAAAGCGATGAAAATGCCGCGCCTCCAAATGAGCACTTTTTACGGAGATTCAAGTAAGTGGCTTGATTTTTGGGATCAGTATGAATGTGCTATTCATAATAATGAAAGTTTAAGCAAAACCGAAAAATTTGCGTATTTAAAATCTTTGCTTAATGGTAACGCATTATCTGCTATATCTGGATTTAATATTAGTGATCAAAATTACGATTCTTCGATTGAAATACTTAAGGATCGCTTCGGAAGACAAGATATTGTCATTAGTTCGCATATGAACAAATTATTATGTATTGAACATGTTAGAAATATATCAAACGTTAAAGCATTGCGGAAACTTTTTGATGGATGCGAAATTCAAATCCGAAGTCTAGAATCATTAAATGTTACTTCCGGGAGCTATGGAAATTTACTCTGTCCCATAATTATGCAGAAAATACCAGAAGAATTGAATTTTGAATTCAATCGAAATCGTAAAGAACAATCGCAGTTTGATATCAAAGAATTGATGGAATTTTTGAGGAAAGAAATTAATTGCCGTGAAGCTGCGAACCTTATGAACTATTCAAAACCCTTTCAACGACAAGATGTAAGAAAAGGCGGAAATTCATGGAATAATCCTGAATTTAAACCGAAAATGGCGAGTGCATCTGCATTATCAACGCTGAATAATAAATGCATATTTTGTAACAAAAGCGACCATGGAAAATTCAAATGTGAAGAATTAGTTTCACAGAAAAAACGTGAATTTTTGAAAAGAAACGGGAAATGTTTTTTGTGCTTTGGTTCCCGACATTTAGGAACTTTCTGTGTTAAGAAGCATTTATATTGCAAAAAATGTGAAAAACCGCACCACGAATCTGTATGTTTAAATCAGAATGCTCTTATTCCATCCCGCATTCCCGAAAAAGAAGAATCCGCCGCCATTTCTCATTCCTCTGCCACAACCCTAATGTCTGACGTCATACTTCAAACTGTCTATGCCGTTGCTGAAGGTAAAAGAAATAATTTCGTTTTAAGATGCCTTCTAGATGGAGGAAGTCAAGTATCATTCATTAGAGAAGACATTTCTAAAAAATCCGATCGAAAGGCTATTCTAGTCTAAACATTCATACGTTTGGAGAAAATGAAAGTAAACATTGGCGCCGACGGAAAGTGGAACTAACTTTACGAAACATAAACCAGCCAGAGAAATTTATCACTCTTGATGTGATCGAAACTCCAATTATTACAACTGCAGAACTTAAACCACTTGATGCAAGCATAAAATCTGACCTATTCAAGTTAGGAATACCACTTATGACTCATCCCAGTGCAGATCAAGAATCCATTTCGGTTCTAATAGGGGCAGATTGTTTATGGAAGATAGCGAAAGAAGAAATAAAGAGAATTAACGACCAGGCTGTTGCTTTGAATACGATTTTTGGCTGGTGTATTCAAGGTCGCTTTTCTGTTTCACAGTTGAACTCAGTGGATACCATTTGCTCTAATTTATTGCTTGAGGAGAAGCTGTCAAAAACATTAGAATCGTTTTGGAATGTTGAATCTTAGGGTGTTGATTGCCCCGATGAAAGATTAGAAGATGAAAAGGCTTTAAGATTGTTTGAAAAATCGATAGAGTAAAAAAATAGCCGTTACGAAGTTAGACTGCCTTGGATTAATGAAAATGTCACATTACATGACAATTATGTAAACGCTGAAAAAAGATTCTTTAATCTATTGAAGCAATTTCACTCTAACTTAAATTTTTTCGACGAATATAGACAAGTTATACGAGATCAAATCAAAGATGGTATTGTTGAAAAGGTAGATCTCAATGCAACTGAAAGTGAAAGAACCTATTACATTCCTCATCGAGCAGTGCTTAGAAAAAATCACGCTTCTACAAAATTGCGAGTGGTTTATGATGCATCTTCAAAAGAGAAAAATCAGAAATCGTTAAATGATTGTTTACTTCAAGGTCCAAATCTTATTCCTATACTTTTGAAAGTTTTGATGAAATTTAGAATGCATCGAATTGCCTTTATTGCAGATATTCAAAAGGCATTTCTTCAAATATCAATTAATTGTGAAGATCGAGATGCCATGCGATTTCTATGGATGCACGATGATTCGAATTTATCGAATCCAAAGATCCAGATTTACAGGATGTGCCGTGTGATGTTCGGAGCTAAATCCAGCCCCTTTCTTCTCGGTGCTTGTATCAAACATCAATTTAAGAAATTTGAAAGTGAATATCCGAAAACTATAGAACTTCTCAATAACTACATGTATGTTGATGACTTCATTTGTGGAACAGATACTGAAACGGAAGCTATTGAAGTCTATCACAATGCTAATACTATCATGAAAAAGGCTTCAATGAATTTAACGAAGTGGAACTCAAATTCACCTGAACTACGAAAGGAATACGAGACACAAAACCAAGGAGAATCAGTGCCTTTGTGTGACTCACCTGCAAAGGTATTGGGACTCGAATGGAACACTCATAAGGATGTTTTCTCATTTAATGCAGAAGACATAATTGAATTTATACAAGAAAATGAACAAACCAAGCGTTCTGTTTTGAAAGCTGTCTCGAGAATTTTCGACCCTCTTGGATTTCTTTCTCCCTACGTGATTCAATCAAAGGTGCTTTTCCAAAATTTATGGCTTACTGGTATTGACTGGGATAAACCTATTCCAGCAGAATTACTATCCAAATGGATAAAATGGTATGAACAATTGAAGGAATTACCAGAAGTTCAAATACCACGCTGGTATTCCTGCACTGGTGCCGACACCTCTCACAACTGGGAACTGCATTGTTTTACCGACAGTTCACAGACTGCCTATGGGGCTGTTGTGTATCTCAAGTTTCCATACCAGTATGAGACTAAAACTGTATTTTTTATCTCCAAAAGCAGAGTTGCTCCACTTAAAAAGTTGTCGTTACCAAGACTTGAACTCATGGCTGCATTATTAGGGGCCCGATTAATTGCTTCAATTCGAGAACATTTTGCAGACGCTTCCGTCTGTATGTGGACAGACTCAAAAATTGTGCTTCATTGGATTAAAAATAATCCTCGTCGATGGAAGACCTTCGTACAGAATCGAGTGACAGAAATCCAAGAAAAAACACCTCCTGAAGTGTGGAAGCATTGCCCTGGCTCCGAGAATCCTGCAGATAAAATCACAAGAGGTCTCAGTGTTAAAAATTTGATGAATGATCAAGTTTGGTGGCATGGTCCGCCATGGCTAACTCGACAAGATATGACTTGTGTGTCTTCTAATGACGACAGTGATCCTGATCCCTTAAGTGCCTCTTCTGAAGAACGTGCTATTTTACTAACTACGAATGCTGATATTGTGGAACCAATACTTGACATTAAAAATTTTAGCAATTTACTGAAATTATTACGAGTAACTGCATATGTGTTTAGATTTCTGAAAAACTTAAAGATACAACAAAAAACAGTTGGACATTTAACAACTGAAGAAATGTCCAGTGCTATGGATTATTGGATAAAATTGTCACAGTTGCAGTGTTTTTCAAATGAAATTAATTGTATCAAATGTAAAAAATGTATAGATAAGAGTTCTCAATTGTATGGTCTTAATCCTAAATTAGATGTTAAGGGTTTATTAAGAGTAAAGAGTAGATTAGTTAAATCTTCTTTAGATGTAGATGAAGTGAATCCTATTATATTATCTAATGATTATTTTTCTCGTCTTATTGTTTTAAATAATCATGAAAAAGTTCTTCATAGTGGTGTTAATGAAACTTTAATTCAAACAAGAGCCAAATTTTGGATATTAAGAGCTAGACGTTTCATAAAATCAATCTTACATAGTTGTAGATTTTGTAAAAAATTTAATGCTAATCCGGGTCAAGAAATTTCAGCTCCCCTTCCTCCTGATCGAATTGAGAAGTCGCAACCATTTGAGGTAAGTGGAATTGATTTCGCGGGACTATTAATTTTAAAAGATGGCTCTAAAGTGTATATTGCTTTGTTTACTTGTGCCGTTACTCGAGCAATACATTTAGAATTGGTATCAAATTTAAGTGCAGAATGTTTAATTCAAGCATTTAGGAGATTTATTTCACGTCGTGGTGTATGTAGTATAATATATTCTGATAATGCAAAAACATTTAAACGAGCTAATAAAGAATTGAAATATCTGTATCAATTTTGTAATGATAAAAATGTATCTATATTTATTGTGAATAATGGTATTACTTGGAAATTCATTATCGAAGGTGCTCCCTGGTGGGGAGGATTCTGGGAACGTTTAGTAAGATCTGTAAAAACTTGTTTGAAACGTGTGTTGGGTAAATCATCATTAACTTATGAAGAACTGTATACTGTGTTAGTTGAAGTTGAGGCAGTGATTAATTCACGCCCAATTACATATTTGTATTGTAATGTAAATGAACCAGATCCTCTATCACCATCTCATTTCTTAACTGGGTCAAAGTTAACTGTTTTGCCATCACCAAATGCTATACCTAAATCTTCAAAATGTGATCTAATGAAAAGATGGAAATATAGATTATTGTTGTTAGATCATTTCTGGAAAAGGTTTTATAAAGAGTATATTTTAGAACTAAGATCTGCTATGTTTTCTAAAATACCTAGGAATTCCTCCCAATTTAAACTTAATGACATAGTTCTCATTAGAGAGGATAATGTTAAAAGATGTAACTGGAAGTTGGGTAAAATTATAACTCTGTTTCCAGGAAGAGATGGCAAAATTAGGTCTTGTGAAATCAAGGTTTCTAATGGTACTTTAAGAAGGCCAGTAGAAAAATTATATAATTTAGAGGTTCAAGATTAATTTGTGATGCATCCCTTGGATGCATCGGGGGGGAGTGTTAAATATCGATATAATAATTGATATCGCCCACTAGGTGGCGCTACTGTAACCCTCTCCGAGGAAGAATATTTGTGTAGTTCTCTCAGTGTAATTTGTGTAGTCTTGATTAAACGTTGTGTTTTGTGAACCATGTGGCTCCATTTATTATAAACTTCGAAAGTCTAACGCAGAAATATTTTATCTTGAATTGAAAACGCTTACAGGTTGTGTTTGAATTGAAACGAGCCTCAAGCCAAAAACTCTCCAGTCCCGAAGCGATATTGTTATTTTCAGTGGCGTCCGGCTGTGCACGAAAAAAAGGTCTCGATGAATACATTTTAACATTCTACCTTCTTGGTCTTAGAGGTGATCAGAGAGCAAAGATATTTCAGTGGCGGAAGGAAATGGTTAAAACATCAAGTTGTGAAAAGAAAGAAGGTATTTTTGGAATTAAAATCTGGAAACAAGATCTATTAAAATAGAATTCACAAAAATACTTTATGAAATATATTTTTACTATCGTAATGAGCATTACAATTTTCTTTATTTTATTGTTTTCTATTTTTAATCTTAAATTTAAGAATAATGAATGTAAATATTATTGAATCCTACAACAACTGTTTCTCTAATTCTTTACCTTTAACTATTGATATACTGCTATGGATTAAAAATTTAATAAGTACTGAAAGCATCATGAAAGTCAATAAATCATCTTCAACAACATTCAATAAAACAACATTTTAAAACTTGAAAGTGAACAAAACTAGTTGGGAAGTGAAATAAAAATTGTTTTCAAGAATGGAACTTTTACAAATGTAAAATCAAGCAAAAACAATAAAAATTTCTTAGGAATAACCACTAGAAAAAAAGTCTATATGTATAAGCAACCTTTACATTTTTTCGTTTTGTGCAGAATGGGGAAGAGGATATAAATTCACGAGATAATCAATTAAGTTAAGTATTTCAAAAACGAAAAACATTTGCTACTTTGAATACTTTTTGAACATTATGCATTCTTAAATATAAAGAAATGGGGTTCTCTTTCTTTTCTCAGGATAAAAGTATTTCAAAATTTTCTCCCATTTTCGTTATTTTCAGTCTTCGTTGCAGCGAAGGGCAAAATCTCGTTAAAAGACAACATTTATTATGGATACATTTATTGGTGGTTTAAATGGAAAATCAGTATGGAAGGGAGGGTTCTCCCCTCGAATGTCGTGACTTGCTTGTCGTGCTCTGGGAAGACCTTCATTGCCCCTTCCCAGGAGCTCTGAGACGAAATTCAGAATTTCGATGACAAAACCACAGTTCAGGTTTTATCAATCACATTTTTGAAATATGGGATATCCATGTGCGTAGGATGGACAGACACAGTTTTCGTTGCAGCTCCTTTCATCCAATTGCATCTTTGTATTGTTAACGTTGTTGTTGTTGTTACTTAAGGCACTTGCCATGGACAAGCCCCGCTGTTACATCAGCAGATTTAAGCCGGATAAATACGTCTCTTGTTTTACAAGTAGCGCCATCTAGGGTCAAGAGTACGACTTAGCTACACACTCGTCACAACCCTATTTAGGGGGCGGACTACATTCACGCAAATTCATTCATTCATCTCAGATCGTAATTTAGACCTGGAACAGAGAACGAATTAACGTATCATTGACAAACTAGCAAGCAGTCAAAACTCCCTTTTTTCTCTTATCTTATTTATTTATTTTTTCGTTTTGATTGTCTGAAATGAAGGGGTGTATCAAATAGCGAGATGGAAATTTTTGTATTTTAGCACTCTGCTGATTTCTCATGCCAGAGAGGAGGAAATTTCCAATCCATGCATCTTGCAGAAAATTTTCTGCACTCCTTAGCAATTGATCTCGATTCCTCCGCTTCTGTTGGAATTTTTGGGGAGAAAAAAATGCTCTCTCCCTTTCTTTACAGAAAGTAATGGACGAGGAATTTATATATTTTTTTACTCTGCCAATCAGAGTTAAGTCTTTAAATTGATTAGGGCCCAAATTCCATTTTTTAAAATTCACTTTTATTTAACTTCACTTATTTTATGTTTAAAATAAAAGGATTTTTTAATAGATTTTACTCATTTTCAGATAATTCTAGATTTTATACACTTTGTTAACCCTAAATTTTAAAACTTAATTAATAGTTAAGTGATTTTGAAAGGGGAGAAAAGTGTTAATTCAATTATTGATATGCTATCTAATAGCAGGCCTAGAGAAAAAAAATTAGCAAAATTTTAATAATCATTGTAGTATTCTTAAAGGAAATAAAATGGGTTATTTATTTTTAAAAACTTTTTAGCTTGCCCAAAGGTAATTTTTTTTAAGTATGGACATCATAAAAAATTAATACCGTTTTTTTATTCAACAGTATGGGTCCGCCCATGTAACTGTACGGAAGGAATAATGCAAACATTCCTGAACTTGAGAAGAAAGAGATCGCGTAATATTGGGGAAACAGATGTTAACAATATTAATGCTATCACAGTAACAGAAAATGGGAACCATCGATACTTGTTTTATAAATTTTTAGCCGTTTTGCAAAGAAATGAATTATAACGAATTTCATATGGATATAAAGGGTAAAGTAGGAATGTATGCAGGTAATGGAGTTACAAGCTGGATAAGAGTTTTTATTAACTGTTTATGTGTTTATTAAGCGAATGAAAAATATAGTTGTATCTGAAATATAACTTAGAGATTTGGCTTGGTAACCGCAACGGTCGGATCTCGAAACCTTATACCTTGAATAAGATAGGTTGGATCGCTTTCGCAAGTGGTTGCGGATGATTAGAAGAATCCCTCTCACTGCCAGCTTCCTTCCGTGCAAAGTGACAGAGGCCATACAAATTATTCCTTCGTGTTATCTTGGAAATGAAGTATACTAAACCAAACTAAATTTCCTCAATCAAAATCAATGCTAACCAAATCGGTTACTCTGAATTTCGCTTTGAAACCTGAATTTGATCGCGTTCAAAATTTGACACAGTTTGATGACATCTCGTTGCGTTCCTCAAATGTATTACGTTTTCGATTCATCGCTTTCGCATGGACTCTATCAATCCAAAAAATATGTGTTCGAAAACAGGGAGGTCGATTTTTGAATAAATACATTTTATCCGAAAAAGTGAGAAAGAAATGACTACCACTGACAGAATCTTAGATTCCTCTAGTATAGTAACAAATATACTCCAGGCGTTCGTACGCTACACGGAGAGATAAAAGAAATCAGGGCGGCAGTTTGTTCTGAAGATTAGAGTCTGCCACAGATAGTTTCTAATGATTTGGTACATTTGCAAACATTCTCTGGGAGTTAGCGCGATACGCGAAGAGACCCAAAAAAATCAAGATGATCGTTTGCTCTAAAGAATGCAGAAATGACTTTCGTCGACCTTATTCAACATTCTTCTAGTAGAGATGCAAATATTCTGTGGGGGCTGGTACGATAAAAGAGAAAAAATTCAGAGTGGCTACTTGTTCTGAAGCTCATAGTTAATATATTATTTCATTTTTCTTTATAACACTTTATTAAGAGAAGCGTTGGCTCGAATTCATCAAGTGAAGAAGGGCTCAGAGAATGGTTTTCAGATTTTTTAAAGGGCTACAGTTATGATTTTGTTTATATGCATCTCAATTTCTAATGTATCTTAGACCCTTTATTTGGTGCAACTATCTTTTGAATCTCATGCTTCTTTATTTTCTTTTTCTAATTATCTTAAATTTGCCCTTTTATAAGCTAAGAAATGAAATATATCTTTGAAAAAAAAATCTTATTTTATTTTCACAATTTTGCGAATGCTTTTTTGGAGACCACGATTTTCTGAATTTTGGAGACCACAATTTTTCCGAACCATTCTCCTGCGATAGAGTTTTAGAGAGACTACTGAGTCAATATTAAAAGTGGCCGCACACCCGAAAGCAGGGCGTCGCCCGCAGACCACTCAGATGAATACGACGACCATTGTTTCTTGCTGAGGTCATTAACTCAGTGACTACCTGTAACCACGAGGGACATTCGGGCTATCAGCAGAAAAGCTAACAAAAATCTTCTTCCCTCCGCTGCGTAGTTTACGGAAACAATGTGGCGCGTTAGCTCTTAAGGGAAGAGAATCCAATATGCTGTTTTCTATTTTATGAAAGACTTTCCCTTTTAATGGCACGAATAAATGCATTCACTGTAACAGCGTCGTTGTGCTTTAGAATTATTGTGCTCAGACACATTTAAATATACGGCCTCATAGAAACTTAACTCTTTGACGGTTTATTTTCAAACATATGTAGGATCTACACAGGAACTGTGTGTCCAAATTTTATGCTTGCACATAGTTGCACTTTTGATTAATCTTACGAAATAAAAATGTCAAAAATAAAAAAGAGCAATATAAGTGGGATACAATATTTTATATAGTTGTTATGTAAATACTGGGGCACTGTTTATAAAACTCAAGAAGAGCAAGTGGTGGATGGGAAATGAGAACAACTTGCATTTCTGTCGTGCTCGACGTGTTGACGAAAGTGCAGAGGGTAGCAACACCAGACATTGTAAAGAGCAGATGAGCCTCTTCTTCGCCACGAATAATACGTGGAAGCAAGTTTGCAACCAGTCAAGTTCAAAATAAAAACAAGAAGTAAAAAAAATCTTTTCGAATTAACTGTATGGTATGCTGCTTCCTGTAACCTCGAACTTAAATATTCAATAAGAGTGATAAACGCACAATTAAGAAATTTGATAAATATTTATAAATTTGCATTTTGTAATGCTTTTTGCTTTAACTTGTGTCGTTGCAAAGTCATATTCAATGGACTTGTTTCATATTTGCAACAAGCCATTCTCATGTGTTTGAATTTTTGAACTTTTAACACTTGTCTGCTCATGATGGTAATAATTCTGTTATTTATTTGATTTACAAACCAAACGATTAAAGCAATAAAATTTTCGTTCCATAAAAGAGGCTTCATTTGTGTTGCGTTTCAGAAAAAAAAATGTTTACGAGTGCATGATATTTATAATAATGAATCCTAAATATATAAAAAATAGAAGATAGTTGGAATAAATTAATATCTAGATTTTAGGATATTGATAAAAGAAATGTGGTTACATAATTATCTATCGTAAGGAAAAATTATTTTCTTATATGTTGCGCAAACTGCTTCTTCCTTTAAACGTGGATCAAATGAATCATAATTATCATCGCACCCTTTTGCCCAGTATCGTCTGTAATTATTTCGAAAGGGCATCCATTGAATGAAGCTAAATTTAGCGATCATTTATCGTAAATCTAGTTCGTTCGTCCTCCTCATCTAATCATTTGAATCCCTCTCAACCGGCTGGAAAACGATTTCGGCTGCTCTTCAAGGACGGAGCAGTGAAATTCACATTAATTAAAGACCCATTTTATCGAAAGAGGTAAACAGCATTTTATGAAGAAGGAAGGAATTTATTTATATTGCTGAAATCTAAATTATGTTCAAATCAAATATAAACTTCAATGTTATTTAATATTATTAATACTAAAACTAATAAAAGACCTTTTAAAATTTTGGTTAAAAATTAATCTTTATAATAAAATTTTCTTAACTTTTCGTATATTTATTCTTGGTATATTTTATAAATACAGTATTCTATATTATTAAATTATTTAATAATTATTATTTTATTACCTAAAAATGAAATTAATCGAACATTTATGTCATATTGTTCTCTCTCAACAATTTTCTTCCATATAAAAACATATATTATACCTATTTCTATTGTACTTATTTTTAAGGATTTCACTAGGGCCTGATTTTAAATCCATTTACAAGTAAATATCAGCACCATATAATTTTAATCCTATTGGAGAGTTCTGATTTAAGTTATAACAGAAAAGGGGGGATGCTATGGGCAGCTTGCAGACGGCATCAGTTTGAAATTCTAAAATCAATCGTTAAGTTTTGTTTGCTCATTTCTGGTATACGAAATATTAAAAAAGTATTGCAATTGATAAAAAAATTCAAATTCCAGATTTTGAAGAATCTCCACCTTTTAGACCTCCCTGGATTCGGAAAATACTTTTTTGACATTATGTTTATCTATGAAAAAAACTGTGTAGTGTTTAGAGCGACATAAACATTTAATATTTACAGTTAATTTATATTTAAAACATTTAAATAAAACTATCGGAGATAACGGAAGTAACGCTTAAAAGTATATCAAGTCTTTCGAACATCAATCAATACACAAGGTAGAGTTGAGTTGTCACACAACTTCCAAGTTCAATAATAAAATGTTTTTGCTACTCGATGCACTACCGATTACTTTTGTAGATTTTTTTCAAACTTAGAGAAAACTCCGTTCAGAAGAAGTTTATTTGCCCGGCTGTTCGAATATAATTTACCATAACTACAACCCGAAGAAGCATAAACACAGTACATCGAAATAATATCTGTAGTGTCGTGTCCTATTGTATTCTGAGGTAAATGCATCAAGTGATTGCCGTTTGTATTTTCAGCAGCACGTAAAAGTCTAGAATACAAATTTAGTGTTCGGATACTATTGATCGCATTCAGGGATTATTTGTCAAGAATCGCAAGAGGTATTCTATAAAAAAGGAGCGTCAAAAGTTGAAATTTCGTACTATTATACGCCATTGTTATGTGAGGCTTTCTCTGCGATAATACGTGGGGGAATGCGAGAATAGTTTGGGGAGATCACTCTCTTGTTCCGATTCTGCATTTATTTTACAATGCGTTTTACTCAAATATACATTCGGAGAATAATCTATATTCTAATTTGTATTTTTGAAATGTATGGTGCAAAAATGCAAGTATTCCTTTATTTATTTTCAATTTTTTTCTTCTGAGGATGTCCACAGTTGCAAAAATTACCATTGTTGTAATCGGATGGCACGAATCAAAAGCATTCGCTCGAGAGGGAACGAGATTCTTAACTCTTGCGGCAAGGAATCGAGTGAGATCTCAACATCGGTCGTGATTGTGAGTTCCTTAACAATCTCAGTCAACGCACCGCCCAATTCACGTAGATTAACCGACGTTCCGCTGTTTCTACAGTCATTTTCTTTCGTATGCAGAGTGACCAACGTTTCTATTGAACAAAATAGGTAAAGACACATTTATAAATCGATGCAATATTGCGTGTCATTTTTTTCTTCTATTCATACTAAATATATGCCTTTTTGAAATTTCATTTTTACTCGGAGATTTTAAAATGTATTGAGAATGATAGCCCATGGTCGAGAATGATGAGAGTCCTGTACTATTTTGGAATAAAAAATTTCGTGTTGCGTTGTATATCGAATGCTGATATTTTTCTTAAAAACTGAATGTAACAGAAGCTTGTAACCGTAAAACAGTAGAAGCTTAAATATTATACGAGATTTTGCTTAGTGTACTTTCAGATCTTCTTTTGCTTCAGATGTACTTTTATACTTTAAAGTACCTTTCGTACCTGTATACTTTTCTCGCTTGTTCTTTAGTAAAGGTATTATCCACCCTCTCCTGCAACCTTGTTGAGGTAGTGGATGCCTTGCATGACATTGGCGAGTGCATTAATTACGAAATATTAACTTTCAGCGAACTTTACTGAATCGTGTCATCCTTTTCTTCTTTCTTTTACCATTCATCGCCAGCCAGTGGTTAATAGTATCCGAAAATCGAATTTATGTTTTCGATGCGTTTTTCTCAACCGATTGAAACCAAAACTTGATATAGAATGACAATTGCAGTCACAAAATCACACATGAAACTTGATATACTGCAGTCATAATGTTTTTGAGTTACTCCATTTGTACGTTTCCTTAAATTAACACTTTAGATTTTAAATGGGTCCATCTAAAAACTCTATTCGTTTTTTAGTTATAGCTTTAAGATTTATTCGAAAAACTGAATTGACAAATTTTATCTGAACAGATTTAATTAGAAATCTACCGTTTACACTAGGTTTCATCCAGATTCGTCAAATTATCAAGTTCAATTTCTTAACAGTATTTTCTCTGTTTCGTATACTAGAAAGCATAAAAGGTTCAGCAGAGCAAAAATTCCACCTAGATGGAAAAAGATTTTTTTTAAAAATCTAAGATTAATCGTAAAGATCAAAAAGCCACAAAGCATGTGATCAAAGTCTTTTGAAATGATTTCTGATACTAGCAAGAGACGAAAGAGCTCACATCTGGAATCATAAGTAGCTGATTAGTTGCCGTTTCGCAGGTTCCTTAAATGAGCCCTGCGCTTGCGATGGCGGGAACTTCATGGACTGAAATGGTAATTATTTTTGAAACTTCTTCTGAAGACTAAATGTAAAAAAAAAAGCTTTTAATGGTTTAACTACTTCAATAATTTCTCTAGAATTCAAATGCATATTTGCATGCAGTGACTATGTTACAATTCTCATTGCATTCACGAATCCCCAACAAAAGCTTCATCCTGGATGATATTGTGTCAGGAACTTTTTTATTTTATACTGTTAAAATTTTATGGAATGAAATATCAAAAAATTGAATTCTTTCAAAGTAACTTTCCATTTGTTATATTAATATCAGAAAAAATAAGAATTAAGAAAACGTACAAGAAAATATAATTGTTGATAATTTTTATAATGCTTCCTAATTATTTTTGAATAGTCCAAAATTTAAATAATTTGCAAAACTAGAGATTAGGAATGTGCAGATTTTCAATCGGATAGTTATCAAACTTTATAATTTATAACTCACCGGAGAGATCAGTGATATTGGGGGGAAAAAAGGGGGCCGCTTCAGTTGAGTGGGACGGATCTCTTCGACGGCAGACGCGCACCCTTAATAATGAGCACTGCTCGAGAGAAGAAATAAGCGTTTTCATAAAGTTTAATTTACAAAGATACTCGTATTGTTAAATAAAATACCATTTTCCATTGAATCTATTTTAAATCGGAAATGAGAAATATATATTGCGAACAAGATCATTGATGGGAAAAGAGAAAAAAAACCATTATTGATAATAGATTGAAAATTTCTACTAATATACAATTTATTTTTTGTAGATTTGTCAGATCATGTTTTTCTTTAACCTTTTCTTCGGTCATAGAAGGTATATGTACCACCAAACTTAAATTTCTGTATAAATTATGTATATGATCATCAATTTGCACAAACTTTTCAATAAAAAAGAAAACAGTTGAGAATTTTAAGATGCAGAATATAATCAAGACACCCAATATCTCATCATTCGGAAGCTTAAATCTAAAAATTCAATGTAGCCTCTCTAATCACTGTCACTGCTATTTAAGAATAGTTTAATTCACTAACGCAAGAAAGTACATAGACGACACTCCTGTGGAGGCGTTTCTTAGTATTCTTTACGATGTTTCGCAGTAAATATTTCTCTTCAATATAAATTTATTACAATAATGTGATAACGATAATGACGAATAAATTCGAATTTATTCACTTCCCGAAGTAGAATTGCTCACGCTTTTATTTCAAATTTTGACTTTTTAAAAATTATTAATTAGTAGTATGCAATATTTAATAAAAAGGAGATGTTTCTTTCTTTTTCTTTTTTTTTTTTGAAACGTAAATTTGGCACCTTTACAATGAAATTACATCTTGGATTTAAGCACCAACTTTTTTTGATTCTGAACTTTTCGGGATTATGATGCAGAACCAGGGCTGAACTGTGCCCTGTAATATGACCATCTTTCCCTCTTTTCTATTTCCGGAACAATTTTTTTTTGTTTATTTTAATTTATTTCCTAAGTAGGTATTTTTTTAAAGTAACAAATTAACTAAAATGACGAAAAACTTAATTTCCGTTAACTTTCTAAAGAATTGCTTTCAAAAAAATTTCGATTTAAATTCGAAAGTTTTATATTTTTAATATGGTAAAAATACGAACATTTTATAATACAATCTCACTTTAATATCCGGAAGTCTGCTGTTTCGTGAAACAGTCGATGAGCCCCTACGACGGCTGATTTACTGCGAATTGTGCTGCCCTCTGCAGAAAAGATCTCCCTTCGCACGCATGTCAGCTCATCTGCAGAAAGAAAGTGCCTGCATAGCACCTATACAGCATGCAATGTGATAATTAAAATTCGATTTCATTATTGCTACACAAATAGCCATCCCAATGCCACATTCCTTCCTAGTCACGCGCTCTTTATTTCACGGGTCTAATTGCTATCGAAGATTAAGTCGTTCAGCAGTGTCATTTTTCTCGAGTTCTTTAGGAGAAGCCCTTTCGATTTCTGTTCATGAGAGCCGGTGAGAGGAATGACCGTCATTAACTGATGGAGTACAAGGGCCAGTTTCCTTCACGTCATTAACCGATCTGAGTTCGATAAATACGTGACTTTAAACTTCACGCAGCTCACGAAATGAACTTGACAGATTAACAGCGATAGAGAAAACCGTTTTACAAGAAGTCATTTTATCTTTCGCTGTTATTTGTCTCATTCCATTTTTTTAACGAAGGAATTTGATTTTTCAATAACTTCATCATCTAAAACTGAAACATCCTAAGCTTGTGAGTGTTTCGATGGCTATACTATATTTTAGAGCTTTCAGAAATTTAAAACGAGTTGTGAAATTTTTAAATCTTTTGAATTAAATTTATTTATGTAGGTGCAAGAGATAAGAAGTTTAACAAAAGGCATTTTTTAAAGTACTAGAGAATAAATTTTATTTTAATTATTTTATAAATGTAAATATTTAATAACGGAATCTTAACGTGGGTTTTAAATACACACGCACTACTGGATGCAACTATTTGCACGGAATGTCGAATCAAAAGGTAAATAAAAGAACCGATTAACTGAAATTAAATCGAACGTTTGACGACTATTCAAGAATAAAGTCCAATAGTAATAAAATTATTCTTTGTTGCCCAATTCACATCACTGGTCAAAAATTGAAAAATCTAGCCTATAAGGAAGTCATTGAATAATTGAATTTCTGAAATTCCATCTGTGCGCACACGATGCAAGTCAAGTTAAATAAAAGTTGTAAAAATAGTTCCGAACTAATTTCACTACCTAAAGAAAAAAAAAGATCCCCTGCGAAAGAATCGAGCGCTGAACAATCGCCTCTTTCTTTTTCCTACCATTAAAACAGCACTCTCATTCACTTCGCGTGTTAAGGTCAATGCATGGTAGTGAAGAGGTCCTTTTTCGTAACTAATAAGGATCTGAAGTGACCTGCAAGCGCCAGAGAGTTCAATTTGATGAGGAACTCTTGTGAAAGAATTTCACGCCGCACTTCATCATAATCAAGGCAATTAAACGGACGAAGCTATCTGAAACTTTTACAAATGGGCTTGCTGGCTTCATAAGCTCCAAAGCAGCTGAAAGGCGAAAAGCAATACCAAGTGAAAATGTTCCTCTTTTTTTTTTGTCGGCTTTAGTGTTTTGAGCAGTGCCGCATTTCAATAAATAGCCAGATAGACATACTTCCTACGCACGGATTTTGCTCTGAAATCGATAGATATTCACAATTTGGGGGCAAAAACTGTATTCCCTACATCACCTATCTAGATCAACAATTTTTCAGTTGTCTTTGTAAAAGCCATACATATTTATTTTTTTAAAAGCGTTTTTCTGATTCAGAGAGGTGTAAAACGCGGAAATCAGTAAAAAAAAACCGAGCTCGAATTTTTTGATCATTACAATAATTTCTCTATATTTCTTATACGCGAATGTAAACAAACAAACAAAAAACATGAAATCAGTAATGAAACAAAAAGTGAGAATCGATTAAAAAAGCGCGATTTCATTTAAATGCGTTTTGATGAACTGTTGACAACATATTGACAGGCGTCTGTTGAACTGTTTGCTGATTCGCTCCCAGTCGTTCTCTCACTACCACCCTTTATATATATATATATATATATATATATATATATATATATATATATATAGATATATATATATATATATATATATGAATGCTAGCCTACGAGTTTTAGCAGAATTTTATGTAATATTAGTGATAGTGCTGTTACTAAACAAAGCATTACTGTCACAAAGATTTTTCATTGCTTTTTTCAATGCCTGTCATTGTAACTGTTGCTACACACACGATCATGAATTGACTTTTTCTTGCGAATTGAGATCCGCGTGTAAAAGTTGAGAGAATGGGCTTGTAGTAATATCGGAACAACGGTCCATTACATGCCTCTTCCTCTGCCCCCGTATTAATTGTATTTCTTTGAATGGTGATGAGAAGTGTTGCATTTCCAACAGCTCGTTTATTCAAACAGAAGGCTTGTAAAGTATTTCCCTCATTACAAAAACCTTATGAAGCAAAAGAAACAAAAAGAAATAATAGGAAATGTTTATTATTTAATAGCCGTTTTCTTAATTTTTTCTCAGTCCACGGGTATCGCATTAAAAATGCATCATCAAATTCAGTCCACAGCTGAGATCGTCATTAAAAATGACATCAACTAGAGGAAAAATGTTAATTTTTTTTTGTTTCCATGAATCCTAACTAATTCACATGGTTCCTCACACAAAGTCAGCAACAGTGGTCTCCCCAAAGCTTTCTCTCATACTCTGTAATAAAAATGTTATTCCAGAGAACGCCTTAATGTCATCTCTAAAACTTGCCATTCTGAATCTTGTAGGTAATATAAAATTTGATTAAACGTGTTTATGAGGAAAATGAAACATGTTTAATTACGAGTATAATTATAACTTATCATCATTTAAGTTATATTTGTGATTATATTTGCTGCTTAAAAACAAAATTAGAATTTAACTATTTGGTAAATGAGCAATTATTTTTACGTTGTACAAGAGTTACATATGGATTACAACTGTCTGTAATTTGTTAATTATATTTAAATAATTTTTGACATATTTCAAATAAGTTATTTAGAGAATTTTAAGAAATTATTTAATTATTTCTTATTTAATTATTTTAATAATTTAATAATTTATACTAATAATTAAAATATAATTCAAGAATTAGGAGAACAGGCATTTATTTTTGCCTAAAAATGAAAAAAAAATTAATTAAAGCAATTTGTGAGCAGCTGAAGTAATGTGATATAAAGTTCAGGGCCGAACTCGGACGATCTTAAGACTACTAAGCCAGCGTCTTGCTGACAATGCGAATCGGACGCTCGGCATTGACGACACATTGTCAGTGCATATGTTGTCGTATTGAAAGTTTTGCGGTCATTTAACCGAAATTGTCTGGCCATTGTGTTTTATTATTTTACTAAACGAGTATCTTAAAGGCACTCTACTACTACACAAAATCGTTTCCTTATCTCAATTTTCCACCCAACAGATTCTCCTTGTTTGAAGAAAATGACGCATTTCGGTTGTCTGAACGAGAATGAATTTGATGTGAGTGCAACTTCATAGCCGGCCGGAGAAAAAGAAAGAACGAAAAAACAGTCGAGCCTGTCCTTCAAACGTGTTGATTCATGGAGACCTTGACAAATGATTTTTTTTTCGACCCTATTTACGTTTTGTTGTATCAACCTCGCCCGTTTTAAACTAATTTGGAAAATGGTATCATCTCGATGCCGCATGAAAGAGCGAAAATGATGTTTATCATGTAGTAAGGAACTTATTCATTTGGAAAATTCCTTATAATAAGAACAGAGGGTTACAGTTTTGGAAATGCATGGATTTTCTCATCACTCATTTGCATATTTAGAAGGATGATTCAGAAATCACGTAACAAGCTTTAAGTATATGCCAGGCAAACCGAAACAACTCATTTTTAAATGGAACCTGTGATCAGATGTCCAAAAAGGGAAGGTTAATTCTTTTTTCAATGAATTAGTCATACACTTATGTTCATGAATTAAAGATAATTCTGTGGTGTCTGAAGGAAATCGAACTCTAAAATTCATATATCCTCCTTAAAATGATGACACACATCTTCAAAAACCATATACAAATTGCAGGAAGCCATTAGATGACCCCGATAGTAAATCACAATGACGAGAGTGTCAGAGAATGATGTTTAAAGAATACACCTAAAAAAGTAACATTGTTTTCAAGCGCTTTATAACCCTTTCAAGGGCAATAATAGCACAGTTATGACACAAAAGACGCATTCGGATGATTTTTTACTTGTTAGAATTATCGGCCGTCTGGAATGAGGACTCACCCAGCCGGAAGCATCCGAGGAACTTGGAATCGCCCAGAGTCTCGTCTCCAGGCTTTGGCAACGATTCCAAGATGATGGTCATATGAGTAGACGCTATAGCACATGTCTTACAACTTATTTCAATCACTGCTTATTCTGTATTGATTAATCTGTAAGTTGAAACAAACAAACAAACAAAAAATGTGAGTGCTGAAGTACATCCTTCAGCAGAGTCGTCCTTTGGACGGCAACAGAACTGAATATCTGTGTTAAAATCGTCTCATAATCGAGAAACTCGATCATAGTTTTTAGAATACCTCAAGCCATTAACAGATTTGTTCCAAAATTTGATATTGATTTCCAATTTTGGCGTGTAGATCACATTTCAAAAATCATGCGCTTCAATTATTACGCTGAGTCATCGTGCTCACATAATCACGAAAAGCAAACAGACAAACAATCAATACTTTGAAGGATCTGGGCTAATTTTTCACACACATTTACAATATAGAACGTCTTTACCCTCTGCCGAATTTTATATGGCTCTTTCCTCGCTTCCAGAGTAATTTTTTCCTCACACACTCGGAGAGGGTGGTGGAAACTTTCAGTAAGGGCTTCTCGACCTTTTGGCTGCGATCGAAGAGGAGACAAAGTTTCAGCAGAAGAATCTCGTTCAAGATTTAAAGGCACATACAAATTTACAAGGTGTATCTGCAATTTTGTTAATTAATGCTGTTTTATGGAAATCGAGAAGTTTCCTCTATTCACTATCCATGTTTGGCACAGTCGTGTCAAATTTAGCAACTATGCCATAAAGTCGCAATAAATCTACTATCGATAGATTAGCTTGGTATCTTTAAATGGAATTCTTAAACTACATGTTACTTGAGAAGGGAAGATAAATGATAACCCAATCGCAACTCGTTACAAAGGCATTTTTTGAAACGCATTCTTATCAGTTTCATCAGAAAGTGGACCCAAACACGTCTTTCGATCCGCGAATTTTGTCTATAAACAATAAATCCTTTGTGAGATTTCGTTGCGTTGAGAGATTCGCCCTTATCAAATCAATTACCGTTCCGAAGGCCGTCATCCACTGTTAACCGTCACATTTGATTCCAGTGCTTTTCGGGTCCCTTTTAAAACAACAAAATGATGTACAACGTATGCAAAATACTAATTTATAAAATTTTTAATTTTATTATGCAAAAAATGATTATTTTATAATAAATGAAAAGGATATAAAAAGTATTGAATTCAGAAAAGCTTATTGGAAAAAGCAATAAATTTTATCTAGTCTTGCTAGATATCGAAAATAATATTCATACATATTTATCTTTTTAGAAAAATCAATAATATATTAAAAATTATCACTAATCAGTAATATTTAATAATTATTAATCAATATCATATTAAAAAATAATTATTGAAATGATGCCTGTGTAGGATTAAGTGCGGTTGAATTGGTCTACAATCAACAACCCGTTGAAAATAAACAATGATAATGAAAGTGTTGCGCTCGGAATTCAGTTTGCATGATAGTTTCACCTCGTTAAGCACATTTCTTCCTGGATATTTGCCGCTATTTGTGGAAATCTAAATTGTTCCTTCGATAAAAATCAGAATTCTGAAAACTGATCCTCGTTACCTTTTGTTCGCATCACCGGTTTTTTAAAAAAAATGTTCGTTTTATTTTTCATCTAACGAAAACGAACGTTTTCAAATCGAGCCGGAAATGACCCAAGCGATTGTTCGCCAAAGAGCATCATTTTTCTTAACCGCTGCCGTCATGTTGCATTAACAAAGGCGGTTTAAAATGGCTCACAGGTTTATCTACGTTGATCGCATTCAATTTCCAGAATTTGTTTCATTGAAAACCATTTAAAATAGACAGCAATTGAATCTTTCTCGAATGACAATAAAAAGCACTATAATGGCCAAGATTTCTTTTACACTTTGAGATGTCGCCGTGTCTTCCTATTTTAAACTACATTAAATCAAAAAAAAAAAACCCACTTTACTAATAATGTTACACAATAACTCAAGAAGAATGCACTACACTAGAAAGATGCAATTATTTTGGAGTTTTTAACCTCAAATAGGCTTGTATTAAATTTTTGGTAAAATTCTTTCCTTGGAAGTCTGTCTGTCTGCCTATCTGTAGCTTTGGCTGCTGATAACTTCCCTCAAAACTGAATGAAACTAGATGGATGAAAATCGGAAAAATGCTGCATCGAAAAATTTCCCGCTTTTTCTTTCTTTTTTTTTCTTTTGAATAAATAGAAGATGCAAATTTTGTGTCTTTGCGGGCGTCAATAATAAATGCACTGATTTTGATAAAAAGTTTTGCCACTAAAACTGTAAGTATGTTTTAAATTTTCAATAAAACTGACTGATTTTCTTTTACATGCTGCAATGCACAATGCACTTTTCGTGCTCCTGACGGATGGAGAGAAAAAACTCTTCAGATGGTTTCCGTATTTTCATGCTTGTTGATTGAGGAGGAGGGGGGGGGGGGGGAATCAGCCTCTTGGATTCTCGTGCACAAATAAAACACAACACGCATTGTTCTTCGTAGTATGATAACAAAAACCGAAAATGCCTTTTCGAATTTAGCATTTTCACTGATTCCATTGGACGATCTTTGGTGAGGTTTTTTAGCGATTAATCCCCTGTATGCGGTTAGTAATAATTAACATTGAATTTAAATTTTATGTTTATGTTTACACACTAACGAAGGTACAGACAAACAGACGGTCAACTGCTTGTTGAATTTGACTCAAAACGTGATAGGTGTCTTTACTATTGATATTAAATCTGTGCCCTGAATTTTATTTATCTAGATATCCTTATTTTGTAATGATTGCGTTAACTTATATGCTTCCTCTGAATGGAAGCTGCTCAAAACCTGATAGAAATCGATAAATGTGTTAAATAGAAAGATATCCAGTGAATAAATAGAAAGTTAAATAGAAAGATATCAAGTGAATAAATA
>JAOUZG010021225.1:1836172-1848357 GCA_026289955.1 Argiope argentata
AGTGAATAAATAGAAAGTTAAATAGAAAGATATCAAGTGAATAAATAGAAAGTTAAATAGAAAGATATCAAGTGAATAAATAGAAAGTTAAATAGAAAGATATCAAGATATCAAATTAGTGTAGTTTTACTTTTGTACGATGTTTGAATGACACGGTCATAAAAAAGAGTAATACTTGAAAAAATTGCTGTTTGCGGGAATATGTTCAGAGAGCCTTTGAATTTTGTTATTTCCATTAAAAAATGTATTTAAAAATGACCGATAGATGGTGCTCACTCGTCTTACTGAGACGATTTATGCAAATCAGGAAAACAGAGCAGAGTAGCTTTATATTACATTTTATTTTAAAGCGAAAGATGCTCAACATGACCGCCACCACAAGGTATTCAGGCGCGTAACTACGCCTATTACAGCTGAGTGTAGCATGCCGGCATAGATGACCAATTGAATGGCATTTCTCAATTCCATCAAAGTAGCTTGAGAGCCCTGGTAGACTTCAGGTATTTCTACAACCCAATGCTCGCTGGCGATCTTAAGGGCCACTCATTCTTACACCATCAGCTTATCACTCTGCCCTCAAAAGATGAGGTGACACACACACACACACACACACACACGCGCGCGCGCGCGCGCGCGCGCGCTAATATGCAGCAACATCCGAATATTCTTCTTCACCCACTCGTTTTTATAACAGAACTCTGAACTGAGATTCCGCGTCAAATTCCTTTTTTTCTCTCGAGCCGGTGACGCAACGGCGAAAATACTATTTTCTAGGAAGCGTTGCCGGCTTTCGCGCAGTGTCCTTCAGACGGACAAATCCCCCTCCGACTCTGCTGCATACCTGTCTGGAAGCGCTTCTGCGGCGTGGGTTCGCCGCTGTTGGGAGAGGGGAGATCCGCAAATTGTGTTTCGTAAAGCTAGGAATGAGGCAGGATGCGCATTAAAATTCATCTGGTCTTAAATTATTGGAAATGGGAACCATCAGGGGCAAATAATGTCAAAATAATTGTTTTCAGCTGAAACAAATTAGTTCTGAGCTAGATGTATAAGGCAAATAAAAAGTTAATATTGTATTAAAAGGCTCTATGTTTTTTACGTAAAATCCGGGGGGGGGGGATGTGAATCATCGTTCAAGTTGGATCGATATGCTACCCCTGTTAAATATTTGGGCTGAAATCAGAGGGCCGACTTTGTTGGGGTTGGGGTATATTATATGGAACAAAACAGTGTATGGCTTATGATTCAGTTGAATGTCTTACTGATTTTTAACAAGACTGATGCAATGCTTAGCTAATATATTTGTGGAAAAACTATTAAAATTATTTGGCTATATATATATATATATATATATATATATATATATTTATATTTATATATATATATATATATATATATATATATATATATATATATATATAAGACCTTGTCATCAAAACATTGTTCAAAATTAAAACTACATTCATTAATATAAAAGTAACACTACATTAAAAACGACATAGTTTCTATGTGTTTTCGGGGGTCTGTAATGTTTTATAGCAATATTCTAATTTGAGAGATATCGAAATTCTACGCTATGGCTTATTTCATCCACCCCTCCAGAAGATTTGAATATTTTTCATTTCATAATCTGATATGAATACAATATTCTAAAATACAAGCAAATAACAGCAACAAAACACTTTCCATTGTTTTACAAAACATCCAAAATCCAATCAAAAAGTCCATGACTTAGAATCAACTATCATCACTTCTTGTCAGCTCTCAAAAAATTTAAATCAATAGTAATGATGTCGATGAGTTTTGAATTTTCGAGACAAACAGCTGACAGTTTTTTAGCTCTTAAGAGATGCATGAGCAAATTGTTTCTTTCATAGACCTGACTCACTTCACTAGAAATGCAAAATAACAATTTGAAGTGTGCATAAAAAATGGCAACAAATTTTGACGGCTCTAATGACACACTGTAACTTCTGTGGAAAAAAAAGTAACTGAATAGCTAATTGAATTGTAAATTAACTTATTAGAATTAACAAAGCCATCGCCATCGAATCCCTTACAGTTTGTGTGTGATTTTAATTTGATATGCCATATATTTTTGCAAGGATGCTAGTAGGAAAAGGAAACGTAAACTTTGACTATTATGCTTTGGAGTTAAGTGGCCCCAATTTCATTTCATTTTAAAGTGTGCATGTTCATCTCTTAATGAATATCTTCTTCATTATTTTTTCGCTAATAACATTATAATCAGAGAATTGAATATAAGATTTCTTAATATTTAGATAAACTAACTCAAGAAATAAAAGAAGAAAATGGAAATTTACTTTTGTCAGTGATAATGAGGATGAATTGATGACTTTTTTCGAATTGATCTGAACTCAAAAACGATTTCACACTACACTCACGCATTAAAACCGATCGATTTTGAATCGAAAAATGGCGTTTCTATTTTTCACTTAGTTATTTGCATCCGAAAGTAGCGGGCGCCAATAATCTTCTTTCGATCGAAACCAATAAGGAAAAAAAAATAGCGTCAATCAAACAGAATGTGTCCTAAAATTACGAAGATAATATATGGAAACGATCCCTTATTGCATCTGGAGAGAGGGACGCCGACGTCTTCTGCCATGCCAGTCCGCGCGCTTTGTCAATACGCGCTAGATCAGAAGTGAGCGTTGATCGTTTTCCCATCCTTCGATCAGGGCAATGACGTCATCCCCAATGTGCCCCCTTGCTCTTCTGGATTAAGGGGCCCCCTGCCATTGCTGAGTTCCACCCCGAGTGCTGATTCCCGCAGCAATTTCGCGAGCGTGCTTGTGTTGATGTCCGTTCAAAAAATGTGCGACTGTAGATGAAACGCGTGAATTGGAATACCTGTGCTGTCATCTCCTGTGTGCGTTCACTGTCGAAATTATAAGATGGTGACTACCGAAGCTATGGTAAGGTTGCTTTGTGTAATTCATCAGCAGTATTCACTCCATAAACATTTGAATTGCTTCAGGAGTTAGGGGTTGCTTATACTGTCGGTTGCATTCAATCTGTTTATATTACATATTACCAAGGATGTTTTACTTTCATATCTCTCATATCTTTAAAATTCGAATTTTTTTCTGGTCACTTGAATTTCTTATCATCATAATAGAAATCCCTTCAGTATATAAATACTTATAAATCTTCTTTAAATAATCGTTTTTTAAAATTATCTTCTCTGTTTCGAATTTTTTTTCTTTCGAAGTTATTATTTAAAACTATTATGATTTTTTAAAATTTTATTTTTTTATAAATCAAATTTTTACTGTGGTCCTGTTATTTCGAACCTGATCTGTTATAGGTTATAAATTGACACAGATTTTTTCTAATACAATCGAAACAGTCTTTGTTATTTAATGCTTGTTATCAATGAACTCTCCATCTAGCTGTATGTTTTGAGATAATGGATATACTCTGGGATGACACAAACTTTTACTGAGTGAAACCATATAGTAAATATCATCTATAAATTTTATTTACTTCGGAGCAAGTTTTAAAAAAATTGTAATTAATAAAAAATTAAGTCAGATGTAAACATTTTTCTGTAATTACTGCCAAAAATATTATTGCACTAAAATAAATTTTATACTATTTTAAAATTTAAAAAAGTACCGTCTTAGATATGCCAATGTAGTAATTGTAAAAGGTTTTTTTTTCTAAATTTAATAATTTTTAGATGTAATTTCATAACAACATTTTCAATGTAAATAAAATCCAAATCGTTTTCATTTTTGCTACTAAAACGTCTTTCTGTTTTTTTCTTCCGTTGTTAACGATCAGGAATCGGCTTATTTTTCCATATCAAAAAGGTTTCTGTTGAAAACATGTATTTTCTAAAATTTTGAATTATTGTGAGTTACAATTAATGTTTGTTACAAAAGTTAGCAGCGACGACAATTTTTATAAGTTCGCTTTGACATTCTTTCCTTTTTTTAATCTAGTACATTTTTTAAATTTTATTGGAGAGATTTGTATTCAATAATCATATGGTATGTGTTAAGAGAAACATGGAACATATTTTGAAATACATACAAGGTAGAAGTTTCTCTTTTTATATATTTGAATTTTTTGCGAACTTCATTCGATTCAGCTACCATATTGCTAGATTAAAAGAAGTTGAATTCCTCCCCATTTAATAATTAAAATTTTAGATGAAGTAACAAAAGATTAGAAAGGCAAATAGCACAACGAATATAAATGCATGAAATTCCGGAAATGATACCAGTTGCATGCGTATCTGCATTTAAAAATACTCTATTGAGGAAATTACGACTCAATTACAAACTAAAGATACAATTTATGTGAACAGAAATGTCAGCCAATGAACTACATGCAAAAGACAACAGTTGCTAATAAAATGATTATATAATAAGGATTAAAATAGAATAAATATTATATAGAATAAAAATAATAAGAACTTAAACAAGATACGGGTTTGATTCTGTCCTGAATTTTCATCTAAAAATGTGAAGAGCTGCTCCAAAAATTATTGAATGAATAAATAATAAAAAAATTGATTTCATAATCACTAATTGTGCGCTATTCTGTTTTCAATGCTACATTAAAATTGTATCGCAAAAATTTGATATTTGACATATATATTCTTCATAAAACACGAATTCCCTGCTTGTTCATTTTTGAACAGTATTCAAATACTTGCAATTAAATTAATACAATTTTTATTTTTATGTACTTTATCAGTGTTAGTAAAATTCCGTGATCATAGAAGTATTTTTATAATAATATTTGCAACAAACTGATAATTTCATATTTTTAAATATAATTCTAAATATTGGGAAAAGAACCATAATTCTTTAAAGAATTAATGAAATTACTAACCTGAATTTAAAAGAAAAAGGAAATTTTCTAGTTTTGTAAAGCCTTTGGAATTTCATTAATTCGAATTCTTTGATAACTTTGAATTTTTATTGTTCTATGTAATATATTACATAAATATTTTCTGTGTTACTAACAAAATATTATTTTTCATATTACTGTCATTATTATTATTTTAACATAACATTTAAAGAAACTGTATAGTTGGAATTTATTTTAATTAATACAAAATCAAAACTAAAGTTAAACTAATAATAAATAAAACAATTTATTAATTATTTTTAGCTCTTTTAATATATCCTTGTTCTCAATGATCTTGAAGAAATAATTTTTTTATTATTCTTTATTCACGAAGACTTTGCTGCTTTTCAGTGTAATCATTCTCAAGTGGAATAATTTTTTTTATTTAATTACTTATTTATCATTAAAGTATTTTTATAATTATTTTTAGTTCAGTTCTTCATACATTTTTGCATTCATGGAAATTTTATTGTTAACACTCTATTCCACTCAAATTCACTTAATTACTCTTTCTCACGTTACAATTAATATAAAGAAATTTTTTGTTTCACTGAATCCAGGCTTGCCTTTAAATAGAAAGTGTGAGAAGTGAAAGGAGAGTCGTTCGTCATTGAAGTCTTGTGTGCACCATCGATTCATTTCCATCATTTACAGCATCTCAAAGAATGATGCAGCAAGCATTCCTCGTATTCATCACGAAATTCAGTTTTTACCATTATTTTTTACAAGAATATAGATACTGTTAAAAAAATTAATTTTAATTTTTCGACTTATAATATTTCAAAAAATTATAACATTTCAATTTTAGATTATCCTTTTGTACTAAGGAATCATATTCTGCGAATTTTCTTGACACTTCAACTTTTAAATAAATAAATTTTAATATCTTTTGTGATCAATTAGAACCAGTTTATCAAGTTTTGAATAGTGCAACATCAGAAGAATCAACATTTTCATAATCTGGGCCTATCTCTCTAGAGAAATCTTAGAAGGGAGTGGTTTCTTTGAGATGGTCAATGAAATGATTCAATATCGTCCATTTATATAGAATAGTATGATAATTGAAAAATTAGTTTTTTACCCTGCAATATTTTTGGATTTCATCGTCGAAAAATGCCAAAATTTAGTTTAATTTTTAATTAATTAAAATTTCAAAAAAAATCTCTCTAAAGTATACATTTTCTCCATGGTATATATGTGCCAAGTTAGGCAGCTCTAGATCATATGGTCTGGTCTGTAGTGCACCAATACGCACACACATGCGCAAACACATTCATTTAATTATAAGTCTAGGGGAAATTCCGAGCACTGATTGTCCCGGAATTGATATTTTACCTAAATGGTGGATGGGAAGGTCCAAAATTATACGTTTTTATAGAATAGTAAGATTCAAATTCAAATCACAGAGCAGAGTATCACAAAATTTTAAATTCGTAATTCATCAGAGCATTTATTGATCCAAATTACATAAAATGTAGTTACTTATATCATTTATACTATTTTAATTGTTATACTAAACAGTATTTATGCCTATTACAAAAGATTTATAAATTCGCCGTTGGGACCGGATTTCAAAGGTTATTCTGCATGAATTAAACCATGATTGCTTTCATGAAATTGATTGATTGAATTAAAAATATAGATACTGTGAACGATAATAAAAAAAACTTTATTGCCTTTATTTCGTTAGAAAATATCATATTGTGAAGGCAATGCACTGGTAAAAGATGAAAATTTTGCCAGATTAAATTATTTATCATAAAATAAGTTGTTGAAAAATATGGTTAAAATATTTATTTAAAAATTCATTATAGATTAAAAGAATTAACTTGTAGGTAAAAAATTGATATCATTAAAAAGATATTTTTTGGCCTTTAATTTGATATAAATATCATTTTTATGTGATAATATTTTAGGAAGTGATCGCCAAAAAACATTTTAATTTCGGCTAATTTTTAATTAATTAATATTCTAATAAAAAATTTTGTGAATCGAAACCATTTTCGAATCCTCTTGAACACACACACTCAAAGAAATTCATCAAAATTGGCCCCGCCGTTTTGGAGGAATTCAGTGACATATACACGCACAGAATAATCATCCTACTTTTTTTATAGTTACATACGGATACAACCCTGTCGGAGAATATACTGCTGCTCAGTCATTTAATGACATAAAAAATCATTGTTTGAGTACTTTAGATACAAATACGATTCAATTCGGCATTTATGTAATATAAAATTCTTATGCCCATTGGTAGTATTAATTAAATGTGAAATAAATATTGGGATTTCTCTATTTTCCCCCATAATTTTATATAAATGGTAGGTAAACAACCGGTCACCCACTTTATACGTTAATTAACAAAACTATTATATATTAGATGCGAGTCTTTAATTAGATCTTAAATTTAAAAATATGGAGTAAAATTACTTTTACTCCATATTTTGCATTGAATTTTTGTTGAAATTCGATCGGCTTCATAAATAAGTGTAGTTTCGTTTTTTTTTACGAAGACACTTTATTATTGTACGCACACGCACACACATAAGTGTGCGTGTGTACACCTGTACATATGTGTGTGTGAGAGAGAGTGTGTGTGCAATAAATTAAAATTATCGATATTTTTAAAATTTAACTTTTTTTAATTATTATAATTTATTAGTGTTTTAAAACTGTAAACAATTTCTACTTTGACTTCTGAGTTATCTGTGATTTTTTCATGACCCTCAAATTTCAATTTTTGTATGTTGCTTTATTTTTTTTGTACAGTTTTGTAAGTTTGACGTACACAGTGTTTGTCTAACTGAGCATTGCATTTAATTATATGCCTAAAAGAAAGTCTCAGCAAATTTTCAAGACAAAAATATCATCTCAAATGTGTTAAAACTTCTGAGTGCATTTACTCGTTATTTTTTTATTGCATCGTTTCGTTCGTTTTATTGCATCATTCGTTTTTTACAAAGAAATTTTAAATACCTCTGAAGAATGGTCAGCTTGCTTAAGTAATGATACAGAGTGAAATAAAGTTTTGTTTTAAAATTTCCAACTCATGTGAAAAAAGTTGCAGAAAAAATTCCCGAACTCTTTCACTTCGCCTATCAGATTTCGAAAAGACCATCCAATTTTTTACAAACGATCGTATTAGATTCGAAAGAAGATATATATACTCACAACTTACAAAGGACCAGAATTCTATTCAATTAAGACTCGCTATATCTAAATAAGAACTCTCCAACATAGCACGATTCAGACATTGATGAGTGTTGCAATAATTCCTGTTGACAGTTAGTTGTCATGGCGACCCTCCATGACAGATCAATACACTCCTTGGAAGCCTTCTTTGGCGTGTGAGTACAGTACATGATTGTCATACTAGCCTTTTTAAAAGCGTTTTTTTTTTACTTTGGCCTCTATATTTGATATAATATTCCTTTTTAGCATATTTTTGATTTTATTTCATTCATTGCGGAAAATTAGCGAATGTTACATTTGTATTTCAGGAGAATAATTAATTTTTAACAATTGTCAAATAAATAAACGAATGGAGGGAAAAAATAAGAAATAAAAAAATGCTATACATGCATTTTCTAAGAACATAATAAAAACAGAGACGAAAAGTTTTAATTTTGAATTCGATAACAACATAAAGATTTTAGCTGCTGGATTCGCATGCTTATATGGGAAGAGAAACTTTAAAATATAATTTTTTTAGAGAAAACTGCGTTTCACATCCAGCTGTTAGTTGCATAATCTAAGTTCAAGAAATTTTAGCCATTCTATTAAGATTATGAAATTATTTATTTTTTCTATTGAGAAATACAAATTATTGTAATCGCCAAAAAATTCGAATTCGAGATTCTGTCAAAACTCTGTGTTTTAAACCTTCCTTAAATTAAAAAAAAAGGCATTGTGTCTGATTCTTTGGGAGAAAGATAATTAGTGTATGGTTGTTTGAACATATTTAAAGATTTTATCAAATGTGGAGCAATTTCTTTTTCAGAGGAAGTCTGTTTGACCATCGGTTCTAATGTAAGTCAGCAGGATGAATGAAATTCAGCACTCAGATTTAACATTTATATTCTCAAACTTTGTTCCACATCTGAATGGGCGGGAGTTTCCACTGTCATTGCAGCCACTTATATACATTGAATTTAGTACCATTGATTCTAGTCTGCGATTGTAGCTGTATAGGATGAGAAATCTTTATTGAGAGTGAGCGTTCCCGCTAGTTTGCAGTGTCATTTGAACTAATATGAAGCATAGAAGTTCTTTAGTTCGATTTAGTAGCGGTGAGACTTGAGTAATTTTCGTAGGATATAAAGAAAAAGAAGTTTCGTGTGATTTGCCAGTTATTGGAGTGTGGTAGCCTCTGCAGTAATCATGTTGTACGGCAAAGCAATATTAGACGAACTGATGTAATGCCAAATATTAATTGTTTGCAGCTGCCCGTACTGCTTAGTGAGTTAATTATGTTTTAAACAGTCAGTTTCACTGTTCAGGTATTTAAAACCGGTAAATGCGTATGATTTTGTAAAAAAATTAAATAAACAAAAACATTCTGCGTTTGCTTAATTCTGTTCCATTAGTCTTACGTTGAATAGGGGGCTATTCATAGCCCTACGTGAGAAATTCACGATTTTTTTGTCTCATGATTTGAATTTATGCTGTGATCGGCGCTCTCTGAATTTACGGGGAATTCAGTGGCACTTTTCAAAGACGTGTGTTTTTATCCTTACCGAAACAGCAACAAATCAGTCGCCCGCCAATTACCCAGGGTCACTGAAGCGCACTTAGATGATTGAAGTGACTGCCAGAAAGTTTTTGTTTTATTACTCTTATTGCATTTGTAAGTTAACTCTAAATGAGATTAGGCCCGTAAAAAGAAATGTCAGCTTTTGTTTCCAAGATCAGTTCATTTTGAGATATTTCTTAACTGAACTTTGAAATCATTTTTCTCTCAAGGAAACGTAGAGTGGTGTTTGTTTAATAAAACGTAGTGAAGTACAGCGATTCGTAACGAATGAGTTTAGATGTTTGTTCTACCGAACAAAACAGAAATTTCTGTATAAAAATGGACATTTATTTAGGAAAGTAAGTTTATTTAGAAGAGGAGATGGGTAGAAAGCCATTTCCCGAGGGAAGATTTTATTATATTCTTTTTATTTAACAAGGCTTTTTTCTTCTTAGTAAAAATAGAATATTGCAATTGTAATTTTTTATTCTCCTTCTGATGTAGTCTGGTTTTGTAATTTTGCATGCTTGGATGTTTTGGATGGAAATATAATGTGTTAACCTTTCCGAAACAGTTATAAATTAACTTGATTTAATTCTCTTTCCATACGGATATAAATATAATTGGTGAACTACAGAAAGAAAAAAAAACAAATATCTGGATTTCAAACTATTATTATAATAAATTATGTTAAGTACTCTAAATTGAGAAGTAATTGGAATAAAAATAATTTCTATGTTTTATTACCCTGATATGAGTGTTTTTTAATGGGTTTGTTGGTTTTATATTATTAATGGAATTTTATGTAATAATGTTTCATGTGAATCAGACATTTCCGTATCTCCCACTCATATTAAAATGTAAATGAATGAAAGAAGTAGAAAAATAAATTTATAACCAATAAAATAATAATAATAATAATAATAATAATAATAATAATGAATGATGTTGATTATCAATGTTTACTACAAAATATAAAATGAAACTTTACACATTTTCTTTCAAAACTATGTAATTGCACTGATTGTTTTTATCAGTCGTACTTGAAGTATCAAACTTTTAGGAAAAAGATTTGCAGTTGAAAATTTTTTAAACAGAATATGTTCCCTCATGGGCTTATGGATATTGGTTGAAGAATTAAGAAAGATATTTGCATAAACAGATTTTAATTGTATAATTCCATTTTGCTCTAGTATGTTAAATGGCTTTAACTAAAAATTGTTAATTCTTTCCCTCTGTTATTCTGTATGGGGAAATAAAAAAAAATGGAATAAAATGGTAACTTCTTTTAATGAGCATTTGCTTGTCTGCCTCGGAGGATTTTTTTGAAGTGCTTTCTTCTCATTCCCTTTCCGGTCCGGTGAGCTGCAGAGGGCGATAGCACGGTCGACGAGCGTCGACCCAACACCTTTCACCTGCCTCACTTAAACCTCAAAATGGCATTTCTTCTCTTATCGTCTGCTGATCGGGGAAGGGGAAAGAGAACGCGTCGGTGCGTATGAAATGATAACAAAGAGACGTGGAACTCGCTAAAGTAGAGGGCTCTACGGGCACGTGACGATGAGGCTCTGCAATTTGTATAACACGTTTTTACAGAGCCATTAACACAAACCCGTGCACCCGTGCCACTGCGCGAAGGAGGAACCACAGAGATGTTGTGAGGCTATTCAGGGTTGGGAATAACAATATTTGAATGGCGTAAAACTATTTTCATTTTAAAACGAAAATCAGTTCCTGCCAAAGTTCCTGATTAGTTAAGTCAAAATGAAACGTGTGCTTCGAATCCATGCGTATTCAACAAAACATATTCGTTAACAATTGTTTTCTCTCTTTCTAACGCAATCACAATGCAAGCATTCTTTTGTCATCATTCTGATTAAATATTCGTTGTTAGTATGCATTCCACCTTCCCCCCTACAAAGAAATCTATATGGATAAAAATTTATTATAAATTGTTTTCTCATCATAGAAATCCGTTTTAACTTATTATCATATTCTGCCCTCTTATGCTGTGAAGTAATTGGTAGATAAAGTGAAAACTAATTAAAATGTTAATTTTTTATTAAGTGAATATTAATTAAAAACAAAATTTCTAGCTTTGAAAGATATTATTTTATATCTAATGCTGCTATTTCCTATTCTGCGAAGAATTTACTCACATTTTTAATCATTTAATCATTTGTTTAAATCATCACTAATCATTTAATTTATTTTACTCTAGGTTGCCGTTTTTTGTCCTGACTGTCTTTTTGAAATCATTTTGTATTAAATTTTCGAATTAATCAACAACTTAAGAAAAAATGATTATCAATGTTTTTCAAAAAATGATAATATTCGAATCATATGACACTACTAATCATATCGCAATTTTTTTAGAAAAGTAATTTAATATTTAGGTATCTAAAAAATGCCACTGCTTGATCGTCGTACGACCTGACAGAAGGACTTAGTCAGTTCTTTTTCATTATTTTATTTTGTGGTTTTATGCATGCGCATTTTCTCCTACATTTGCTTAACTCTTTTAATTTTTATTTGATTTCTTTCATATATATATATATATATATAT
>JAOUZG010021225.1:1848757-1862166 GCA_026289955.1 Argiope argentata
TATATATATATATATATATATATATATATATATATAAATTAAGCTACTGGGCAGAAAAAAAAATCATTCACTCAGCAACGAGATTTAGATTTCGAGGGCATCCCAGGCTTCGAGTCACAAGTCACCATCTGTGCGGAAAACTACCCCTGTTCCTAGTTAATATTTAATCCTTCGCTGAAAACGACTCTCGACTTTTCGTGAATTTCCCTTACAATAAAAGTCGCTATAGCACTTTTTTTCCCTATTTTAATTTATATTTAGTTATATGAAGGAAATGAATATTCTTGACAGTAATTTACATTTAGATTAGATTTTTAATCAGAAATTTTTGTTTCAAATAAGAAAATTGTGTTTCATACGCAGAAACTTTTTCTAAAGAAAATCAAAGATGTGATTAGTTGTATGTATATCTCAAGGATGAGAAAAATACCAGGCCCTTAGAAAAATATTTCACTTTGAGGAATAAGAACTGATTTTATTGTTATCTGCTCTCTATAGTCTGATGGAAGGGATGCAAGGTTTCAGCGAAAGGCTATTATCCGATGCCTAATTAGCGTGCGCCAGGAAAAAAAAAGATGAGTATTCTTGCTTTCTAGATGAATTTATCACCATTATTGCATCGTTTTCATCACGCTAATGAGCTCAGCTCTTCTCTTCCATCCGAATTTCTACTCTGAATTGAATGAGAATTCTGGCTCGGCCCTCCCTCTCCGAAGAGAAACGAAAAGCAGTTAATTCACAAATTGGACTTATTGCTGAAAGTGAAAAGAAAAAGATATTGCCCTCTTGTTAGACGCTTTTATAAACTTAGTCTATTTGATTATGAAACGATGGAATTTAATAATCTTTTTCCCTCATTCTTGAATAGGTTGAAATTCTGAAATTTTATGTAGATGTGGGTTCTCAGTGAGAGTATAATGTATTTTAATAATGCCGGTGCTTGAAAGTTCATACATTGATTTTAATTGAATTCCATGTGTAGAACGTCTATTAGTAATGACGATCTTACGATTTAGGTGTATTTATAAAACTGAATTATAAAATATATGAAAAGTTTCTGTATTCTGTTAGGAACATTTTTCAGAGGGTTCATTTTTTATGGTGGATGCATGGTGTGAAGACAAGATCAGCAGGCTTAGTAGAAAACAGCAATGATGTTTGTTTGCATGAGAAGACACTAACACAAAGAGGAGAAATATGCACAGCCGAGACGAACACAGGACAGCAGCACACTATATAAGATACAACAAGTAGTAATCGACCACAGCACTCAAAGCGACCAGACACTATCTAGGAAAGCGGATCGTCGGAGCTTTGCTGTACAGAGCTTTGTTTCTCCAGTCGACTGTATTTTTCATTGTCTCCTCGCTTTAGCTGCTGACTCATGACCTCATGATTGATTACTCTACACACTATACGTTGCTGCTTCCACAGTGAGCAACAGTACTCGTCATTTGACTTCTACTTCAACTCCGCTTTCGACTCAGTTCAATTCACACACTTACCGCAGCTTGAGTCTGCCAGCCTTTTATAGCTCCCGGGATTCGTGCTGAGAACTTTCTAGGCTAATCAAGGTATATCTTGGTTTCCATTGGATGGATCATGAAAGTTCTTGAAAGTTTTCAATATTATCCATTTTGTCCCAAAATTCATCACCAATTCGCCAAATGATCGCCAAGTATGTCGCCAAGCTCTGAGCTCAATAAGGCTGCGCCTACTTACCACTCAACAGGGCTGATTGTAAAACACTTTCTTACTACGACATTTGTCATGCTGAGAAGCAAAATTAAAGGTTTGTAATAATAAGATATGAAAAAGAATTTCAAAAATTTCCCTTTTATCAATCTACTAAAACAAAATAGTACAACTATATTAATCAAAGAAACAGTTGTTAAACTAGCAAGAAGCGAAATGTATATCATAAGAAATAAAATGTTTAAGCCTTCACTGGAAATTATTATATACTATCAGTGAGGTAGGCATTTTTGTTTGCTTTGAGCATCTTAAAGATTATGGCTTTGTTTGGTAAATAATCCCGTAATCTATGTTTGATAAACAAACAAACATATATATATATATATATATATATATATATATATATATATATATTCATTCTGCCTTTCAGCTTATTAATAAAATTGTATTTCTAATATCGATTTTTTTAACATTCAATTAAACTTGTTTCATTTTTGCTAAGATTTAATTTTTTTGTTATCGACGCACTTACTGAAGAGTGGAAGTTTTCAGATTTTCTTCTTTTTAATAATTTTGATAATAATGTTGATGTTGCTATTGTTACTAATGACAATTACCAGGGACAAGCCCGCTGATGCATCAGCGAATTTAAGCCGAAATAAGCGTTTCTTGTTTTGAAGTAGCGCCAACAAGGGCCAAGAGTACGACTTTTGCTACAAACTCATCACATTCGCTTGCACAACCCATTTTTGCTGGGGGATTCATTCACACGCCTCACATATAGAACACAGACAAACAACCTTTCCCTAGCCGGTGCTCGAACCCGGATTGCCCAGATCAAGAGGAAGATGAGCTATCTCTGTCTATATCGAGCTTTTTATTTTGCGATAGATCAATTTAATCGAATTTTGAAAATTTGCTCTAATTTCATGAAAGTTAATCAAACTTTATATTTAATTATATTCCACACTTAGATTAGGTATAATAATTTTTTTCTATTGTAAGACTAGTGTAATAGAATTTATGAACAAAAATAAGTTTTTTTAGTTTAAAATGATTTAAGAATAATACAATATTACCTTATTTTTTGAGAGACTGAAGGAAGGAAGAAATCACTAGCATTAAAAAATGTGTCCTTCAAAGAGCGTTGTGAACATCTTTGAAACTTTAAAAACAGTAAAGTAAAGACATATATTTTTATATTTGCGTTTAGTAATTTTAATTCTTTTTTTAAGCATCAAATTAGCAAAAAAATTGAACTTTCAAAGTGAATGATTGATTTTTTCCTCACTTCTTTGCCTTTGATCGTTTTAACTATTTAGTGTTGAGTTCCATTATCACTTGTAAATCACTCATCTAAAAGAAATGATAGTTAAGCTGTTTTCAGCTCACTTAACGCATAAAATCTGTTTTCTCATGATGTCTTTTTGCGTTTTTGAATCATCTAATCTAACTGCAAGACAAAGAGAGCTAGGTGGATAAAATTAAGTTTACAGATTTAATACCCATAATCTAGACACACTTATCAGATGTTGAGCCAAATCCAAACAAGCGGTTGAACATGGTTTACTTTCAACTCACTTGGGTTGAAACGTTTTACTTTCAGAAACATGTGAATGCGAAAATTGGAAAGCACGATGACTTAAATATATAAAATTTGATACGGAATCTCGTGACTGCATGCGCAGATTTGTGTCAAATTTTTGTTTCAATCGATAGGGAAAACCCCGTCGAAAATACAAATTCCATTTTCGGATGCTATTAACCGTATATGAGAAGATAATCCCCCCCCCCCGCCCCGAAAAAAACCTTCCCAATAAAAGTGCCAAATTTACGCCAATGGTTCATATTTCGTTACTATTTTATACCAATGCATTCAGGGCTTTCTCTGGTATGATACTTTTATGAGAAAGTACGCGGTGAAGGTTTTGGAAGAGCATTGCTTCTGGTCCAGTCTTCAAGTTCACGTCTCTGGTTTCTGATCTTTTGCCCGTCTGTGAAGAGAGGAAATGAAGATCAGGTTTAAAGAAACCTTTCTTCCATCATTCTATAGCTTATATTTAGCTTTTTTCAATCACGCATTTTTTTAGCGCCACAAGATTTGTCACATCATAGCTGTTTTAAGCTCCACCGGAAATAATTCCTTAGTTGCAGTTTCACTTTAGAAAAGGGAAGGCTCTCTTTGTCGATGAAACAGACGTTGACAATTTTTTTTCAATGCCTCTTTCTGTCTTTGCGGTCAGTGCTGATAGTAGCATGTAAATTTGAATCAAGGTTTGCAAAAAGAACAATATTTGAAATTCTTTCAATGCTACTATTACTCTGGCACTATTATTTCGTATGAACGATGTTAATTTCTCCCTGACTATTACGAACATGAGAAATAAAGATTTTTTTACAGGAAATTTTTAAAGATTTTTTTTAAAGGAGGAAATTCGTCTGATCATTTAACAATAAATATTTCTAACTCAGTTCTTTTTTCCATCTTTTGATATTGTCTCGCGCCGGTTATCTGAGTGGCAGATATTTATTTACCATAATATGCGTCTTCCTACTGTACAGCCGGTAGCGAACTGTGGACAAGTTTCGATATACACAAGGACACGCACCTAGTGTCTAGAGTAGTGGATTTATTTATGCTATGTATGTGAATTTTTTGTGCGGTTTCTAATGCGATTTTCTTGTTATGTAGATAATTATTTTAGGTAACACGCGCGCGCGAGTTAATAGAGAGTTTGTTTTTTTAAAATTTAGTTCATGATCGAAATTCTGTGACTGAGCTGAGCATTAAGAAAAAAAGTCCTCCCGGTTCTCCTCCCCCTTCTCTTTCTCAGAGTCAACTGAGCTATCCTTTCCTATGGGTTTTTGCTTCACATTCCAAAAACTCCCCCGATCTCCTCAAGAGTTATCACACTGAGAAAATTACGAAGGGCAAGCAAGGCAATCTCTAAATTTGTTCGTAAAAATCTGGTCAAAAACAGGTTTTCAACTGGCAAATTTACTGATTGCTGAGCCGTTAAACAAACACAGCTGCAAATGATTTTCCAAGCAAAATTAGATTTATTTTTATTTTATTTTAATTTTTTTTGTCATTTAGGTACAAGATTCCGCAAAAGAATCCATAATTGTCCAGCTTTTAAATGTTATTGATTCTCCACATTTCTAACCTGACACAGAGAAAGAGCATTTCAGAATTATTGCGATTTCTGAATTCAATGATGCAACGGACTGGAGGAATAGAATGGGGTCTGTCTTTATCACGCCAAAGCTCTAGATTTCGAATGAATGTTGGGGGAATTCCTGTAGATTCGAATCCACTAACTAGGAAAGTAGTAGATGAATAAAATTAATGTATGTTTACGTAAAAAGGTATATTTATTTCAAATTTTTCACCAAATAAATCCAAAGTTTGATTTTCCGTTTTTTTCGTGCGCATTTCAGTATAATAATTCACTTTTTTTAGAACCCATCAGATTTTTGCCACAACTGTAGATCTGTGTGAGATTTCTGTTACAATCAATGTAAGTAGATGACGGAATAAACTCTGGATTATTTTGCTGCAAAATAACTCTTGCAGCTGAACTGATTTTGCGAGCTAATCTATGTCGCCGAGTGAAAGCTTCCAGACGGCAAATAAGGGAAAATGGCGAAACAAGTGTCGTACATTAGCTCGTCTTTGCTGCTGGAGGCCGGGGGATTAACCTCAAGCGGCTCTCTCTTAGTGCAGCCCCCCGACCCAGGTTAGATTCTATTATTCCACTTTCCTGGAATAGACATCTCTTGAACCGAAATCCATCCCGAATTGTCGTCCTTTTTTGATTAGTCTCTGTGTGGGCATGGACTTTTTTGTTTTTCTGGATATATTAAGCAGCTCAGATAAAAAAACTAGCTATTATAAGAAGTGTTATGAGCAACGAAAGTTTGAATAGTAACTATAAATAAATGTAGTTTAAAAAATACACATGATTTTTTTAATAGAAACATACTTTGAAGTAAAATATAGTATGCAAAATCTCTTATTAGATAATTTTTTAATTACGACTAGAATATCAATTTTATGAAATTATATTTAAATCTGGTCGTTCCCCTAAAAAGAAATAATAATATTGACTAGTCTAAACAATATTTAAAAACCATCAAAAGTTAATTTTTTAAGACATTAAAAATATTAATCAGTGGTCCAAATACAATTCAACTCGTGAGGGACAATTCAAAAGCAAATAAATTGATTTTAGATCGTTAAAATATTTTGATTCAGTTGATAGAACCCTAAAAAAATAATCTTTTCGATTTATAGAAAGTTATTGAATCTTCTCGAAATGCACTTTAAAACTTTTCTTATATTTCATCTTATATATGAGTCACATTCATACTTTTGTATTTTTATGGCTTATAAAACAATTTATAAATTTCTCTTTTATTTACATTAGTTGAAAACAACCTTTTGTAGAATCTTAATGAGGATTATTCAGAGTAATGAGTTCAATCGACCTTTTCTTCATCTGTGAGAATATCGGTGTCTTTACTTGGTGCAACCATGTTATGATTCGGATTTCCTGAACCGATAATATGTAAAAACAATGCTTACTTACGACCGGCATGTGCAAATGTAACCACTCACAACCGGATGTGATCTTTGTGAATTTTGGATGAGATCCATTCAACGGAACCGCTTTATATGCGCATAGGCCCACGCGTGCTCTCAAGTGCTACGTGGTACATGGATGAAATTCGGTACATTTTTTTTTATCATAAGAGCTGTGGATACTCTATTAATTTTTGAAGAAATATGTTTAAAACCTTAAAACGGATGGCTTGTCTTTCAGGGATTTGAAAAAATAATTTCTCAAAAACACGGTGATCTATCAAAATAAAATTCAAATTTTTATCACAACAGAGGTTAAAATCCAATTATAAATAATCTACCAAAGGATGTTTTCATTTTTCTGCGCTTTGAGAAAGGTTTAATCGATCTTGGAAAACCACATCTAATATGTGTCAATGTTTTTATTCATTTCTGTGGCAGTCTTTAAAGTAAGAATAAGCTGTTGTGGTTCTGTAATTGAAAGAAGAAATGCAATTAATAGGTAGGAAACCTGCATGAAAGAAAGGAAGAATGATTGGCCAGATCAGTTCTTTCTATCAGATGACGTATACATATAACATGTATGAGGAAGAATGACATCTCTGTTGGAATGCTGCTCAAAAATGTTTGGAAGCGAAAGTTTCTTTTTTCCAAAGTTGAATTCAGTGAAAAAGGTGTCGACGTGCTCATCCCGTCATCTGTGGAGCGGGCTGCAACCTACAACGGGAGAGGTTGAACTGTCATCGGTGACGGCGCTTATCAATCGTGGATCCGGGTGGTTCGAAGTAGTCTTTTCTGATGACGTGTCATTTAAGATCCATATATCTATTTATATATCTTGTTTAAATTTGCAATCGTTTATAAATTAGTTTTTATTCATTCACTCAAGTTGAAATTATTTTAAAACTTGTAGTGGATGACATTTGATGTTAATACAGTTTTTCAAATATTAATTCATTAATATTTTATTTATAAATTAAAAACTAATTTTCCCGCCAAAAATCTTCATTTCACCATCTCCAAATAAGTGAAAAATTCAGCTTATTTCCCCCCCCCCATGCTAATGAAGTTAGGCTGAACATGTTTTCGGCCAATTATTTCAAACGATTCTGTTTATTTTCTTAATGTTTGATGAATTTTAAATTTTAAATTGTTAATTAATCTTTTCTCGGATTCATTTTGAAGTACTTTCGAATTAAATAACTCAGAATAAGAAAATTAAAAACTTCTAATCTGTATTTTATTACCCCAACTGGGTAGAAAATTCATGCATTCTGCTTTCAACTGGCGTTGAGATTTCAACGCTTGTATATTTTTAAAATTAATTATTAGGCCAGAATAGCCTGGTTGATAGGGCATTGGATTCGCATCCCTTGGGCTGTGTGTTCGAACCCAGCAGCCGAAGAATTTCTTTCTCTCTCTCTCTCTCTCTCTGTGTGTGTGCTGGACGCTACATCGGTCGTGGTTACTAAATCCTCCATGTCGAGAGTCATACCACTGGCGCCCTGTGTCAGAAAGGATCGCTCTCTCTTCCAGATCTAAATTACGATTTGTGGATGAATGAAGCCCCATAAAAAGGCTTTGTGACGAGTGTGAGGTATAAGTCAGACTTCTAACCTCCGGTGCTCAGGATTCCATACCCTCAGAAGCTACTTCAACCCTCGTTCCGTTGTAAAGCGGAATTTGAGAACAACAACAATTGCAATTATTTAATAAAAAGTAACTAAAATAAAAATTTCCTTTGTTATCCTAAATAGGGATTGTTTTTATATTACTTCTTTTCATGAGAGACGGGTTGAATGTTGCGAGCAATTTCCAAACAAGGCAGTAGTGGAATGATGCAGCCCGAAGAAAGCAAAACTTATTCCTTTTGGCAACTTTCCCGAAGGCCTCCTCTGTCCTTGCTAAAAGACAGAGCAAGTTCTTTCTTTCTCTTTATATTTGCAAAGGGATTCCCAAGTCCCACTCTTCGACTGACCTTGGCTGAAATGACATCAGGATTTCTATTTTTTTACGTTATTTTTTGACTGCTCTGCTGCATATGCGCAATTGAAACTGTGTCAACCGACCACAGGAACCGTTACTTTAACCCATGCGAGCTTTTTCTGTTTGTTTGTTTCGTGTGACAGTTATTCTGGCGGCCAACAATAAAATTATTGTTGCTGGGCAGATGGAATGTCCTATTTTAAAGAACTGCTCCATCACACGGATTCAAATGAACATATGATTTAAGTGGATTTTCAGGAAGTGGTTGCTTAAGATATCTTTAGAAGAATGAGCGAATAAAAACATTTCGTATAAGCGCATTACTCTTAATTTACAGAAAAAAGTTTTATAATAATAATAATAATTTTGAAATTTGTAATGCATCATTATAACTATTATAAAATTTTGTAATCATTTTTTAAAATTCACCATCTGTTGGCATCACTTATATCGAATCGGAATTTAATCAAAATGAATTGATTAACTGATAAATAATTCTTAAAATTTTGAATTGTATATTATTTTCGAGAATACTCAGTCGAACTCGAATGTTAGTGTAAGCAAATTTATTACAAACTTTTATTTATTTCAAAAAGTAACAGAAAGAAAAAGAAACGAATAAAGCAAAAAAGTTTTTGTTCTAATTCTTGTCCTGTAAGCGATAGTGGAATGATAAGGATTAGACTTAAGGGTTGGATAATTTTAAGTTGAGAAGTGAAGTCTCATTAGCTGTTCTCTCTCCGCGTGAAACTCATGTACTTCTGCCCGAGCGAAACAGAAGTTTTGAAGAATATAGAGAGCTGTTGGCCTTGCCATCTGAGTGCGATTCCAATTCTGAATATCAATGCTGATATCACCCTTCGTATTGTTTTAAAATGATATATTGTTATAGCTAACTAAATTCAAACACTCAGCTTTTCGTCTCTGCTTCTGCCATTCTTATTTCATTGCCAACAAATGATTTCGAAATTGCAGGTAAATATTAGAAATTCTTGATTTCATCAAAAAAAAAAGAATTCTTTTTTAATTGAAAAAAAAAAGATTCTTTCAAAAAAATCCTGTTAAACATAGAAAGATTTCGAAAGGCTGGAGAATACTGAGAGGAAAATGGACATTTTATAATATTCTGCTAAAATATGGGCTACAACTTTTGGAGAAACAGAAATATTGTTGACTCGCAATTGGTTATTGTAGTAGACCGTTGTTAAGTGGAAGATGCGCCCGTTCCGACACAAGTTAGACTTTTTCGGAACTATCTTCCATTAAGATGATTGAAAATAAGGCTCTTTGGAGAATTCCACCTGTGCAGCCTCGGTACTTCGGTACTAAACCACTTTGGTGCCACGAACGAAATATGTCTAGGAAGCAGCAGACGACCCTCTCTCGCTTCTCAAGTGGTCACATTAGAACTCTTACCTTCCAACAGGGTCGGAAGCTCATTTCCGAGTGTCACTGGTGCATGACTGAACAGGCTTTCCCTAACCCTGTCCTGAAGTGCTTGGGTTTTACTACTGGCAAGATTTTAAAGGACCCTAATTTGTTTTTGGACTTCCTCGAGATTTTAGGTTTTATGGAGATGGTGTAGCTTAGCCACACCATCTGGAATAAGAAACGACAACTACAGATGTGCCCGTCTGTACAATCTGTTATCCTGTTACAGAAAAATTGCATTGCCAAATACAAATTAAAGAATGTGAAGAGAAAATATTATCATTAAATCTAAATGATATTCAAGGGGAGAATAGAAAGAATTAGTGCACGAATAAATATAAAATAATGAAGGTTTCAAAGCTTAGCTCATTGATTTGTGTAGCAATCCAGCATAAATAATATAGACAAAAGAGCTATTCACAAGCCGGAAAATTGAACACTTGAATACAATAATACTACATAACTACCAAGGAATTGAGGTAGATGGATAAAATTTGGTATATAGAAGTAGTAATAATGAGTAATACCAAGTTTGGCAGATCAAAAACGCAATTATTTGTATAAAAAATTTAATATTCGGCATGCAGTTCTTGTGACTACAATTTTAGTTTTATGTCCGATTTAGGTTTCAGTCGGTCCGATTTTTTTTTCAAAATCCACATTTGAAATTTTGATGTTTAAATATTATTATTATTCTGGTACTTATATATTACGAAGTTGAGTTTTCTTTTTTTAGTTCAATAAGTTTTTTTTTTTTGCCTCTGAAGAATAAACACATTAGCAAATAAACAAATATGCTGTTATAAACCTGTAATTTTGCTTCCCACGAGCTTGCACGAACAGTGTCAATGAAGGAAAAACAGTATTACGATCAGCCCTGTTGGGTGATGAGCGGATGCCGTGTTTATAATGTCAGGGCTTGATGACAAACTTGGCAATTATTTGGCGACTTGGTATCAAATTTAGCGACAAAATGGATAATACTGTAAACTTCCCAATAGAAAGCGAGATGTATCCTGATATGCCTAGAAGATTCTCTGCCTGCCTCCCGATAGCTATAAAAAACCGGCAGTTTTAAGGTGAATTGAATTGAGCCGGAAACGGAGCTAAAGTAGTAACACAAGCTGGACAAGTAACGAGTCTTCGAGAGAATAGCGAAGCAACGGCAATCGGCGTTGTGTGTAGTTCAAGCGAGTGCTGAATTGCTGTGTCGAGTCCTGTTGTCTATGGTTGAAGCAGCGACATATAATGTATGGAGTAGCCAGTGATGAGCCAATAATGATTCGGCAACAAAAACGAGGAGACATTAATTAGTCCAACCATTTGAAGAGATCGTAGAACGAAGCTCCGAGGAACCCTTTTCCTGCTGGATTCTGTCTGTGCTGTCCTGTGTTCGTCTCGGCTGCATATATTTGTCCTCTGTCTATGCCTGGTATTTGTGTTAGTGTCTTCCCGTGTAAATAAACGTCGCTGCTCTTTTACTGAGGCCTGCTGATTGGATCCTCACATCATACAGCCATCGTATAAACGTTCTCCCCGGTGAGAGTTTTCGTCCCCAAAACGTCACAGTGGTTCTCCTTTCGAGAACCAATTCCTGATTGGCAGGATTGATTCGATTTTCTCTTTAACAATTTTGCGTGTTGCCGTTACCAGCATTACTGCCGCATTCATCTATTTTTGGCGTCAAAAATTGAGAAGTAATGCTCCAGATCTGTCTATTTGTCATTTATCATATTCTCAAACAAACTGAATTCCAAAAATTATTTACTTAGTTCCGAAATTTATATTTAAGGTTGTCTTAAGGTCATGGCTATTCATTAAAAGTCCCGAGTTGGAATACTTTTGGTAATGACAACACTTTCTGTAGTTCGGATGCCAGATGATTAGGGGAAAATATTCCCATTAACGTTAAAGTTAGATTAGTGTCTTTCAAACTAAAATTATTGAATTTTATGGCATTTTTGTATTATTGGTGTAATTTTTTGTGTCTTAAGTAATTTCTCAGACTGCTGAAAAGCTTTTCTTTTTTGCTTAATTTTCTTTCATTTTTGCAGTGACTGATTACCAAAAAATTAGCCCAATGAGCGACAAAAAACAACACTTTTTAAAAACTTTCCCGTCCATGTGTTTTCTGTTGCCCTATTTTTAAATTAAGAAGTGGGGAGTGAAATTGGTTGTTTCCGAGTATAAAATTACAAACCAAAAGCAAACTACTTTTCAAATGAGATTTGCTTTTCATTTGGAGTTTGTTTAGAAAGTAACTGGGCGTAACAGCAAAAGTTTTATCTCAGTTAAAAGTTGTTCGCATATTTTATTCTTCCTTCCGGTTCATTGCTTCCTTCTTAGAAATAAGGTTTGCAGTTTTCTTTTTGGTAAGTTGAAACGGGGTCTCTGGAAAGAACATGAGATTCAACTGTGCTTAAATGAGGCCATTCGTCTGAGCTTTGAAAAAGTATGCTTTGATGAGAGAGAAAGAGAGAGACAAAAAAGAGCCAGACTAGCTGGTTATGATCTAGCCAAGAAGTGCTTTCAAGTTATTTGTTTCCTGAATGTTTCCAATTTTTTTCATGCTGGGTTTTTCTGAAATTCCGAATTGAGGGAACTAGCATTAAGTAAAAGTGATGCTTCACAAAACAAGTTACTTTACAATGGAACATGGGATCGCCAACAGAAAACTCGAGAGCTACTGCTACTTTTTGTCACTAGATTAAAGTGCAAACATGAGAAAAGGCATGAGAAAGGCTTTGAATAATATGGCGATCATATTATTCAAAGAAAGGGAATTTTTTAACTTCCAAAATTTGTAGATATAGATGTATAATGGCCTCAGGAAACCACATCAACATATTTGCTATTTGCTGCACGGTCTTTCAAAACAAATCTCTGCACATTTCTATCAAAATTCTCTATTCATTCGGAGAAGATTCGGCTATTCGGAGTTAACACGATAGCTACAGAACGAAGAGGATCAGACGGACAAAATTCGGTGTACAGATTTGACATCTACGTTGTTGACATCTGCCGAATTTTGAGCCAAATCCGAAGAGGGTCGAACGTTTGTACTTTCAAAAACATGTAAATGAGACAGCCCCAAAACAAAATAGCTTAAATGTACCAAATTTAGTATGTTATTGCAAGTGCGTTGTTTCTGTATTATAGTTTAGTCTCAATCGGTTGTTAAAAAACGCGTATAAAACTCAAATTCACCTTTATTAGGGAATATAGTTTTGAGGAAAATTTACCTAACAATTTTCTTTAGTTCCAGACCGTAAATTCCAAGAATTGAAAATGCAAAGGCGATTACTAAAACGGATTAAAAGAAGAAAAGCATACATGGTTCGGAATAAAGATATATACCTCGGTTGCCGAGAGAGTGTGTTCTGCCTCAGACATAACAAAAGAGTCGTTTGCCAATGAATGCATTCGAAAGGCAGAGAGCAATCCTTTTGCACCGCTGCCTTTTCTTGAAGGCAAATCACACGAAAAGAATCGGTAGTAATTTTTTCAATTTCATTAGCCAATTAATTCTGAAAGTATTTTATATTACTTTTTATTCACTGTGTGCACAATCTATTACTGAATTTTAAGAAAAAAACATATAACCGAATTCCATTATATTAACGAGTTAAAAATGTGAAATATTTAGAACGAAATATTAAAATTATAAAAACATGAGTGTTAGTACATATAATAAGTATATATATATATATAT
>JAOUZG010021225.1:1862266-1881920 GCA_026289955.1 Argiope argentata
TAGCTTTTCGTGTCAAGTTGGAATTTTAGAATCGTTCGATGCTTAATTTTTGATTTGTTATCATTTGGAAATTTTGTATTCTTTTTTGATCCTGATAATATTGCGCTATTTCTTTATTTTTAATTAAACAATCCATATATTTACTTGAATTCAGATTTGTTCTCCTGTGATTGATGCTGTACAATTATGTATCTGAAACGAAACTGATTTCAAGAATTTATAATATATGTATTAAAAAATATAACTTAAAGATAATATAGTTGGAATTATCTTATATAATATTAATCTATTTGTAGCACACTTATAAAAACGCATTTGCAGTGCTTTTTAGATTAGTTAATTCAATTTTTAGAGCTTTTTATGAAACTTCATTGATGACTTAGCAAACGGAATGAGTGAAAATTAATGCAGGTATTTTAATTTTTAAATAATCTCAGAAATGGTGTATGGGATCGCGAAACCGTCTCCTACACCCTCTAAAGCACGCATATTGTTTCCCGCATGCCATTAACAGTGAACGAAAGTCTCTTAGCGGACGATCTCTGGCGATGATTTGCTGAAATTCGATTGATATACAAACACCATAACACTGAATTTGAACATCTTTTTCCATTGTTGCCACAGAACTGCGAGTGCAATCAGAAATCCTATTTCATAATCAAGTTATTGCGTTTGAGACTAGTGAAGTGTACGTATAGTATATTATACGAAGCAATTATTATATGGAGTACTCTTATATTATAGAATAAACTAGTATATGGCGTTTATAAGCCAGTGAAGCGCAGATCAGAAGTGGATCAAATCCTTGATAGATTTGATTTCAATTATAATTTGTATTAAACTTTAGCACTCAGTTTATATACCAAATTTTATCGATCTAGCTCTCTTCGGTTGCCAGTTTTCGTGTCAACTTAAATTCAAAGAACTGCCCTTTTCTGCCGACGCGGTGCCTAATTACCTAATCTGTTGAATGAGACCCAAACGTAAGGAAGAGAAAAGGGGGGAGACAGGAAAAGGCTAAAAATTGATAATTGGGTATTACAGTTACGCTGAAAAAAATTTTAACTTATTCTGATGGGGCACATTTTGATGTTAACTATTGAATGGTCTCGAAGAGGTCTCGTTATTTGTGAATGTGCTTTATTAGAGAGTGGATCTTGCCTTGAGAAAGCGTATTAGAGGTATTTTTTTTCGGGACTAGTCTTTTGCTTTCTGGACAGACATGCTTTAAATAGACTTCTCCTAATAAAAATTCGTTTCTGGAAAGCTACAGGTTTGATATAAAGATCAAACACCTAATTTCACTCATCTAGTTTAAAATGTTGTTGAGCCAACAAAGCATTTTTGTTCCCCCAGCTTTTTTATAGGTTTGCAGACAGATGCACGTAATTCTGAATGCGTTTTTCAGTCCGGAATGGAGAAATTAGTCGAAATTCGGAATTTGAGCTTTTTCGTGGCTGAAATGCATTCGTTTAGTGCATTTCGTGTACGAGAAAGAATAAAAGTTGAGGCAATGGGTGCAGGGATACGAAAACGAGAAGTAGCACCGTAACACCATAGGACAAAAATTCTGCAGTGTTAACTTTTGAAAGAAATGCATTTCACCTGTTTTGAAAGTCAAATTCTGCTCCCCCCCTTGAAAGTATCGGATCACTTCCTTCTTGAAGAGGAATGATTCGGAATTCTGAATGATCGAATTCCACGCTCTCATTGAAACGTGAGATACGGAACGATTTCATCTCCGTCCTCCCCCTTACTTTGTATAATTTTTTTTTTAATTTCTGACTGTTTCACTTAAAATTGTTCGGTTATTTTGCATTCATTTTTCTATCATATAATTTTATTTGTTGAATTATTTTTTTTAGTATTAAAATGCCCTTCAGAAGAATTATATTGTTTGTTTAATATTTATGCAACCTGTCTATTCTTAGGGAAATATACATGCGAGGTCACTATTGAAGTCGTTAGTCCTCTTCCCACAATTTTTAAAATCAAAACTGCAGTCTGTATATGCGGTGTGAGATATATCAAAGTATCTGTGCATGATGCGATGAAGCCGTTTAGCACAGCACAGATCGGTCAATTTCAGCGCCAGTATTCTTAACACAGAAACGATGTGAGATGCGAGAAAATAAGACCATGGAAATACCGTCGAACATTATTAGTTTAGTTCTTAAGAATGTAGTGCATACCATAATGTTCGAAAAGGAATGAATTAATCGCGTATTTTCGGAAGCTATCGAAAGTTTCGTGCTTTCGGCAGAGTAATTATCAACAGGACTGGAAAGTAGTTCAGTAGCTGTTTAATTTTGTAAATTCCGCTATTAATTTTTTGAACATTATAAACATTATTTACTTCATTAATGAAATACTTATATAAAGTAGACACATTTTATTTAAAATCGGAATTATTTTTTAAATTAAGTTTTTAAAAAGTCGGTAAATGAATCGGTTTAATTTCCGGACACTTGTTCGTTTTATTAGACTCTAAAATTATCTCCTTTCGGGCAGTTTTCAAACCGGATTTCTGAAATGCGAAAATTCGTATACATTAATCAAGAGAAATAAATTTATAAAAAGTAAATTTAATTAAGTGCCAAATCATTTTTTGTTTATCGTATGCACTAGGCGACCAGTCCTATGGTCTCACCCCTATGCTGAGTTAAGTGAGAGTTGTGGTATTGTACCGTAAATGAAATAAATGGCTGAATTACTTTACTTTTCATTTTCTTGGGTTTCTACATAATATTTTTTGAGCCACCAGAATCTTTTGAATTTGGTTTATTGAACCAATAATTCCAGATATGATTTTACAAAAAGTAATAATTGTAGTTGTCAAAATATAAATAAATGAAATGAAATATAAATCAACTCCTAGATTTTTATGAATACCACTTTTTAAAAATAAATTATGTATGCTTTCGTGTGAACAGATGAGTAACAAGTTGCAATTGTTTCCGCAAAACATCCTTGCATTCTCTTTAACAACTGGCTACCTTGCCTGCCATTGGCGCACCATTGCTACGAAATCTTAACTTTTGACGTGAGTTTGGCATTGCAACTGAATCCCCGGTGTGAACATTAGCCTCATTCTCCGCTGGCAGGCCTTTCATAGAATTCGAAAATTCGATATGTGTTTTAAATGCGTTCTTCCAACCGATTGAGATAAAAAGCACTAAGCTTTTAACCACAAAAATCCCATTCCAAATGTGATACATTTAAATCATTAAGTTTCTCAGTTCTGGCGTTTTTATATTTCTGAAAGTAAACCGAGGGACAGTCTATCTGTTATTACATTTTGTTGAGGATATGACAGCTGTCTGCACTTTAGATGCTAAATCTGGATGCCGAATTTTTTTCTTTCGTCGTTTTCTGGTTACTGTGTTAGATTATATTCGAGAAATTGGACAGACAGTCTTCTCCTAAGCAGATTTTGCTGAAAATGTGACAGATATCTGCAAATTTGGTGTAAGAACTGTATATTACATTTCATTTTCATAGCTCAAAGTGCTATTAAGTTATTTTTTGTCACAGAGAGATGGGCGGACAAATAGACATTTCCCAAAAATGTGTCTATCCAACTAAGGGAAAACCTATTTATTAATTCAAAATATCAAGTTTGGGTTTTTCGACTATTACAATACCTTGCGTATAAGAAAACACACACACCTTGAATTAAATGGATGAAAGTCAGCTCATAATTAAACAATTGCAATTGTGGGCTAAATTTTGTCCGATCCGTTGACATCTTAATCATTCGTCACTCTGTTTAATATCATGTCTGTGAATGTCATAACTCAAAAACGCAAAATTGAATAAATGGAACTTAATATGCGGCTTTATAATAAAAAATGCAGATCGTTCTGAGATTTAATCCGTCGAAAAGGAAGACATTAAACCTTCTACTCAATTCCCCGCATCCCACCTCTTCCTTTTTACAACGTAGCATGCCATGTTGGCCATTTGCGTACGGAAAACAAACCGACTAGTTTTCGTGATTAACTTAAAGCAGGGTATTTCTTAAATCTTTCTTGAAAGAGCTCACAGCGAGAAAATTATTTTTTAAAAAAATGCAGATTTTCGTAACTTTTTGATTTTTAAATACATTATGCCTTGCTAACTTAGAAAGTTTCTGTTTCTGCCCACATTCACTTTTTTTGGATAGATCTCTGCTTCAATCTGTTGAATCTCTTGAACTTAATCATTCATTTCGGGTCGACACCAGCCCTAATGTACTTTCTTTTAAAATCCGAAGACCCTTTAACATTCTCATTACTTTAGAAGCTTTCGGAGTCAGAAGGAGTGTTGCCACTCATTTCGATTCCCAGTGGAAAAATGTCGCTTAAAAGTCGACAGAAAGAAGGAAAATGCTTTCTTTTAAATGAAAATTGGGATGGGTGAATTGAGAGGCTTCCAAAAAATAATTTATTTCTTCAGAATCTTCCGCCTATTTTTACATTATTAGTTGCTTCTAATCTGTCGTAGTTCATGTATTGCTTGTATCGACTTGTAAAATTTTTGAGATATCATGTTCAGATACATACGAACAACTGAAAGTCTCAACAATTTCTTTTATAGCCCAAAATTCGATTAGGAGATCCACACATTTGATAACAAGATAATCAGCATAAAATGAAATACTAGTGATAATAATTGCCAGATTTCATCCTTTTACCTCGTTTGATACTTGAATTAATTTGTTCACGTATTAAAGAATGAACAGGCAACTGTGTAGAAAAAAAATTATAGAAATCTGCAATTTTTGTTTCACAACTACATATCAGACTTAATGCCCATAGCTCGCAGCCTGAGTTCACGTGTTTAGAGATGAACTCTTTCAAACTCGGAGAGGTCTGGAACTTGATGGACATTCGACATGTCAGTCAAGTCTCCTTGTTTTGCACGATTCTTTTGATTTGAGAGAAAGAACAACCAACCGGCGGGTGCCCCCACCCTTCCCCCAAAGGAAAGTTTCTCACAAACTTTCTAATAAAGATGAATTTGTGTATTAGAAAAGCTTTTTTTCTCAGCCTATTGAAATCGAAGTTTGAAACAGAGTTTCAACCACGGAAGTAAAATCAAATGTTGAATTTGATATATGTTTGGGTTTTGAAGTTTACATACTTTTGAAAGTACAGACCTACAGACATTCAACCCCTCTTTGGATTTAGCTGAACATTTGTTATGTGTCATTATTTACCTATAAATGTTAAATCTGTTAAACGAATTTTGTCCATATAGCTCTCTCCCTTTTGAAGTTATCATGTTAATTCATATTTGAACAGCCAGAGGGGGAGACTTGACAGAAAACTTCTTTTCGCTCAAAATTTGATGAAAATCTACAAAATTAGTGTAATGAACCTATACCGAATTTCACCTGTTCAGCTTAAAATGTTTTCAGTGATTTTTATCATAAATAATTCAGACATACACAGACAGATGTTTTCCAAACTTGGTGAGGTCTAAAGTGTGGAGATTCGTCAAAAACTCGAATTCAAATTTTACAATACCTCTTCCACCCCTCATGTAAGGAAGTCGCGCGCATCCTTAACAGTGAATGTTTCATCATCTCCGCAGCCTGAGGGCCGCAATCTGTTAAGAGTTCGCTTCGTGCCGACTGCAGACCAGAAAGCCGGGCGTGAGGAAGAAGTCACGGTCTCGGATATTACATCTCCGTGTCTGAGGACCGTAATGTCAAGGCGTGGTGTCCTCCAATGTCGTCCTATTTATATCTGGCACGCGCTGAGCACTTGTAGAAGTGCTTGGAAGGCTTGCCAAAATTTTGACGGAAGGGGGTTGTTCACAAACGTACGATGTCTTTCTGTTGATCGATTATGTAATATTCTAAACGCTGAGATTGAACAGGGTCACAACTAGTGCCGTTATTCTCGATTGACCGGGTACACCGGGTCAAGTGTACCCGGGCAAATCAAAACCACATAAAATAATTTCTGTTTTGCTCAGTTTGCTTATGAATCATGAGGTTCACATACCCAAGAACTAATATACTTCTCTTGTCGAAGAATTTGATGGAAAATTCAATCTTAATGTAAAGACCATTTATTAAATTTCATATCCATGAATCCTTGAGTTTTTCGCTTCTCATGTTTACTTACAGAAAAAAAAAGAATGCAAAAAATATGTTACGCGGAATGTAAAACATGAAGAATCCTCTAATTTGCTTGGTGAGAAGGCCTCATATTCAAAATCCGATTCCATTAATTATCTGACTTGTTTACGGGCTTTGTGCGCGTTAAATTCGATTTTGAAGGCCATGCGCCTTCGCACCGATGTGGTGCGGAAATTCCGCGAAAAGACGTCAACCCATAGGACTTGTTCAAAATACGAGCCGTGTCTGAAAATAGCCCTGGTTCTGTTTTCAGGGCGAATATTAGTATTAAAATATTAAATTGAGGATAATCATATCTGTAAATTCTTGAACTGTTGAAATTCATCGAAAATATACTGAAATATTAAACTTCACAAAATATTTTATACAATTATTACTTTTAAAAAAGCATTCTTTACATTCTCCGAATATTATGCCTATTTTGAAAAAGATGCGAAGCTATTATCTTAGCCTCATGATTCTTTAAAACTATAAATTACTAATTGTTATTATTTTAACTTAATTATACAGCTATTTAAATAAGAAAAAAATGTTGTGAAAGAACAAGAGAGAAAATATTAATGTTTTCGCCTTTGTCCCTGGAACGAAGGAAAAAGAAATGGCTCTTCTGGATTCTAATCAATCCGTCAGTTTTTGAATCCCGCAACCACTGAGATTAGAATTGCGTCTCTGAGCGCGATTAGTGAGCAGTGCGAGCGACAAGCCGAAACAGATGAAATGGGTCTTTATTTAAAATTTAGTATGTAGTCATTGGAAATTTTGTATGGAATGTACTTGCAATTACCATGTTTCTGAACACGTAACTGGATAATGCAAATACAATGAAATAGATATGGAAAACTTGGTACATAGTTTCATCACTGAAATTGTAATTTTGTGTAAATGTTGCACCGAATCCGTTAAAATTTTGACTGTCTTTCAGTCTGCCCATTCCCGTGCCTTTGAATGCGATGACATAAAAACAAAACAATCCAGCGTCTTGAATCTTGTGTGTGTGTGAAATTTCGGACAAGATAGGTTAAAAGGAATAAGTGCTATTCCTAAATGCTTACTAGTCTCTTTTTTTTTTACACAGCGAGTTCTAAACTGAGAAAAACAGTCGAAGTGGTCTCCCGAAAACTTTTCTTGCATATAAATATGTTTAATTTATCCTCTACCATCAGCTCAAATTTTCAGGTCTTGGGCAAGGCCGTGAATTGCGAGCGCAAGTGCTCCTGCGTCTCGCACGTGAATGATGGTTGCATACCATTGGCAGATACTAGTCAGGAAACATTGGTTCGAGTTGTGCGTTTTTGTTAAATGCGGCGTGCGATGATGAATCCCTGGTGTGTGGTTTGTACAAAACAGCATGAAAACTGAATAGCTGTTTGTGGCGCTTCTTTGCTTTTTTAAAATCGTCGTTTGTGAAAAAGTGAACGGAAGGACGTTCCTTCCCTGATTTTCTTTTGATTCGAAAGGGATTTGAAGATTTCTTTCCGAGTCTGGATTATAATGAATAATTATTTCATGGGATGGATTGTAATTTTGGTAAAATCATAGATTGGGAGAACGGCGACTTAGAAATTCGATTTTCCCTCACTTTTCACGAGGGTTTGTTTCTCCACACATCTGCTCAGACTTTCTCAGCTCGGTGTTTCAAAGATTTTCCAAAGTCCCTTCGTTGCAGCTGCACGTCTCCGAGTTTTTTTAATTCTCAAGTAAATTCTGTGACATTTTACCATTCTCCGCCTCTTCTAGAAAATTCCAATGCTGGTACTTCCTGTAACTTAATGGATGGTCATAAGCATTGGAATAGAATGAAAAATAAGATGAAAGGAGGGCTCCTTTAAAGAAAGATCTGCCATAAGAAATCTGCCATGTAATGGTTTCTATAACTTCACTTAAAAACGAGAGTGACAAGCGACAAAATAGAGGTGAGAATGAAATAGACAATAATGTAGTCTTCATAGGAAATAAAAACTTTCTCGTCTGTCTGCAAATACTGGCATAAATCTGTCATTATATGGCTATACCCAAACTGTCTTGGTGCTGGTTCGACAGTCTGCGGGTCTCTAAGAAAATCGTCCAGTTTGCTCTTCCGTAGTATTCCCAAGATATCCGGAAAAATTATGAAATTCTCTTTATGTCTGTCCGAGCAGTGAGCTTTCCTATTCCTGCTGCAACTCTCTTCCGTGCTATTGGTGTTTGCTGCCCAGTAGCTGCCCACTCATTTCTGAAGGCAAGGATGAATGGGATTCGTGCATTCGTATTTTAACACTTTTGTAATGCAGGATAGCTCATTTATGAATCGTTTAGTATGTGGGGACTCTGAAAATTCTCAGTCTTAGATTTTATCTGTGCTTTTTCTAAGATTTTTTGTCATATGTATGCAAAGCAAGAACTATTCTGGTCGAATGCTCGACTTTCGTATTCGAAAACGTTTCATCAATCCTTCTTTTAGTATTATATGACTCTGTCTTATCCGACTAAAGTGTTGTGAATAATATATTTCTCAACCAACAAGGAATAAGAATTATCTTTGTAAGAAAATCCAACATCAATTCTGTTGTCTCTCGTAGGTCACCTAATCTAATAGTATAGTTTATATTTGCTCTCTCAATGGTTCATTCGATCTTTTTTCTGACCTTGAAAAGAGCTCCCAGTTCTTCTGTAATTGCTTTTCTTGAAATTTAATATTTTCCATTATTAAAAATTTGGTAATATTATTTTTTTTGTTCACTATTGGCTTTTTTTGTAAAAGAATATAAAGATAGATATAAGAACACAAGTTCTTTAAAATTTTAAAGACGCTGAAGCATTTGTCTATACCAGGCTTCAAAATAGAACTGACAGAGGAGGAACACGTTTTTGTATTTGAAAGTAACGCTCCAAATGTAGTGAAAATAAGTGTAAAAAATCTAGGTTTCGAGCAAAGAATTAATTTCATTACCTTATGTAATTTCTAATGAGGACTGTCAATAACCGACCGATTGTTTTCCCGATCAATGACAATGCACATTTTAGCGTCGGATCAATAATAAAATAGCTTTTTTTTTTTTGCCACCCATACAAATTTATTCCGAACTAGCCTTTGCGTTTCCTCTGTTCAATCTAGTATATGTCCCCCGAGCTCTAGCGACGACGTCAGGCTTCCCTCGAACCCAGCCAAGAGGTGTCGCTCCCTACTTTCTGATCGCTCCCACTTTCTGAATAGTTGCTTCTCCCGGCAAAAAATGCACGATACCTGCGCCTTGGATAATCGGTGAGCAGACTATGGCTCCGAGCAAAACCCACATGGATAAAAAGCAAACCTCTAAAGGATATCCGCTACCTTCCACCTGCAGTGTTAGCTGCCTCCAGGAATTCTTGGTAGGTTGGTTTTCTGTTTTTGTCGACCCTTCCTCCCACCACAGAGTTGTTGATACAAGAGAGTAACGTGTATCGGATTCAAACGGTGTCAAATCCAAGACAAATTCAAATTGTTACGACTATTAAATTTCATATATTGCTCACAAAAATTAGAGAATATTTGGAATTACAGATTAAAAAAAACATTTAATTGTCCTTTTATTAAACAGTTATCACAATTCTTATATGAAAACATATCTTTACTTTTTTGAGTAATGAAACTTTACCTTTTTGCTTATAAATGGTTTGAAACTCCAAATATCCTTTTATATTTGTTTTGAAATATCCCCCCGTTTATGTGAGAATTAAAAGTAAGATTTGGAATTCATTTTGTGATCTGTTCCAGTCCAAAATTCTGTAAGGGGCAAGGCAGTATTTAGTAAATACTTTGTTAAAATTCACAGAATGATTTATTTTTTATTATTTAAAAAAAATATTCTCTTTATTCTTAAAGTTGTAATTTCTTTTTACAATTGGTTTAAATAAGTCATTTTATTTCTTTTTGCAATTTTTAACGAACGACAATTTAAAACAAACGAATGGCCTTTTGAATCTATAACTAAAAATTATTACAAAAAGTTAATGATTGAAAAAACAATATAAACACCACTTTTTGGGGATTGTATCTGCCGATTCTCGTCCTACTTTAAAATGTTATAAAGCTCATTTCTTACGTAGTCATTTCATAAAATTGTCGATTTCTTTCACAATGTGTCAAAATCCGTCGTAGTTTGTTCCTGCCTCTGTGGAATTGGCATTGAATCTCCCAAAGGATCTATCGGCTTGATTATTCTTGTATGTACAAAAGCTTTAGCCCAAAATGGACATATGGATTAACTCAAGCAAGCTACATAAGTACAATTCGGTTTGTGATTTCTACTTTAAAACTGAAGAGCTCTATCATATTTTAAACACGTAAAGAGACTAGAAGTCAGTGGTGACATTTCTCCACAACTACAAAAAGCCACGGATATGGCATTTCATGGCAATAATGCCCAAGTCCGGATTAAGCATTGCCCCCGGTTTAAAATCTATTACTCGAGGTTTGATTTCCCAATAATTCGCTGCCCAACGAAACATACTGCAGAAATCAGCTCCTAGATTTGTTTATTGCTGGTGTAATCGCGTCGTGACCCACAGAGGAGGGTATTAGATTGAGAGGCTGCGTTTCCTGGTTTCGAATGTAACTTTTCCGCTCATCTCGAAGTTAAAAATGGAAACCCACTCAAAGAGGGGGTGCTGGAGAAAACGACTGCTGCGGTGAAGGAGGAGTATGGTGACGCTTCCTGGTGACGGTGAGTGGATAAATGTTTATAAGTTCACCTCGCGAATTGTGACGGCAAATGTTGGAAATAGACTGTTACCGGATTAGCATCAGGTAAATGTAATAGAAGAAAAATTTCTTTTCTTGAATGAAGTTGTGTCTTCGTGTGGCAGATTAAATGGTAACCTGGAACAGACTGAGAATCATTCAGTTCCGGATTGACTTTTTATTCTTGCTATTTCCATACGAAAATTAGGTATTATGACCATCTACGAATTACCTATCGAGAGTTTTTGGAAGTTACATATTTCAATCACCCCCTCCAAAAAAAGTATCTTCGTGGATGGTTAATCATGATAACCAATTAATTCAAAAACAAAATTGGCTGGGCACATAAAATTTGAGGAATTGTTTTTTATCCAAAGATTATTGAATACTGTTAAATATTGATGGACAGCCAAAACGATGAATTCTATCTGTCGTCCGTAACACACGTAAATGCAATATTTCAAATGTACAAAGAGTTGAATGGATGTAATTTGGTATATGATTTTATCACTAGGCTTATGACTTGCATGAAATTTTAAACTGACTTCGTCATCGGGTGGACTGCTTGTCTATTTTTGCGTTAGAGAAACGTTATGGCAGAGATTCTGAATGTTAATCAATCTAAACTCGATATTTACAATTTGTGTATTCCATGTGAGAAGCACTGAGGTCCGAAATGCAGGCGCGGATTCGTCGACTGCGCGACGAAGCTTAACGGGAAAACAAGCGAGGGAAGCCTTTTTCCAGCTGGGCTCACTGTAACAATTTACAAGGAGTGATATCTCGTACAGAGAGAGTATTGCTGTCATCAAGAAAATTTGAACTAGAAAAATCTGCGCGTTTTTGACTTCTCTGAATTTGAAATTTTTTAGGAAAATGTTTGTCGTCGGTGCTAGAGATAATCCAGAGGTATTTTGTGAAATGAAGAAAATAAATCAATTGAATTGAGTATTCAGATCTATATTGTGGACACCTGTCAAATCTTGTTCACATCCAACGAGGGGGTTGACCGCCCATCCGTTTTTACTTTCAGAAGCATGTCAAAAGATATTTCGAAATTGCCATGACTTAAATGTGCCGAATTCGGTTTGTGACTACAATGGTAGCTAGTGACGTGTCAGATTTTCATTTAAATCGGAAGAAATGCGTCTCGAACGCAAAATAGCCGTAGAGTATGCAAGAAATTTTGGAAAGGCCAGTGCCCCTGGTTTTTCACGATTTTCATCCTCTGGTAGCTTGACTGCTCTATAATTTTTTATTCGGTGAGACCTACTGAGGGATAGGGAGAGCATCTTTGTTTTGGAAACAGGTGAAATGGCAATTTAAAATCAGATATTTTCATAGTATTTCATAAACAGACAAGCTATTTAGGTGAAATGTAATATTCTTTTTGATTTATTTTTAATTTTAATTTGAAAATTATATAGCATATAAGATTTATGGAAAATTCAGCTATATTAAGAGAACTAAGAAAATGAAAGTCTTAAAAGTTTCTAGAAAAATTCACATTGAAACAAAATAAATTTCATGAATGAAAAATGCGAATAATTCTACCATATAAATGCATTTTTATAATAAAAAATATATTATGCGAAGATTTCATTTGGAGCGAATTTCGATCCACGGCTTTATTTTACAAAACTTTCATAGGCACAATGACACTTTTTGAAAGTGACGTCTCCGACGGTGCTTTCGAAAGAAAAAAAAGAACAAAGTTAATAAATCTATCTCCGTTCAATCGAATACAGTAGAAAACGATTTCAATGAACTTTTAACTTTTCACATTAACATATTAAAATTTTGGAAATTTAAAGTTGCTATTTAAATATCAATTTTAAAATGTTTGCAAAATTCCCGAAATTTTCCCTCAGATGAGTTTAAATTTGGAAAATATTTCTAAATGACATCGTTGTGACAAATTCAATTGAACAATTGTTACTGTTTACTAAAAATAGTGAAAATTAAAAAAAATATATTGAAGACCCAGAAGAAATATCATAATAAATATTTTAATTATTCTATTAATATTTTGATAGTGCATTTATGTAAAGTTTGATTTTAATGCATTTAATATGCAGTAATTTTAATATTATTTAATTTAATATTATTATTTAATGCAGTAATTTTAATATTATTTAATAATTTAAATATTGTGGAAGTAGTATAATATTTAAATTATTAAATAATATTAAAATTACTGTAGAAAGTTTGTATTATATAAATTATTATAGAATATTATATTGTATTATGATACAACATAATAATACTCTTGTACAAGAGTTAAGTATCACTTATAATATTTCCTGAATATTAAATTCAATATTTCCTACTATCTAATTATATAAAGTTTAGAATTATTTTTAACATTATCATAATTAAAAAAAGATTTTGAGGATTAAATTATAGATTTCATAACTATGATATAAATATTTAAAAAAAATAAACAGCTTTCGTGAATGTTTAGCCAATTTAGTGTGCTACTGATTAGAAAAATATGAATTTTGGAGAAAAAAAAGTACTAATATAATATTAAAGAGTAAAATGAAAGTAAATAATATTTCATTTTCAAGCGATAATTTTAGTTTGTAGACTATGTTAATACATTTGATTACCATATTGTAAAAACAGCGTGCGGTAGTTTTAAATATCCAGCACAATGTAAATCTCTGATAAAATGTTTAATGTTGGCTTAATTTCTTGTGTTTCCCGCCATCAAGCAATTATTTCAGCACTTTTTTTTGCTCTAGCACTCTACTCTTAAATATGTCATGTCCTATTTTATAAAGATAAAAAATGTGTCCCAAAATTTTAATTAAATTTAAATATCAAATGTATTATAATAATTTAAAACTCAGGTTTTGAAGCCTCTGTTTATAATGGTTTTGTAACTTTTGGTATAACTTTTTTTTGTCAAAATTGATAAAAATTAAGGCTTGTGCCAAATTCGGTACATTGGGCATTCCCATAGCAGTTAGGCTTCGCCAGAAGGTAGGCAACCCGTCACACAATTTTTAGATTAAAAAGAAATAATTCCTTATTAACTGCCTCTTTATAATAGTTAGTCTTATAACAGAACATCGGAATATCCTTGGTCAAATTTTACCTTTCATAATTTATTTCAATGCACAATGTGTAAATCATCAATAACTTTATTACAGTCAAATATTAGCTAGCAGCATAAAAAGCACTATTCAAGCAGGAAAACAGATATTTTCCCAAAAAGTAAACAACAATGTATCCAGCAGATATAATAATATGTCCTATGACATTTGCTTAGCGAAATAAATTTGGAGAGATCAGGAGTCATCAGGAGTCTTTCGGAGTCATCATGTGACTCTGATTCCACATCTTCATCGCTGTAGCTTTCCTCTATCCTCTGGTGGTACAATAACACTTTATGCAACATCCCCCTATTTTTCCCATAGAAATTAATGGGATTCATTTTCTGAAATGCCAATAGGGTACAAATACTATATCTACCAAGCCAAGTATAAGAGTTATAACTAGTCATTTAACTACTCTTTACTCTCAATTATAGAAATACGACAACATTATAAAGTATATTTATAAAATATTAGAAATCATGTTTCAGAGGCGATTTATTCACTTATGTTGCTGTATTGCCATAGCAGCCCAGATGGACGAATTTGTCACACACTTATTCTTCCTTTAATTTCAAATAATCTGAAACATTAACATGTCACGATTACATATTACATTAAGAAAAACCATAAAGAATACAAAATAAATTTTAGAAACACATAAACGTACCTATGAAAGTCAAAAACTAAAAGAAAAAAACAGCAGGTAGACTATCTTCCACGTGGTTTTCTTCGACTTATTCCGATCGACGTCGGAGTTCTACCTTTCTAGGTGGCAACATTTACTGCTGCCGGCAGATACGAATGTGAAGAAAACGTCACAATGGGCTACAGTGGAATAACTCACTTAGCTACTGAGGCAAAATGATTCTGGTGGTAGGTGCCGAATTCGGCACACCTGACGTCAAAGGGTTAATTTTTATAAATACACTCTATAACTTAAAAAATCGACGCACCAAGAAGCAATCATCCGCTGCTTTGAAATTTCGTATGCATGAGTGTTTTGACCTGATATGCAAATGATTAAATTTTGGTGTCTAATGAATAAATGCTTTGATATCCAGTGCATAGGAACTGCGCATCCAGCAAATATATTCAGCAGCAACAGAGCATATATAGCAACAGCAGCAGCAGATATTAATGGTTGTTAAAACTTTCGGTTTTATTGCGATTCAGATTACCTTTCAACAAATAAAAAAATTGACTCGCCGCAGGGTTCGAGTTTATTACGAGCACCTATCAGAATGTGACAGAGGTTGTATTATTGAATTGAAAGAGGCCGGTTAGATAAATCGAAGAGTCGCTCGTCATTTGAGTCGAAATGATGCGTTGATTCGAAGTTGCTGGCAAGGATGGGTGAAAAAGGACAGAGTTCAGCGTCAGGAGGGTAGTAGTCGACCTAGGGACACTGTAGATCGTGAGTACAGAGTGATTGTCCGATCAGCTATCACAGCGCCTTCTTCAACTCTATCAATCATCAGACACTCAACCCAAATAACATGAACGTTCACAGACGGTTGAGACAGCGAAATCTACGCTCACGCCAACCGTTACGTCACTTGTCTCTCATGAATGAACACTACTGAGCCAGGTTATAGTGGTGCATGGCTCGATCAGGTTGGAATGAGGCCGATTGGGACGTATAGTCTTTAGCGACGAATCCCGCTTCCAACTGTGCCCTCACGATAATCGAAAACGTGTTTGGTGACACTTAGGGCAGAGAGGGGATTTGCTTTCTCTATTGCACTTTACTCCGGCCCCCAACAAGGCATTATGATCTGGGGTGCCACTTCCTTTGATAGCCGGACCCCTTTGGTCGTCATTAGAGGTACAGTTACTACACAGCGATACGTCGACGGCATCCTAAGACCTGTTTTGCTACCTTTCCTTTCAGTACCCTCGGCCAATTTTTCAGCAGGACAATGCCGCACCACATACGACACGTGTTGCTATGAACTGCCTGCAAGCTTGTCAAACATTTCCTTGGCCTGTTAGGAAATTCTGTGGCAGGTGAATCTCTCTCCCATCGAGCATGTCTGGGATATGATGGAAAGGCGATTGCATCTGCCACAGAATGTTGATGACCTCGTTCGACAATGGGAGCGAATTTGGCAGGAAATAAAGCAGGAGATCATCCGGAAGCTTTATCTGTCTATGCCACGACGTGTGGCAGTTTGTATCCAGGCTGCATATAAACTAACCTTACATTGATAGGAACCTTACAAAAATTTAAGCCCGTTGATTGGTTGGACTCATCCTACGTCAGGACCTGTGATGTCAACTGATATATTTGTGTACTAATAGCGATCCTTTGTCGGGTTTTTTTGACGTAACTACTTAATACATATTATTTTTTCATTCTTTTTGAAATGTCTGTGTTTTCGGAGACTAAACTTCCAACTTCATTTTGTAATGAAGTTGAGTCATATGCACAGAACGTAATTACTGTTCGCAGTGATGTGAAAAATTTACAATTTTTAAGAGACAAAATAATACAATAATAAATTCCCATTTTTCAAGCCAACTTTCATTTACCAAAATTTTTTATTTTCATTCGGAAAAATTTCAAGGATTTTTAAAGGATTTTTAAATTTCTAGTTTTTTTTTTCTTTCTGAAATAAACTTTTTACAAGGAATTTTTTTTGGACCAAACTTGCTACATATGCGTTAATTTGGGGAAAATAATATTATTTATGTTGTGTTTTTTACAGATATAGCTCAAGAATATAGAAGGGATAGAAAGCAGCACAATTTTAAGCTTATAACAGTTGGCTATTCAAAATCTTTTAATTTGAATGTTTTTTTTTATTTGACGCAAAAAAATTCTAGTTAGCTAATTTTTATAATAGAGGGCGCTATGGTGAAATTTTAATTCGTTTCCAAAAGACGGATATTTAGAAATGTTTACAAGTGAATAAAATAAATGATACAAAGAAACATATTTTAATTGATGCAGCGATATTTTTTGTTTACAATCTCTTGTTTATTTTGAATTAAAATTCGTGTTCGTCAATTTTCCGAATTTCGCTACCCATTTGTAGCATTCTAAAATTTTCACATCACTGCGTCAAAAAAAAATTTGGTCTGGAATAAATGATTCCACTTCATTATAAAATGGTTGGAAGATTTGTCTCCAAAAACAGAGTCATTTCATAAAGATTGAGAGAAAGAAACTGTATGAATTTTTTATGTCTAAGACCAGAGAAGCGCTGTGCTAATCTTTACACATCACATTTCATGACGTAGGATGAGTTCAACCAATCAGCGGGCTTAAATTTTTGTAAGGTTCCTATCAATGTAAGGTTAGTTTATATGCATCCAGGCTAGAGGCGGGTGAATACTTTATTGAACTTATCACTGTAACTCTGAAATAAATTATTCAATTGTTCTGAGATTTTAATCATTTACTATTTGTACGTTGTCTTCCTATCGACCAACTTTCGTCTCAATCGGGCAATTCCTTCTTGGTGCGTCGATTTTTTTTCTTTTGTTATAGAGTATATATTAATAATGGTAATTGAAATTTCAAATTATAGTTGAGAATTATGTTAGTAGGTTTATTATTTCAAATTGGGTTATTTTAAATTTTATTAGAAATAAAATGGATTAAATCAGAATCAAAACAAAATCTTTTTATGAACTGTTAATGATAAGAAGAGTTTTTAACTTTTCTTTTATGGATATAATTTCTTGATTTCTCTGATCAGTTCAGAATGAATTGAGGCTAGCATTTATTATAAAATCGCGGTTGTTGCTGATTTAGATTTAAATTTTTCAGTAATGAATAAAATGAGAATACAACAATCGGAACATTTTCCTCGTATTAATCTACTGTAAATATATTAGAAAATACTCTTAATTAAATTTTAAATTTTATTTCTTTTATTTCTACATTGTTCTTACGTTATTAAAAATTAAAATTTCTTACTAAAAATGCGTTTAGGCTTTAAAAAAATCCGAAATAATTTTTTGATAAGGAAGGATGTTTAACTATACAAAGATAAACATCCTTCCTTTAATAAAAATATTTTTTATGGATTTTAGGATAAAATGATTTTTTTTTCCTAAAATCATGTTTTAAAAATTATATATTACTGTAAAGCGAAACAAAGGATTTTCTTTTGCAAGTATTGAACTCAAAATAAAAATCAACCCCTCCCCCCATTATTTGGCAATAAAAAAGTGACCTATTTTTTTCACTAGTGTCATGAGATATTAATTCTTTAATAGACGCATCTTTTTTAGAAAGTATGCGGAAATGCTTTGGGGAGATTCATCCAGCTGTTTAAATTATTCAATTGTCGAAACCATATAAAGTAAAATATTGCGTATGATTATGCCTTCAAATTTTGCCGACTGATGACTAAAATGCCGATCAGGGGAAAAGCATGGGGCCGCTAATGATTGTGCCTACGTCTCCCTTCCTGCTTCACATTTCCGCAATTATTTTCTGAATTTTATTTCTTAAGGATTCTAAACGAATCAACCGGCATCGCAAATCCAAGTGGTAAGGAAATGAAATCGCGTTTATCTCAAGAATAACACACTGGCACTTCGTTTCGAATTTCTTAAACTGATGGCGTTAAATGTAGTAAAAAGCAGACTTGAAGTTTGACATATTACTTACAATTGTTCCGTTAGTATATTAAAGATTTTAATGTTTTTAATTGTTTACTTCTTTTTTTGCATTTATAAATCAATATTACTAACACTATGCAATACTGAAATGAATCCTTTCAGATCCCATACTACGTGGTACCACTTGGGTGAAAATGTATTCCTTATCCTAATAGATTAACTGTTAATTATGTTTGGAAAATATTCAAATGTTATGTTGTCAATGTGAACACACAAGTATTCAACTTTTCATTACTCTAACCGTTAAAAAAAGCAACAACAAAAAACCACTAAATTTTTATAAACAATTAAACAAACAACTAAAAGCAAGTCAAATAAATAGGCATGGCCATCTAAAAAATTTTGGCAAACGCATGTTTAGCATACTTATTTTAGTTATGCTGCAAAATATTTTCCTAGTGGATAATTTGGCGATTAAAGATATTCAAGACTCGAGTTTTGAGTCCAATTTCGAGTAAAAATAGTATTTTTTCCTTTGTTTAAAATAAAATACAAAGAATAAAATGCTGGTTAATTCAAAAAATGAAACTTTTCAGTTGTGTGTGTTAAAATTTTTTGTTGTTTTCCAAAAACCTATATATATATATATATATATATATATATATATATATACTGAAACAATTTTAAAAGAGGTAAATTTAATAAATTGCCAATTTCATAATCAATTAGAAAGATACACAAATGTATTAAGAGAGCGCGTATGCTGCTATTCCTAACGACATAGTGGAACTAAGAAGAATAAAAAACAGGTATTTGTAATTGAAAAAATGAGAAATCCAGCTTGATGACTTTCTCAAGGGAAGAAAAGACAGTTTTTTTAACTGTCTTTTCTTCTTTTTTTCTAATTGTCTTTTGGTTTCTTTGTGCTAAAAATTGATGCCTCTCTTCTATTTTAAAATTCGGAATTTTTCGGGTCATAAGAGAGTTAAATTTTTTAGACAATAGTCTAACTCTTTACAGAAAAAAATTCCGTTTTTTTTTATTGGAAACCTTGCTTGATGGTGACCCTTGAGAAAGTCATCAGGCCGGATTTCTAATTTTTTCAATTACAAATATCTGTTTTTTCTTCTTCTTCTTCTTATATAT
>JAOUZG010021225.1:1894717-1906521 GCA_026289955.1 Argiope argentata
GATAGATAGATAGATAGATAGATAGATAGATAGATAGATAGATAGATAGATAGATAGATATAGATATAGATATAGATATATAGATATATATAGATATGGTTGCAAAATTTAGATTTTAATGTCAGATTATCAATGCCGTCATGTTATAATGTTGTTGTTTTTTGAAATTCGTATGTATTTTCGATGACAATAGAATATATTTATATTTCGAAATTAAATCAACTGATTGATCCACATTCGTAACTTTTGACTCCATATCCGTTGCTCACTCGGTATCGAGAGGGTGAAAAGTGGATTATTTAAAACGTGTAATAAGAAATTATCAGTAATAAGACTAAACAATACAAAGTAATTAAAATTATATTAAAAGACGAGTACATTTATTACAGCGTATTTTGGTTTTAAATGCGTTTTTCGTTTCAGAATGGGTTGAATGCTTTGCACCTCGCATCCAAGGAAGGAAATGTCAATGTTGTCACTGAACTCCTGAAGAGGGGCGCCAACGTAAATGCTGCCACGAAGGTAAAGCGTTTTGTGGTTTTCCTATCTCTCGGTTATCAGGTCTGCCGGTTAGAAAATGACACTCTAAAATACTGTGTCTGCCTTTGAAATTGCATAGCGTTTACGTGGAGGTGAGGGTGAGGCAATCATAGAATTACGTTTTAAAAAATAAGTATATTTCTCACTGTAAATTATAAAAATTAAAAACTAAGATATTGGGAATAAAAAAAATCAAGAGAACCAAGAGTCTGATCTGGTCTAATAGGGTGAATATCATTGCTACGCCTGATGAAGGATTATTGAAACAGATAAGATTGAAATTAAATACTTGGGATAATTTAAGTAATAAATTAAGTAGTTTCGTCCGTTGTGATGAAAATACGGTTAATTAAAAGCTGTGTATTTTTGATGTTGCGAAAATAAGTTCGAACATTATTCTTATGCCAATGCAAGTCAAATACAATTTTGTTCTTGCATGGATCCCCAGATGTCCAAAGGAACTACACGTGAATGCAATGGTATAGTTACGGGAGAAAAAAAAAAGGAATAATAGATTTCCGAGAGCCATTATAAAGGAGAGCCATTTAGTCGAAGACATGCTAAGGGTAAAGCAATCATATTACACATCTAGAATGTCCCAAGCACTACTGACCATCATGGATGGCAACGTTATGCATGCAAAAGAAGAATTAACTCTGCTTTCCATCGCAATCATTCAAATCTGCTTTTCATCGCAATCTAGAGAGAACGGATCCAGCAGAACTGACAAGAAACGCAGGTTCTATAATCCGGTGGTTTGGGGAGCATTTGGTCAGAGGCTATCAAAAACCACCAGTTTGTATTTGGTCAAATTCAATACAAGACTTATGAAATCAAGCAAAACTCAAACTATGTATAGATCTATGGTCCAACTTGTTTGATTCATTATTGGTGTGACTGTGGCCATCATCTATCAGTAGGCTGCGGAAAGCAAACTTGGAACTTCTGTCACTCTCTGAGCATCTTACCATTGTTTATTAAATTAATTATCTTATGCAGTTAAATTAATTACCCTATGTGATTAATTTGCGGGTAACTCTAATGACTCTAGTATCGCTTTTTTTGCACTGAACTACAATTGGTTAGATGCTGCCCATTGAATTGAATAATTGTTGCAGATAACTGCTTACAGCACAGCCAACATGAAAATGACGGCGATTCATTTCAGTTATCAATTCCATTATTAACATAGTTGTTGCTAATTAAGAACGTGCTAAGCACAATGTAAGACGAACGCTTAAACAAAAAAAAAAAAAAAAGGCGCGTTTCGCGCATCTGTGCTGCTGAACTGCAATACAGCCAGTTTCGTTCAATGCGTGAATGTAAAAAGATTTTGCGCATAATATTTAAATCTAGCAAAAATTTGACATGATTATTTTATTAGACTTTAATATCACCGATGAGCATAAGGGCGCATTCTCTTCAGTGAACAGGAAAAATTTCCCGAGCACACCGTTTTCAGTTACAGCAATGCAGTGAATGCTGATGGAGGGCACTGCCGGCATTGTTAAAAATAATGATTTAAAGAACTTGCCTTGAAAAGCAAGTTTTCACTATCTCAAATTTGAAAATATATTTTTTAAAAATTGCTGGTAAATAAGACGTAATAAAAAATATTGTTCTATAATTTTTTTTCAATCATACATTTATGTTTATTTCAGCATAAATTTCATAACTTTTTTTTGTTCATCATAAGTATAAATAAGAGTAAGGATTCTAAAAGTGAAAAATTCCTTGTACAGCTGTCTTAAAGCTTGCTTTGAGATTAGTTTGGATTTAGTTACGCATCAAAAATGCCTCTACTATTATTAATTTATGATTAGATTATTCAGAATCAATCAGAAAATCCATCGTTAAAATTCAGATAATGTCCCGGCTGTGCCGTGGAACGCCACACAAGCTGCGATGCGCGGACACCGGGAAGAGCTCTCCTGGAAGATTCTTGCGAGAGGGCGCTCTGCATTTGTCGGCATGTTCGCAGAGCTCTAATTGGAATCAAATTTAAAATGTAATGTGCAAAGAATAAAAAATAAAAATACACGAAGAATTTATAATGCAATATATTATATCGATATAAATGACTGTCAAAATTTATAAAATGCTACAGAAACCCAAATGAAGGAATACTTTTTTTCTTTTTTTTCCTTCGTCACTTGAAAACGCAAACTTCTGTAATCTGTGAACAACAAATTTCAAAATATATAATTTATTATGGATGCAATTAAAATTTAATGCCATTTGTTGCAATACCCTTAAATCTAACTCTGAAAAGTGGAATTGTGTGTTCGTGTTATGAAGCTAATCAAAAATTAGAATGCGATTTTATGATTTTTACGAGTGTTTCTCCTCTTACAGAAAGGCAACACTGCTCTCCATATCGCTTCCCTCGCTGGTCAGGAGGAAGTGGTGAGAGTTCTCGTTCAGGCAGGCGCCAACGTGAATGCTCAGTCCCAGAATGGTTTCACTCCTCTGTATATGGCAGCTCAAGAAAACCACGACTCCGTGGTCTCGTTCCTTCTGGCCAATGGGGCGAACCAAAGCCTAGCAACTGAGGTAATCTCCTAAGGTTTCGAAAAAGTTACTTGCCGCTTAAAAGCTGATTTGGTGTAATGCTATAAGTAATCGCCAAGCAACTACTAATTCGAAGCTATTCTACTCGCAGTTGTCAGTCATGTGCTGATTTCATACCTTTCTTCTCGCAATTGCCCGGCACATACGGTTTCAGTATTATTACTGCCTATTTGTCTTAGCGAATTGCCATGACAGATAATCGGTCTTTTTCGCAAACACAAACTAACGTGAAATCTTTGCCAAAGTTAAATGATAGCCATTCCATTAGCATCGTAACAAATATAACCAAGCATAGATAACATAGACGATTTTTTGATAAACTCTTAAAGATTCGCTCGTGGAATGGCACCATCGAATTTACCTTTTGAAATTTTACATTCAAATTTGAACATTTTGAAAATTTAGTATTCACATTTGTTTACGAAAACGCTTATGTATCTAGAATACATTTTTTTTACTGAGAACTGTAACATTTCTTTTAATTATTTTTTTATAACTTCATCGCCACTATTTTTAATTTTTTGAAATGAAACATCTTACCTTCTTGTGCTTGGAAAAAAATAACTAGATCGTTTTTTTCCAAACAAATGCAAAATATAGAAAAGAAAAATTATTTTACACGACATTTATTGAATAATATTTTAACTTTTTAATTCTTACAGGATGCATTTAAAAAGGTAGGTAAAAACTATAATAAGACGTTTATTTATTATTAGGAAGTTTATTTACTAATTAGGGATATGAATTCAGCTCTTCATTTGTTTCATGATTTCATAGACGCCATTCGGAAAAAAAATTCACTGTTTTAATTGAATAAAATCTTGAAAATGTGCACTTGTTGTAATTTTGATGACATTATTTTATTCGATCATTTAATTATTTAAATTAATTAAATTTCGATTCCTTGGGAGCTCCATCTAATTCTGAATTTGAGAAAAACATTTATGTTTGTAAGGAAGATTTACATCCTAAAAACTATAAAAGGAAAAATAAATGTAATGAAAGTCCTTCTTTTTGAATACTTTCAAAATAATGTGTTAATAACGACTGTTTTTACTAAATGTAGTTTGTTGTATATGCAAAGATGTCATAGGTTGTTTTTGATATCATCTTAAAAAAATTTTAAGTTACTCTTATTGCATAATTTTTTTTCAGGATGGTTTCACCCCGTTAGCCGTGGCACTGCAACAAGGCCACGACAAAGTGGTTGCGGTTCTGCTGGAGAACGACACAAAGGGGAGGGTGAGGCTCCCTGCTTTGCACATCGCGGCGAAGAAAGACGACTGCAAGGCGGCAACATTATTGCTTCAGAGCGATCACAATCCTGACGTCACATCCAAAGTACTGCATTAATTATTTAGATTGAGAGCTATTTACGGAGGGAACTTTTTTTTTTATTTCTATAGATATCGTTTAATGAATATATTAAGGGTCGAAACATAAATCGAATTTCGATATATTTTATTTTTCCGCTCCAGCATTTTAGTGTAATCTCGTTTACCTAGCATAATTCGTTCTCGAATATTTCTTGTAATGCGAAATGCACGTTTAGCGAAACGATATTTTCCATGGTAATCCATGTAGATAGGACAATGCATTCCATCCCAAGAAAAAAAATCCCTTCAAAACAAATTCAATTCAATGATTTTTTATATTTTTGTTATTTGACATTTTGTCTTGCTTTACTATGCGAACCATTCATTACACTATGGGCTTGTCAAGCAAGGTTTGATTCATTATTAACCACTTAACAGTTTTACCCATATGCCGTACGTGCATCGATTTACTGAATTTTGATGGCTTTAAGCTAAAAATAAACCTTCATAACGATTATAATTCAATAAGAAAATTACTTCGAATGCATAGATAAGTCATGTATTCAATGGATTTCCATTTGAAACAAAATAAGAAAATATTCCTAAAATAGAAGGTGTCATCTCATCAGATAGTAAAGAAAATGAAACAGTTAAAGTGGTTAAGGTTTACAGCAATTATTTTTCATTCCGCTTCATTGACTCTTGAGAATCACAAAAATCAATTGAATTTCTAAAATCATGGGATTGTTTCGCTTTTCAAAATTTATTTCGATTCCCATTTCCTGTTTCTGCAGTGATCTGTGTTGCTTTGCATGCCGAATTTCTGTTGCTAATATTGTTGGAATTGACCTAATTGTCTCTAAAAATTTTTAAATAAAATTCTTCATCGGTTAAAAAAAACCAAAGACTCAAAACAAAAAGTATGGGATTTTCACAATTTATGAAATCTCACACTTCCGAGGAATTTTTTTTATCATATTAAAGAAATTTTTTAAAAAATTACGAAACTAATGCATGTACAAGTAAAAAAAGGGAAAATAATGTAAAATAAACCTTTTTCTTTGAAAAAAAAAACTCACCATAATTTGAATAGAATGGCATGTTTTCCATTCTAACAAAAAATATTCCAATTATATTTTTTCATTAATTTTATCGTTTTTTGTTCTTTTATTATACTGTCCCATTCATGTACACTTGTATTCTTAGGTATGTAAATATTATGAATTTAATATTAATTACATTTTAAAAACAATTTACTAATCGCTCGAACTCCGTCTTCATTATAATCTTAACTTCGTAGTTGCTCAGGCATCTTATCCCCCCCCCAATCAAAGTACCGGGGTCTGCAAATTCCTTCTAAAACTTTAATATTTTTTTTCAACCCTTTTTCTTTCTCACTCCATTCGCCGTGTTGCTCTCGTCCTATCATGGACAAATAAATCGTGACAAAAGCTAAAAATTTAATTATAACATGAAAAAATAAATAATAAAAAAAACATCACAAAGCTCCGTGAGTGCTTCTTCATTCCAAGTTTTATTGGTATTTTTTATACTCGCTTCTCATTTTAGTACTTAGATATCATGAAGAACTTATTATGTTTTTTATAAATTTCGCACAATTAGCTAGGATTCTCATTTTTAATTATATATTATACGTATATAAAATAATTTACATTCTAATTACTTCATGAAAAAAAGGTGAAATTTTAATATTTTTAAATTAAAATTTTACTATTTAATTATTTTATATTTAATTTAATTTTTATATTCATTTGATTTAGAATTTAATTTATTTTTATTTTTATTTAATATTAATTTTTAATTAATTATTATTTTTATTTAATATTAATTTTTAATTAATTTTTATTTAATATTAATATATATTTTATTTTAATTATTATTAATGAAATTTTAATATTTTACTTTAAATAATAGAATTGTGTCTTGAAATGTTTTATTTGACATTTTAAACTTTTATTGGATGCCAGATAGAATAAATTGATTGAATGTTACGACATGGTAAAAAGGAAATTTCATCTTTGAAAAACTTTAATCTTCAAAAGGACATACAAAAGTAGCTTTTTCAATCTTAGTCACATTTTTCATTAAGTGAAAGTTCTCATTAACTTCTTATTTTATGTTGTAGATTATTTTAAAAACTCATACATGCAGATTTTTTTTTTCATTAATGCATAAGTTTTATTAAACAAACCTACAAAGTTGATTTTTACAAATTTCTAAAAGTTTATATTACACTGTCATTAGAATTATATAAATATGCAAATAATAATTCATCAAAAAATTCTTAAGTGTCACTTGCATATATTGGTATATTGATGTGCAAATTTGGGGCTATAGAATGGGTAATTCAATTTTTTCCTTTAACAAGGCACAGAGATAAACTTCAATGTACTGAATGTTACAAATCATTTGCTATTTTACACGATTCCAAAATGTTCGAAAACACCAAAACAATAATTGTTTCATTTTGATTTCAATTTATTTATTTCTTTGTACTTCAGGTTCTTACTGCAATTAAACTGGATTGTCAGGGGACACCTATTTAAGTTGGATGGTTGTTAAGTTCTTTGTTAACTAAACTGTCGATAACTATTAAATCCTTTTTTAATGAAAATACTTCAAAACTATTTTGGGATGTTAATTGATTCTTTGTAATATTTCTAGCTTATTTTTAAGAATGTTATAATTCAATAGGAATTAAATGTGATACAATTTTTATATTTTGTAAATTATGATAATACTTTTAAAAAATTATATTGATCTGCCGTTTCAACAAAAGTGACTACTATGTTCTAAAAACCCTATATTCATGTCTTAGGTGCTCACATCAAACCTATAAGGAGAAAATTTTCGCAATGATGTCATTGTTTAAAACATCCAAATCACACTTTTAGAGTACATTTTATTATTTCTGATGTAATCACCCAAAATTCTTTTGTATTTGATTTTGTATTCGATCTATTTGATTTTTCTTTTTAAATAGTATTCTTTGAATTACAGATAATCATTCTATTAAGCCGACTTTTCTCTTTTCAGAGTGGCTTCACTCCTTTGCACATAGCCGCTCACTACGGCAACGAGAACATCGCCAAAATTCTTTTGAACAAAGGAGCTGACGTTAACTATGCTGCAAAGGTACTTTCCTTTTGATCACAAAATCTGTGCTCCTATTAGATCGTTTGGTTTTCGGTGCTTATCATAATTATTAAATTTTTTTAAAAAAAAGCCTCCCGAAATTAATATTGAGTTTTTTAAACATGATTTCAGCATCAAATCACTCCTCTCCATGTTGCTTCTAAATGGGGTAAAATGAATATGGTCGTCTTACTACTTGAAAATGGGGCCAACATTGAGGCAGCAACAAGGGTAAGTCGCTTTCCGCATTTTCTTCTATCAGGGCTTGCAGTAAGAAAAGCAGCAACAGTTTGTTTATTGTGCGATCAATCTTCCTACAAGACCCTCTGACAACAAGTGTGTTATAAAATGATGTATTAATTGCAGCACCTTCTAAAATTTAATTTTCTTATGAAAGAATCTGAAAAACTTGTTTAAGTAGTAGTAATTTTTGTAATCACCTTTTGGATTAATTTGTCATATGCTTTTTCTTAGAATTTTTTTCCCTACAAAAAAAAATCCTGTAAAATTTATTAAAAAACAGCGTTATCTGCCTTTTTTAAATTTATGATTTTATGAATTACACGACTGGCATTTTGTGTTTTTGATAGTGTACTTGGATAGTAATATCGTTAAAATTTAATATCGTTGATTGTAAATTTGATGAATAAAATTTTAAGTCTCACACTTCATTAAACACTGTAACCAACTTATGAATTTGATACGAAATAAAACATTTTTTTCGAATATGATTTTCGCTTTCCTGTGAATTTACTACTAACAACATTTAATACTTTTCCAATATATATTCTAAATTTTTCAGAAGAATTGTTTGAGGAAATACAGCATTTCAGCATTTCTATAATACAATTTCTTTAATTTTTGTTTGTTTTAAGTGACACTAAGCACTGGCATAAATTGCCCTCATCATAATAATAATATCATTTGAAAAAGATATAACTATCGAATTTTTATAAAATGTGAAAGTTGTCAAGAAATAAAGTTTATTGCCTTTTTTCTGTTTCAAAATGTCTTAAAGAAGGGATACAAGATTCATAAAGATTAAAATTAAAATGAAATTTAAAATTTGTAAATAGAGAGCAAAGCGAAATTCAATTATGGATTATCATATCGAATCGCTTCGAAATATCCAACTATGATAGGGAGTTGAAAGTCGAAATATTTTTCCTTATGACATAAACTAAAATACGATTTGTTCAGTGGTTTTGAGAAACATATTTAAAAAGGGAATATCAAATTGCTGGTATGAAAAATTTGGTTGGGATTTAATATAGTATATTTATTAAAGAATGGAAATGCTAGCTACAGCTTTAACTAAGAAAAAAAAGATAATATAATTAAATTATTTCGTAAAATAATGAAATGCAATTAAACAATGTAGCAGTAAACAGATTGCTATTAATCTTTATAAAATATAAAAAGAATTAAATTATGGAAAAATTTGTACTGAAACGAAATTTTTATCAATGAAATATTCTTTTTTGAATTGATAATGTTTTGAAATTCTTTGTGTGTGTGTGTGTGTGTGTGTGGTTATATTTTACAAAAAAAAAAATGAATGTACTAATTTGAGTCTTACGAAAACAATTGTAAGTATATGCGTTCGTGCAAAATTATTGATGGCTCACTATTAATGCCGTAATATTTTTATTCTGACCAATAAAATAAGAAAGTAGCATAACAAAACAATTATTTTGTTTATTGCCTGTATTCCTGAATATACGTACGTAGTAGCAGCTTGTTCTCTTCTTGACTAATTTTGCTTACAAAAATCAAACAACAGTTCAATCACGAAATGCTTCCTCGACCAAAGCCGATAATAAATTGCCCCCTCTTCTCTCTCCACCCCCCCCAAAAAAAACCCGCTAACAGCTTGTCAGTTTTAAAAGGCTACTCCAGTGCCGATACAGAAATCCACTAATTTTCATCGGGTGGATTCTAACGCAGAAGCTGGAATCACACAGAGCTGCTCAAAAAGCTGGAGGAACTTCTTCGGACACCGACGCCTTCTTCTTGTGTGCAGCCGACCATCCCCGCCGCCACTGAGCGTAGCAGCATCGACAGGATTTGCTGTGGCCGACTATGGACTGTAGCAATGTCCATCCTTACATTGACCGAATCTGTCAAACTGATATTCTCTTCGAGATGATTCGCCCTGAAGTGGTCAAATACTGACCATCTCCTCCTATACAAATTTTCAAACAGTTGTCAAAAAACTGACAATTTTTAACATCATGTCTTTCAGAGTCCTAAGATTACCTGGTACCATCACTACTGAACTCAAGTCATTATTTTCAACTTGCACTCCTTTAAATAGTGGTAAACAGTACCGAATCCTCCACAAATGCATTTATTTTCCTGCACTCTTCCAAATCTTTGGAAATATGCAGGGAATCCCATGTCCTGATATAATTTGGATTACCAGTGAATGGTATCTTCTTATTTTTGTTTCTGGATTAGGAATAGAATCGTAAGTTACTCTTCCTTTTTTGGACATATACCATGGACGCCGACGTCTTTCACAAAAAGATGTCGCATTTTGTTTGTATTATATATTTGCCTCCGTTGATAATATTGAGATCTCATGATTTTCGCATTGATGAATTTGAGTTCTCTATTCCCAAATAACTGTTCAGCAACGCAAGGTTATTCAGTTCGATCGAGCTCATGGCTGTTGTGGTCAACCTATCTTGAGTGCATATTAATCATAATCAATTCGCAGCTAACATTGGTTAAGGCGCATCTGGGTTTGACACTTAATGGCAAAGGTTCTTGGTCAGTGTGCACTTAACTATGTGTGGGAAAATGGGCAACATTATGCTTTGTTTGAATGTCAATTACCATGTGAGGAAAAGGGAAAACGTTACAGTACGTTGTAAAAATAGTTTGAACGAATGACTCGCAAATGTGTTTTTATGTTAAAATATGCATGATTTACTTGTTTAAGAAGAAAAAAAAACCCAACTTATCGTCAAAATAAAATTTCCCGCAGGATGGTCTCACGCCTTTGCATTGCGCTGCTCGAAGTGGCCATGACCAAGTGGTTGATCTTCTCCTCGAGAAAGGAGCACCCTTCTTGGCAAAGACGAAGGTAATTCGCATTGGTTTCTTACATTGATACTAAAAGTTACACGTTAATAATAATTTAACGAAATCCTGTAATCGTAAGAATAAACACTCTGAACTGAAGAAACGGGGGCTGGGACAGAAAATGAACTGATTGCCAACCGCGCGGAAATCGCAGCAGCGGGGTTAAATATCCTGAAAAACATATAATTTTCCGCCATTTGTTTCTTTTAAAGTACTACAATAAATTAGTTTCATCTAAATAGTTTGTGTACCATAATTCTTATGAATTGGGGAAAAAGGCGTGTGCATTTTTTAAGTCAAATATATTTAATTTTCAAACGTACATTCTGATTCACTGCTGCATATTTCATGGTAGTATAATAGATTAGACCTATAAATATCACATATTATCAAAAATATATTTGATAATTAGACATAGAACAGTTGGATGAACTTCTCTTTTTATAAATCCCGTTATTATTTGCGCCACTGCTTGATTTGAAATCACAAATTAACTCTTTCTTGATAATCCCTTAATATTAATTTTGATATTCATAATTACTTATACTCAAAAAAAGATATCAAACGAAACAACAGATGCTAATAAGTAAGCAGTACATATTTCTGAAAAATAATTGTACGATAATAACACATATAGTATATTAAATATATGCACATGCTGGTATTGAATAACATAAATTTAATGCTCATCCAGCACGAGTATTCAATAAACACATATAAGAACCTCAGCAGGCTACTCCGTCCTACCAGGAGGTAAGGGTTGAATCTGAACGGCCAAATCACCGTCTCGACAACAAATTGGCGGGAACTCCGTTTGATTGGAACTAAGGGTCATCATAGGTGACGATGCAACCTTTCCTGTGGGAAGTACGTTCCGTCATCCATGGGAGATAGCTGACCTCACTATTTCTGTACCCTTCATTGTAGCAAGAACCAACCATTATACCAGAATCTTCTCATCATCATTTCTGAGGTGCCGCCACTGGGATGACACCTAAGAAATAAGCAATTATTGCATGCACATAAATGAACACATTCAATGAACACACATAAGGAAATAGTAATTCTTAAAACTTTATTCTTGCAAAACTGCCTAGACAGAAATATAACTTAAGAACCGAAATTTAATAT
>JAOUZG010021225.1:1907019-1919241 GCA_026289955.1 Argiope argentata
GTAATAGAAAATACCTTCTTGTTAATAGTTCATTTGTAATAGAAAATTTTTAATAGTTCATTTGTGATAGAAAATTTGTAATAGTAAATTTGTTGTAGTTCAAACCTAACTCATCGGTAACTTACACGCCTTTTCACGCCTTCTGCAACGAAACAAGATATCATAAAATAAAATTGTGACAAAAAAAGTATAGAAAGAAATCGATTGGCAGTGGTTACGATGCTTTTGTGTCTTCTTTCATTGACAGACAATTATTTATTGATGAAAGAAGCAGAGCCAGTAATGCGTACTCTTTGAGCAACTTCTGTGTCGTTTCTCGATTTGCATATCAGAGTGTGGCGAAAGCTTCATTCGCCAGACAACATCTACGGCACACGAGCGGTTGCTTTGTGCGCGGGGGCCGCGCTGCTCGGCTGCAGGAGGGAGTTCGGTCCAAGGCCAATCCGCGTCTGCCAAAAGTGCATTGACTTCATTCGTCAATTGTTTATTTATTTTTAGTTAAATTGTTGGTGAAAAATTATTTCAGTTGTTTGCGAAGAAGAATATTAAGTGTACTTTGTATTCCTAATTTTGGGTATGTTTTATGTACTTAGAACGGCCTTGCACCCCTCCACATGGCTTCACAAGGGGATCATGTCGATAGTGCTCGCATTTTATTGTATCATAAGGCACCTGTTGATGATGTCACTGTCGTAAGTTGTCTATCCATTTATTCTTTTTATTGAAGTTAGTGTTTCATTTACTGTTCTTTTTCTAAACTATCCACATGTTTGAATTACAGAGAAATCCAGTATCTATCATTGAATGCAGCAAAATTTCATCAGCACACACATTTTGCCAAATTATTTATCTTAATCAGTTAAAGAATTAAATGAGTTTTTTTTCCTGTAAATTACTTAAGTTACAATATTTTAATGCAAATACTTGTGCTCTAGTAGATTTTTAAATTTTTCATTCTTTGTTGCTATGTTATTACAAATGGCTCTTGCTATGGACAAGTTAGCTGATGAACCAACGAATTTAAGCCGAATGAGCGTCTCTTGTTTTGAAGCAGCGTCAACTAGTGGCAAGAGTACGACTTTAGCTACACACTCATCACATTCCCTTTCATAGTCCCTTTTAACAGGGGGCACATTCACACACCTCACAGATAGAAAACAGAAGAACAACAACCATGCCCTAACCGGGACTCGACCCCGGGATGCCCAGACCACGGGAAAGACGCGCTACCTCTGTGCCAGGAGGCCGGCTACTTTGTTGCTACTTGCATAGTAATTTGTAACTTGACCTGACTTTTTAGCGATGCAAATTTTTGAAATAAACAACTCTGATGATGTCAGATGGACGGAATTTGGAGTACAACTCTTATTTAATTTTTTTAAAGCAAAGGCTTTAATATTTGAGCGAATATAAATAAACAATACATCAAACCTTGCACTTCATCATACAATCAAATACAGGTTCTATTTAACAGATTGAAAATGATACATTGATTCATAAAATAAAACGAAAATTAAATAACCTCAATTATGAAATTCCGTTTTCCAGGATCTCTCCTGAACATTCTGACTCTCGTACACGGAGGCGGAAATTGAAATAAGAAAATGTAATTTCTTAAAGACTCGTCTGCATAATTTCTAATCACGGTCAGCGTCTCAACCCTTCGGCAACGCATCTTTTTTCTTTTTTTTTTAAACATTAACGCATGCGTCGAGTCGTTTTCACCCCGATGATCAGCTTCTTACTCTTTATTTTATTGGTTAATTCTGGTTATTTCTATAAAAATAAAATATGATTAGAATATATAAATATTTTAATCATATAAAAATTATTGATTTTAAATTAAATAGATAACATAAGAATGTTGTTAAAACTAATAGACGAACATTAAATAAAAAAATTTTACGTGGGAAATTTTTTTTTTAAATCTATATTTTCCCATGCAATTACAAAAAAAAAAAAAATCTTAGCATACAAAGGGAGAATCATAAATTTTGTATTTCATTTTTAAATGCATATTTAAAAAATTACTTTTATAATTCCTTATTCAGGATAAAATCAATTTTGGACAGAAGTTTCAAGACAGTTTATTCATGTTATAAGATAATGCATTCTATCTAAGGATTTCCTACTTTTTTATGAACAGTTCGTTCATAAAAAAATACTTCATATTGTTTGCGTTTAGGTTTTCTGAAACATTCAGAATCTACTTTTTGTTTCGATTTTGCATCATTCTAGCGTTCTTAAGATTCTTGAATATTTGACGAATCTGAACTGTCGTCATTTTCGTATCAGTACAAATACCCTCGAGAAGATATATTCGTGTTCATTCGCTGTTACAACTGTAAAATTAAATATATATATAAAGCACAAGCACATGCAAGATTCAATTTGACATCAACCATCCGGTTTAAAAAAAAAGAGATTTTTTTTTCATTAATCACTGCTGTTCTTATCTTCTGCTACTAGCTACCTTATTAAAATGTCAGAAAGAACAGGTGTCAATTCCAAATTTTTTTTAATAAAAGAGAACGGATGAAGTCAAAAGTGCATCGTGCATTTGCTGATGACTAAATGTAGAACGGGTTGAAGACATGGGAAGGGATTTGAAATGTGTCGGCTCCATTTTCATTTCATTTCCAGGATTATCTGACAGCCTTGCACGTTGCAGCTCACTGCGGGCACGTGAAAGTGGCGAAGCTTCTCCTGGACAGAAAAGCCGACCCCAACGCCCGCGCCTTGAACGGCTTCACTCCTTTGCACATAGCTTGCAAGAAGAACAGGATTAAAGTCGTCGAGCTGCTGCTGAAACACGGAGCCTCGATAGAAGCAACCACCGAAGTAAGCAGACGGGGATGGGGAAGCATTCCATCTTCCATTCGCTGCATTCCCTATTATTACGCAATTTTACTTCGCTTGAAGTGCGACACATTTTTAACCGTTTGAGTACGGCGAAGCGCTGTCGCGCTTCACTTGCCGTAAAGGTAAATATTCCCCCGTACTCAAACGGTTCAAAAAAAAAAGAGAGTGAAACTTTGTCATTGTTAAAATACTTATACAACTACATTGTTTATTGATTCATTTAACAAAACATTGTTTCCTTAAGAGTAATACTAATTATTCATTAATTTATAAATAAATAGGGTGAGATTTGTTTATTGTTTTAGATTAAAATTGATTCCGTTAATTAATTTTCATTTTAGTGTTCGTAAACATATAGGCAAAAAAATGTCATTGCAAGGAATCGAAGCTTCTACATAATTACAGTTAAGATGCGCTGCAGATAATTTTTTTTCTCTCAAACACTCTGCCCTCTACACAAAAATACTACAATGTTCGTTAATTAATCTGTAATTATTATAACCAAGCTATTGCAAAGGATTAACATCTCAGTCAGACGTGCACATCTTCTGGTATTAACAGATTATTATTAGTTAAGGACAGAAGATTATAGAATATTAATTAAAAACAGAAGATAAAAAAATAAATAATATACAAAATGTATTTCAGTTCATTCATTAAAATTCTTTTAAGTTAACCCATTCATTTTGAAATTTTTTTCTTTTTTTTTACTTTTTCATATTATTTATTACTTTCGAATTCCTATAATTTTGATCACTGCCCCAATTTAGATTTTTAAAACAATCAATGCAAATGTTTGAAGGTCGGATATTCCTTCTAAACTTCGTGACGTGATGTAAGTGCGTGAATTAGGCCCAGAATAATGTGTATAAATAATGAAACATCGGTTAAAAACTGTTTTTTTTTCCTTTGGATTTTGGGGACAATGAAGTGGTTTATAACGTAATTATCACATAATTTTATAAAGAGTTAAAAACATGTCTAAATAAAGTTATTATACACTGAAGAGCCGAAAAAACTGGTATAGCAGATCGTATGTACATAATGGAAGTGTTCAACCAATCAGAGAAACGCGATGCGGTCGGCAGTACGTTTATAACAGGTGCCTGAGGAGGCTATTATATCGATCCTTGCTGTTATAATGGAAGATTATCATGATTTAAGCGATTTTTAACGGCGACTAATCGACGGCGCACGAGAGAGGGTCAGAGAATTTCCGAAGTAGAGATGAAATTTAGGTTTTTTTCGCCCGACCATTTGTAGGGTGTACCAAGAATACCAGATTTCCTGTAAAGCTTCAAATCTCCGACAGCGGTGCGATTTAAAAAAGGTCTTGATTGAACGGAATCATCTACGCCTGGAAATAATCGTTATACGAGGTAGTTGACTCCTAAAATTGTTGCGGAATTTGTTGTAGGTCCAAGTACAAGTGCCAATGATCTTACAATGCAACGTATCCTAATTGATATGGGCTTTCGTAGCCACAAACTATTTCGTGCATCGTTGGTGACTCAGCGACACAAAGCTCTGCACCTTACCTGGGCTCGCTATCGCTGCGAATGGGCCCTTAATGATTGGAAATACATTGTCTGGTCTCAGATGTCATGTTTCCAAGTGTATCGGGTGGATGGCTGTGTACGGGTGTGGAGAAAACTCCGTGAATCTATGGAGTCTTCATGCCTACAAGGAATCATTCAATCTGGTAGAGGCTTTGTGAGAATAAGTGGCGTGTACAGTTGGCATGGAACTGTTGATGTGTCTAGACTCGATCAGGACAGATCAGAGGTACTTTACGGACCGGCCATCTGGAGGGGAGGGGGTACAACGGTCGCTAAACACCGGGACCACGCGATTGATCCCCCCCCCCCCCCCCCCGTGATTAAGAAAATAATGTTCTGAACAGTAACAGCAATTGATTTGTTTCCACGTGACTGGATGAGCGCCGACTGACGCTATTATCAGGCAATGATCGCAGTGATACGAATAAAAAAGGGGAGGGGGGATTTATGAATAAAGAAATCCCATTCAGGCATGTTAAGACAGAGCGACGCGACTTCTGGGTGCAAGTTGCGGCCAGAAGTCGAGTCTGGGCTTACCGACCCTCGCTTTCCGACCCTCTGCATGCATTCATGTCCTGTGTGCATTCTGAGGGACGTGGACAATTCCAAGAGGATAATTCACCACCCCCCAGGTTTACAGTAGCTACAGAGTGGCTTGAGGAGCATTCATCTGAATTTCTTTCCTCTATTGGCCATCGAATTCACCTGATATGAACGACCCTATTCGAGATGTTTTGCAAAGTGCTGTGAATAGGAGCACTCCCACGGCTTTGGGGACTTCCCTGAAAGAATCATGCTATGAATTGTCCAGAGAATATCTTCACAAATTTGTTGAATCAAGGCCACACCGTGCTGCGGCATTTCAGTGTGCTCGGGGGTGGGGTGCACACTATATTAGATTGGTGTACCATTTTTATAGGAAAATAAAAATGGTACACCAATCTAATATTGTCTTCAAAATATGCACAATAGTAATTGCAATGAATTTTATTTCCAAATTAGCTGTTTTAATCTTTAATGTTTTTTTTCTTTTAACTAGTCTGGACTTACACCACTCCATGTGGCATCATTCATGGGTTGTATGAACATTGTGATATATCTTATTCAAAATGGAGCCAATCCAGATGTGCCTACAGTGAGAGGGGAGACACCACTGCATTTAGCTGCTCGTGCCAATCAAACAGACATCATTAGAATTCTTTTGAGGAATGGTGCAAGTGTAGATGCTAGAGCAAGAGTGAGAATTCTTTCTTCCCCTTGTTTCGTCTTTAATTTCTTACTAAATACTTTCTCCTATTTTTTAATCGAAAACTCTTCTGTTATAGTTAATGTGTTTTGTTAGTTGATTCTTATACGAGAGAATAAATTTGTTAAAATATAATTAATATTGTCATTTTATCAGCAAAAATGATGAAATGCAATTCTAATTAAGGTAATTGGGCTTATCTTATTGTCCAGGACCGCCTCTATAGATGAGTAATAAGCACTCGCTCAAGTAACCCATATTCTTTTTGAAGCAATTTTTATTCACGGAACACACTAACACTTAAGACTGAACGGAATTTACAGATTCATCCCGCAGACCCGGCATCAATCCTTTCAGTCCGAGGTCTCGGTATCAACTGACTATAATTAAAGGTGGCGCTGCTATCGGATTCCTTGAGTGGAATGGAAGGAGTTTCTGACAAATCTAAATCTGAAGGCGTTTTTCTGAAATGCGAAGAAACAGCTAAATTTTCTAGCAGAAATAATTTTATGTATCATTTTTACAAATAGATTTCACTTTTTTTTTCTTTTTGAAATTTAATCAAAAAAAAGTTAAAAATAAGCAATTGCTAATGTTTTGGATCACTAGATACTGAGTTGAAATTTAATGAATTTCCGTAACATCATATCCAGTCATGCCAACACCAAAGGCGTTCAAGTGCGACATTCAATCTGAAGGGATCAATTCGATAATCCATGAAGGCAGTGACAAAGCTTAAGGATCCCTGTCAATTAAATATACAGATATAATTCACTGTCATTTATATAGACAGATTCTTTCCAATTCTGTCCAACCAGATATAGTACAAAATAGATAAGTGCTATAAAATGAACCCCTTGGTAGATGGTACAAAATTTTGCTATAGCCTGTACTAAATAAAAATTATTCGACCCTCTTAAAACTTGTAGACCTGCGAATATTAAATAAATACTTTGAGTAATCAAACATTTCTGAAGTTTAATATATTTTTAACCCTTCCTATCGCCGCGGCTCGTAGCAAGCTTCCATTTTCAAAACGAATAATTAAATCGTATATGTGGATTTTCATGGCACGAGACAGATTGTTTTTCCAAATTGTTGTCTTCTAATTTCTTCGATTGTTGCTCAACTCAACCTTCGGCCGAAACATTTTGTTTTAAAGAACTATTAATTTATAATTTCCAAACATATGAACTCGTAGATAAGTAACTTAAAATATGGTCGCTATGCTTAAATATGCATTGCAATTCAACATTTTCAAGAATATCGAAAGTCCAAGTACGAATTGCAATTTCATTTTATGAATAAGCTCGTATGAGATGACTTGCAGTTGTCAGGTAAAGCCACTACGCATTCCTGCCCTTTTATTGCACTATTTTGAAAGAAAATGGATTCTTCGCAGGAAGAGCAAACACCCTTGCACATAGCTGCTAGACTGGGCAATGTGGACATCGTGAGTCTCCTTCTGCAGCATGGCGCCGCCGTGGATGCGACCACCAAAGACATGTACACCGCGCTGCACATCGCAGCCAAGGAAGACCAGGAGGAGGTGGCCGCCTGCCTCTTGGATCATGGAGCGTCACTCACCTCGACGACCAAGGTACTCACTCTTTCCTTTCTCTCATTGCTCGAGATGGCTCTGCTGATTGAGATCGGAACCGTTGCTGAGATCTTTCCTTACTCTCTCCGCAGAAGGGCTTCACGCCTCTCCACTTAGCTGCCAAGTACGGAAACATCAAAGTGGCCAGGCTGCTCATTCAGAAAGATGCTCCCGTGGATGCCCAGGGAAAGGCGAGTTGATTTTTTTCTCGTATTCTTGTTGTGACATTTTTGAATTAGTGCATAAATCCATCTGGAGTCTCTGAATTTATTTATTTTATCAATTTATAATGCATTTTAGCCGTAATTTGAATTTTCTTCTGTTTTATTATCTTCTTTAGTTTTTCGAATACGAAATATAAAGAAAAAAAATAAAATTTTCAAAAATTTCGAATTCGAGATTTTGACGAATATTACATTTTGCACCTACACGAGTTCGAAAAACATATTTCTGAAATTATATCCTTCTTTGATTTGATTCAAAATTTGAATTCAAAAACTTTTTCAGTTTGTCGGATAAAATTGGATTTATGATATTTAAACCAAATTTGTACATGTCTTAGGAATTTTGAACAAAATACATTCAGAGAAAATCTGTCTGCTCGGCTGTTTGTATATAAGCTTGATGAATAAAATTTGGTGCACATATTCAATACTTATCAAATTTTGAATCAAATCCATCAAGGAGTTTAACATCTGTCCATCTGTGCTTAAATGTAAACGAGATTGCTCAAACACACAATGACTTGAGCATACACACTTTAGCATGTGATTTTGCGTTTACAGCTGTAGATTTGTGTCCACCCCCACACCCCTCAATCGTTTGGGGAAACCGAACCCAAAACACAAATTCGTTTTTGCGTATTACCAATCGCAAGTTGCGAATTAATGGCCCGAAGACTCGACAAGAATTACACGATGGATTCAGTAGAAAGGCTAAATTCATGACATTGAATAGTATTTCGTATCTATCGTACGCTGACATCACGCAAGGCACTCTGATACATCGCCTTTATTATGTATGCGAGAAAGTTTAAGGGAGACCATTACCACTGATTGTTGATGAATTCCAGTCCATGTTTACAGCGAATATGGAAATAAAAAGCGAAATTTTATATATTTATATTTAAGTTTTGAATTTTGTTGCATTCCCTGTGTCTAATTTTAGTAACCAAATTTACATTTTCTTCTAAATTAAGATAAGTTCAAAGTTATATTTAGAAAAATTTGCTTTGTACAATTACACAAATGATGTTGATATTTGTATATGCAATTGCCTCAGTTCTAACTAATGTTCCTGATTCGTACATTTTCACCAGTTAGTTCATATTCGTACATTTCATTTTAATTCTTCTTTTCAAACGGATTTACTCACAACTGTCGATTCAGTTTGTCTGTTTTCGCGTCTTTTCAGTTAAATAAAGTGAAACCCTGTTGCAGTGATTACATATTAATCAGAAAATTTACCCCATAAGAAGGAAGGGAATCGCTTTTGTAGAAAATGGGTCAATCTATCAATATCAGGTGACGGGGATGCACTGTTGAATTATTGCATTTAGTGTACGATATAAAATAAGTGAGTTTAATTTCGTTATTTTCTATATATCTCCACACATCCCATTTATAATTTTCAGTAAATAGGGCGTGTGGTTTTTCGAAAACAAGACTGCTGTTGTTGATTTTTTTAAAAATGTCAAATCGGTGGATTAAAATGAGAGAAAAGAGGTATTATTAACAGCTGGAATACATGGTTAGTTTTTCTTCTTCCTTTAAATCAAATCTTATCCATTATTATTTATTAAATAAACTTTATGAAAAATTTTCTATTTCAGAATGGAGTTACACCGCTTCATGTTGCTTCTCATTATGATCATGTAAATGTTGCTCTTTTGCTTCTGGACAAAGGGGCCTCCCCCCATGCAACTGCCAAAAACGGGTACACTCCCCTCCACATCGCAGCCAAGAAGAACCAAATGGATATTGCCAGTACACTTTTGGAGTACGGAGCCAAAACTAATTCAGAATCAAAGGTATACTTTTACTGAATGAAGTACATTTATTTGCAGTAAAGCGAAATTGATTCATTCATTAAAATGTTACATTTCATTAAATACTTTTAAATGCCTTAATTTCATTTGTATGTGGAACAGTTGTTTTAAAAATACAACAGTGTTTAGCTAAATCAAAACTCACAAAATGAAATAAAAATTCATTTCATCCAAAAATTTGAATGAAGAAAAACTGGATCTAAAATTGAACACAGCAAAGGAGAAAGGCACTTTTTAAAAAATTAATAAGTATAAAGATAATCTTTAAATTGTAAAAGTTTAATAGTAATTTTAATAAATTAAATTATAATAATTTTAATAGAATTTTTAACTAATAAAAAAACTAAGTGATATGAATAAGTAGTGTGGTTAATTCAGGAGAGTACAATTTTGCAATAAATGTTTTAAAAAGTAATATTTATTGATATTTTAAAAGAGGAAAAAATGCTTAGAAGTAAAATAAAATGAGTTAAATTTATTTATAATTTAAATGAATTAAAATTATATATTTGGTCACCATTTTTAGTTTTGACTAGTAATCACTATTAATCAACAAAATTTATTTTAAATTACAGACGCTATTTTAACATAATATTGATTAAAATCTCAAATTCAAACCACTTGTAAATTACAATGAAATGACAAAGCAATTAAGTTGTTGTTTCAATTAATTACTTAAAGCCAGTTGAATAACTAACTGAAATCTAAAATTTCGTTTGTAGATTCTAATTAAAAGAATTCCTTTTAACTTTTTATGACAGAGAAAACTAGAAAATTTATAGATAGGCCGCAGCAGATTTAAATAATTTCTACTCTCATACAGTGTTCGGCATTTTATGAATGTAGTTCCCATAATGTCTTCAGCACAAAGTGTTTACAATAAAGGTAAATACAAAATAAAATTGTTCTTTTTGTGTTAACTTAGAGAAATGCAATAAATGATTGAAATTTACTTGAAAATTTTATTATGATTGTTCAAATAATTATATTCTGCTCTAATAAATACATTCCGGTAATATGCGTGTTACTGATAAAATATGTTTGTAGTTTTAGTGAAATTGCAGTGAAATAAAAAGAAAACAACAAAATTTATAAGTAGAGAAATGTTTCCTTAATTTCGTTGAAAATGGTGAAAGCACACATCTTTCCTTTAATTTCAAACATTTCGCTTATTTTTTAAAAATTTTTAAATCTGAGAATTATAAATAAACTAATTAGACAAAGCTCAGAACTCCAAATCTTTTGTAAATTGACTTTAGTATAGTTCCTTTTTCTTGTGTCTGTCAGAATTGAAGGAATTATTCCTTTTATACTACTTTACTTTTACTTTACTTTATTTTACTTTACTTACAACTTTTACTTTAGTTGACGCGCTTCATGTTTGTAAGGATGGAATATTTAAACTCTTTTATGCACATAAACGATTTCAAATTTTGTATTCTTGGTATTTGCTTACCTAATTTATTTAATTTATAATTATACATTTACTTAATTGTTCAATTAATTCAGTCAATTTATTATTTCGATAAAATTTCGAATCTGCACAAATGCTATCCCTGGATAAATGATTTCATTCATTTCGCTTCAATTCATTTTAAGATTTCATAGCATTTTCAATTAATTATTCAGTGTAGAAAGAGATTAAAATAAATATTTTTAGCTCATTAATAAAATGTAAAAAATGTGTGTAAATTAGTTTTATTGCAATGCGCGAAATTATTTCACATTTCTATTTAATTTTTTAGGCAGGCTTTACTCCGCTTCATCTGGCATCTCAGGAAGGACACGCAGACACGGCGTCACTTCTCATCGAGAACAAAGCCGATGTCAGCCACAAAGCAAATGTGAGTCTTTCTACTCTTTTGATCGTTATTTTCTGTCTTTGAACCAATACAATTATTAATTGATTTAATCGCGAAAAAAAGAAAGAAAAAATGCCATGTTATTATAAAATATTATTGAAATAAAAAAATATATTTATAAAAATATATTTAGGAGAACTGTTTGAAAATTATAATAATCAGAAGTATTCTGATACACAAGAAAAGTATTTAGATGATCACAAAGTTTTTTGCCGGATTAAAAAAATAATTAGCTTTAGTCACTGATTATTTTTCTAAACTGAATTGTTAATCCTGAAGTGAAGTTTGTAATAAGGTCAGTTATATTGTTACATTTCAAATTGAGCTCCTTTTGCATCACAAAATAACATGATATTCCAGTTGTCTCATCAGCATTTGTTAAGGAGTACCATCAATCCTCCTGGATTTAAATAGCTCATTTCACTAGTCTGGCAATTTTTCATTAGAGCTTTCAGCACTTGTTTTGCATATAAGCTCTGTAACCAGGGAAATACTAGGGCAACACTTTACAGGGCATGATTTTGTAAATTTTTTAAAAAAAAGAAGAAGAAGAAACCCTTGTCCTGTTCTTGGTTGAAGAAATTTGACTTGCTTTCTTCTAAATTATCCAATGTTTTAAAAGAAACTATATTTGTGTACCTCCAATAAATATTTCTACTTAATCTCTTTCATTTTCTCCTCATTGCAATGTCCCATTTAAATGAGAGAAAAAAATGCAATAGTAAAATATTAGTTAACTACATAAATTAACAATAACTGTTAAATTTATAATATTTAAACTTATTTTAAAGATTTATTATGTATATACTATTTATAGGGCACATTTTAATTTATTTCATTAACATAATATTTTTTCTGAAAATTTAAAAAATATATAGATTAAGAAAAAATGGTATTCACAAAGATAAGTGTGACAAGAAAAAACGATTATCTTTAAATTGAAAATTTTAAGCTGAGAATGAGCTATATATTCGAAGCTAATATTAAAAATTTAATAATTATCTATCTATCTATCTATCTATCTATCTATCTATCTATCTATCTAT
>JAOUZG010021225.1:1920647-1931912 GCA_026289955.1 Argiope argentata
TATATATATATATATATATATATATATATATATATATATATATACACTATCTGCCTTCATTTTGTTTTGTCAACACCCGATGATAAATGTAATTCAAAGCAAGAGTTGTAAAAGGTTAGATCATTTCCCAGAGGAGGCTACTTTTAATCGGTATAACATTCCAGAACAAATGCCATCTATCGAGGTTTTGAAAAACTGTCTTAATTAGTATTGAGGCAGAGGCTACTCAACATCGGTTCGGTATGGACGTACCCATGCGCTAGCGATTCCCGCTCTCAAAGCTATGCGTTACGTGGTAACATGTTTTCATTCATAATGTTTTCCTACCTCTAACGTCCTCCTAGAGGAAATGATCTAACTTTCCGTTTATTTAATATCTCCATGTTTGAATTCTCTTTAATATTTCCCTGTAAATATTCCCCTTTAACTCTAAATAAATTCTTTTATTTTTTTAAAGAAGTCTTAAATATTTTTTTTAAAAAACCTAGACATCACGCCACTAAAACCTCACCATCTGAAGAATCTAATTTTTGGAATATTTGTTTAGACTCCTGTGTGTGTGTGTGTGTGTGTGTGCACAAAATACTCACAAAAATATCGCGTTTGGTATTCCAATACGGGATAATTGGAATACCAAACGCGGAGTGTGAACGAGTATAGCCAGTTTCCTTACTTTCTGCTGTCCTGATCTACTCATGAAGTCATAAGAAATAGCCACTGTACGTCTGAACTGTACAACTTTTGTATAGCAACTGCCTCTAAAAGAAATTGCCTTTTTTTAATCCCTAGACATCACACCACTAAAACTATTATTATTTAGACTCTCTCTATCTCTTTCTCTTTCTCTCTCTCTCTCTCTCTCACACACACACACACACACTATTTTTAACAGAAAAAGATTACTATTGCTAAAAAAAATTCTACACACTTTTTTAAATATTCAAGGAATTTGTGCAAAATGTAGGCAGCGCTTCGCATACAAAGATTCTGAAATATTCATTTTTTTTTTACCTGGATGTATGGAAGTAAATTCCTTCAATGAATGAAAGAACTTAAAAATTATTTACGCACTGACACGCAACCCAACCGGAATGAATACGAATTCATAAATGCGAAATTGCCATATTGGCAAACCCTGAATAACTCATTCACTGGGGTAGGCTTACTTCCATTCTAATGAGAGAGCATAACGTCTTATGGGAGTTCTACTATGGCCGATGCTGGGTCTTAAGATTTAATCTCGGCTCCGGGAGACAGCCAATCAAAAAAATCGTGATTAATCGCACCAGACACAAGGTGCAAGCTTGTTAATTTAATAAAAATGATTCAGAAATAAAAGCCTTTTTTAAAATCTTTGAATCTTTCTAATTATCCATGATGTTTTAACATTGGATCAATAGAAAAATCAGGACACTATAGAAAAAAATTCGGACTAAAAAACAGATTTCAAATATATAAATTTTAATTATTCAGTGAAAATCCCCGTATAACTATCGCATTTATAATACATTATTTTTATATTTTTTTAGAATGGTCTGACGCCCCTTCATCTGTGTGCACAAGATGACCGAGTGAACGTGGCTCATATCCTCGTCGCACACAAGGCCGAGATTGACCCTCCGACGAAGGCCGGATACACCCCCTTGCACGTCGCGTCTCATTTCGGCCAGGTCAACATGGTCAGATTCTTGCTTCAGAATCGTGCGGATGTCAAGGCCACGACATCCGTAAGTTCCATTTGAAAATATTTTCCACGTATTAAATACTGTTTTAATCTGAAGAATTTTCCTTTTTTTTCCCCACTTTATTTTTATGTAATAACCTTTATCCTTTACTGATGTAAAAAGTTAGTAAAAGCGTGTATCGAATGCCGGTGTGCGAACTGTAAAATACCCAGAGGCATGCCTTCACAAAAGGGCAGACATCAAAACAGCATCCCCCCCTACTTCTTCTTTTAAACTGTAGTTCACATATTGCTCTCTAGAATGCTAATGTTGAAATAAAATGGAGTTTAAGCCTCAATCCCGTGACATGAACCTGGTTAATTATTTATTAAACTTATTTATTGTTTGGAACTCTGAAAACATTCATTGTAACAGACAACATAGAAATAACTTGACAAATGTGTGTAAAAAAATGCTTTATTATTTTCACTAAATTTGAGGTATAAACGAAATGGAAATATTCTACATGTTTTCCAGCCAACCAAATCCAAAATTTAGAGCTTTATATTTAACTACTGAAACGAAAAGGAAGAAGAATTACTTTCTCAAAATATGAGAATCAAGGACAATTGTTTATCATTGTAACGAAATACTAATTAAATGACAAATATAAGAATTGTGTTTTTCTTAGCTAATTGAAGTAACATAACTGAGCTGCAGAAAAAAAAAAAAAGAAGATAAGATTAATTCACTGAAGTTAAACGAAGTCATCATTTAAATGCTTGACTGCGTGCATTTAAAATAAAAGAAGCCGCCGCCAAAATAATTCATTTATATAAAAATAATCGCATACCTGAAACGATATTGAAATGCAAATGATCCCGTAATCACGCAAGCGGGGGAAGACTTGCATTCGTAAATTAAAATGTTTCTGGAAAAGGTTACATTTTTGTAAGCTTATAATTTATACAAAGATTTGCTTGGTCGCAAGTAATCGTACTTTCTAAACTATAAAATCTCCTTTTTTATATCTTTTCACTTTGGATAAGTGCTCAAATATTAAATTTCTCAAATTATTCATCATTATACTAATATTCAATTAATCAAATTTTAAATATTAATTATTCATCAAAACATATTTTTATATCTACAGATTCTTTAACACTTAAAGCACTGTTGTTGTTTCTAATGGCACTTGCTATGGAGAAGCCCGCTGGGACAATGATTTTAAGCCGAAGGCGCATCTCTTGTTTTAGTGACGCCAACTAGGGCCAAGAGGGCGTCTTGGCTACTTACGTATCGCATTCGCTTGCACAGTTCCTTTCTGCAGCGGGGGGGGGAGGCGCACATCTCACTGATAGAACAGATGAACAACCATGGCGGACTCGAACCCAGGACGCTCAGATGCAGGGGAAGACGAGCTCCCCATGTGCCCGGATGTCGGCCTTAAAATACTCACATTTTCTGCTGAAATGTTCCTTAATGCTTTAAAGTGATTAAAAATTTCTTAACAACTCTGGTACATTTAAAATATATAACATGAAAAATCTTACCCAAAATAATAGTTAATTTATGATTAAAATTAGAGAGCGAAAGAGAGAAACAATCAAAGCAGGAAAAAAAGATGATTTAAAGAAGAATTTTTGAAACGAAGTTTCAGATAATTTCAACAAGGATTTTTTTTTCAATTCATATTTTATTATTTTTTTAAATTTTATTAATATTAAAGAAAAATTACGCAGTTAACATTTTTGGACATTTAAGATGATGTAAGTATTTTCCTACATTAATATTTTCAAACGCCCCCATTCAATAAATTTCATTAACTTTATAATAAATAAATTTCTATTTAAAGCTTGAAATGCAATGTATTTGAGTTGACGCCAAATATAGTTTGGTAATTTCGAATTAAAGAGCTTCCTTCAAATGCGCTATAAGGCAATAGACAACAGATACAAAATTGCCTTTTTTAATTGATAGAGATAATTACACAATAATTTTTAAATGTTCATGAGACTTTGATCTAAAATGCACTATAATGACATATTACAAAAATATTGGGAAAATGTTATTTATAAAATTATTTCAAAAGCTTTTTTCAAAGAATTACTAATTTAATCGACTCTAATAATTGTTGACATTTTAACTGCTTGAAAAGAGTTAAAATAAAAAGTTCAAATAATCCTTTGTGTGAAAAATCTCATACATTTTAATCCTGATTAAAAAATACATTTTTTAAAAAAATTTCATATTCAAAAGTCCTTGTGATAAACGCATTTGAATTGATAAACAAAAGCCTATTTATATGAAAAATATTGAAAAAAATATGTTTTACTTTTTTTATCCTAGGAAATGTACGTGTGACTAATCTCGGTTTTTCCGTGTTCTTTAAAAATAGGAATAATATTTCACTCCCAATTTATCAGAAGATACATATTTGATATTCCTAAATAGGGAGATTAATTTTTTTTATTTCGATATCTACTATGAATAACTGATAGAGAACTAATTGATTTATCATTTTCCATTTCTACAAAGGCTTGAGAATGTTCCAACTTGATTACTACATTTTATATTTTTGAAGGAAAAAAAAGAGATTGAAAAGAAATTCCCTGTGCATATTTCAATGCATCATGACAGAACATAATTTCTTGAACGGTCAAGCACCACGTGCTCGTGCAAGTTAAATTATATTTTTATTTACTTTGTTTCATCGAATTAGTCACTTTAGTACTGCAAACGATCAAAAAAACTTTTTCTTCCATTTATTGTTTAAAAAAATATCATATTATCTATTTATTTCATTTTATATAATCACGTGCTCAAAATATTTTTCAAGGTTTTATTTGCTGTAGTCATTAACTTTTTTTAAAAAAAAATCAGAGTTTTTGTAAATGCAATGGCAACGCGTTATTAAAAGCTGATATTTTTTTAGATGCTCGTGCAGATAATAAAATGTTCATTTTTCGCCTACGGATTTTTGCTGACGGAAAACACTTCATCCCAAAAACAACATCGTGTTCTGATATGATAAAAAACTGTAAGAGAATGGATTTGATCATCAAATATCTGTTAAAGATTTCTATTTACAATTTTATTTTTATAAGTCTAACTTGAATTCTAAGAAGGACTGCATTCTGCATGCTCTCCCCATCTTGGATGGTACTATGAATCTGGGGAATGTAATAAAATTTTTTAAAAAGAAGACTATATCTTTCTTTTAAATGCAACTAATTTTTTTCTCAAGTTTGTGTGGTATAATTTAAAGCAAGCCACTTACTAAACCGAAAATACAATGCTTCAAATATGGCAATTCTATTGTTTTGAACTTAAAACACGGAATCTAATGATAATAAATCTAATGAGTAAATGTGGAAGTAAAAGCCAAATCAGAAAACTGAACTGGATGAGGTATTGCTGAAACTGTGTGAAGAATACTTTATTGTCAATTTAAAGAATCGTAATTATAACCGAAGATTGATGTAAAACATATCAATGAGCACTGCATTTCTCCTAGCACGGATACACTCCTCTGCATCAAGCAGCACAGCAAGGCCATACGCTGGTGGTGAATTTGCTCCTGGAGAATCAAGCATCCCCCAATGTGACGACGACGGTAACGCACTATTTATCTGCTTGTTGCCGGATTTTGAAATTTCGTACATTTATGCTTCTTTGATGACTGTACAATTTTTTTTTAATTCAGAATTCATTTACCAGTCATTTTGTTGTTTTTTAATAAATTTTAATTTTCTGTTATTGTCATCTGTTGGTAAAAATAAAGAAAAATAATTTTATTTTTTCATTAGTTGATATGCCCAGCATTGTATGTGTTTAAAATAAGTTCATATATAATATTATTACCACAGAAACTACTTCAATACAAAATATTGTATTATAAAAACCCTTTTGAAGAAACATTTATTGAAAGAAGAAATACAAAAAGGAAATTTTTTAAAAAAGTATTGTATTTCAAAATTTTGGCATTGCCCAGCAAAAGAATACTTAAAAATCTCATTTTAAAGTTATCTTCATTAATTTTTCTAAACAATTAATAGAAAATGAAAGAAAATTACTCAAGATGAAAGTAAAAGATTTGTTTTGCACTGAAACTTGAATTTAAATGTTATAGTTGAACAGTTCACAGTTAATAATGATTTCAATGAGGTTTTTTAAAAAAATTAATAACAATTGAAGGAATTCTTGTACAGAAACGAAACATATATCACTGAAACGGTAAAATTTTGAAATTTAAAACCATATTAAAAATTTTTTTGTTAGACTATTTGTTCCTAACTGTAGAGAAATGGTAAAAATTCGGTTAATATCTAATTAATTGGATATTTGATTAACTGTTGCTCAGTTTGAATTTGATGTTATTTTTTCTCTTGTCTTAAAGATTATGGGTGTGAAATTCTATAAAATTTAAGAAGAAACAAATTGAATTTAAATTAAAAATTTACTATAATAAAGAACAAAAAAATCTTTTATTAATGTATTAATAACCAAATAATATTTTTTTCATCTAAACTATCGTCGTAAAAAAATATCAATGCAAAAAATACTAGAAACTATAGAATAACGAATATTATTTATTTCATGAAAGTAAAAGTTCCTGAGAATTAATTATAAATTAAAATTTATTTGAATTTGATTAAGATTTCAACGAACTTAAAGTGTTTCTATCATCATTTGGGGATTTTACAAATTCGTTTTGATTTTAACATTTTAACGCTTTTATCTGTTTAAAGAAGAAGAAAAGGTCTAAAATATTATATTCTATTTTCTAATAAAATAATGAAAAAGCAATTATAGGAATAATTTTAATTCATTCATTTTAATTTATTTTTTGTTAAAGTGCATTTAATGTGCAAATATCTTATTTTTTCTTGCTATAGATTGTTTTTTATAATGTCATTTAATTTAATCTTTTTATAGCAAGGGCAAACGCCATTATCTATAGCTCAGCGTCTGGGGTACATTTCAGTTGTAGAAACGCTAAAAGTCGTTACAGAGACCACTATCACAACAACAACTACCACCGTCACTGAGGAGAAGTACAAAGTTGTGGCTCCTGAAACGATGCAAGAAACTTTTATGACGGATTCTGAAGACGAAGGAGGTATTTCAATCGCTATCACCCACTCTTGAACTGATGGCAGATATTCATTTATTTAGTGTTTCCCTGTCCTCCTTCGGTCTGATGCAATTATATAATTTTGCCCGCATTGCTTTAAGACATTCATAGATAATTTTATAGATGATAAATATTAATTTTTATACATGATAATTCAATTTATCTTCTCCTTGAAAATGATTCTTTTTAACGTTGCTTAGTATTAAAAAAATAAATCCACTTTTACTTCAGCTAGAGTGCTTCAAGCTTACGAATCGACCAAACTGATTTTTTTTCTATCCCTCAATATTGAGAACCTCATTTGAAGTGCTGATGTGAAATTCTTGTTTTCTTTTCCAAACTCGAAGCATTCCCGTCCGAGTTTGTTAAAGTCGTGCCCGCGATTCCCAACTCCTATTTTTCACAGGATTTTATTTATTCGAGATCAAAGGCGCAGCGTTCTTTAAAAAGGTTATGATTCATGACCACCTTCAAGACAGTTTGAAAATCGCGAACTATCGTTGATTTTTAACAATACGCAGTGATGGAAGTAAGCATATTTTTCGATTTCATTATTCTGAAAATCCTTTAAAAAGTATTCAAATGTGAGTTGTATTTCAGCATTATCATTAAGTAAACAAATAAATAAGTTTGAATATGAGAATAATTTAAAGTGCAACGCAACCTTACTTTAACAGCCCTATTTGTGACTTCGTGGGATCGTGCGATGTTCGAAAGTAAGCGTCTCTCTCGATGAAATTCGGTGTACGGGCGTGAGGAAATTTACAGATGCATTCACTAATCGTTTAATTTGCTGCTCTTTTTTGCAATATAACATTAAATTTATCAAAAACTCAAAGGAATGTTTTCAAAATCCTTATAGAATTATTTATTTTCTTTTCTTGATATTCTTGCCTCAGTGAAATTCAAATGCTTCTTTCGTATCAGTGTTTAACAGTTATTAACAGATACAAAGAAAAGTTCTTGATTGTTAAGTTGTTCATTTTTTCCATAATCCTTTTTTTTTCTAAGAAATAAACTGTAATTTTGGTCATACACGTTACTATATGTCTTGAATTCGGAGCCTTGTGATATATTTTCAGACATATAAGATTTAAAAGCGGATTATGACGCAATTTTTTTCATCATAATTTTTTAGAAATTATTTTTATTTGTTAATCGAACTTATTTTTGTAAAATTAGGAATTGTTAAATGATACCAACCGTTTTACCGAGTTATAAGGTATCTGAGAATAATGCAACCATTTGTAGTTTTCAGGGGGTTGAAGGGGTAAAATTGTTTTGAAAAGAAGACTAATGAATTTATACTAAACTTTCAGAGCTAAATTAATACAATAATCTTTGCTGCGGATAAGAAAATCTACGTTTATTTTCCCATCAAATGTTTTCGGTGCTCGTTCTTCCATTTATTTCGTAAACTATCCTCTCCTCTTACAATTACTGAGCTTGAAATGTCGAATGTGCCATAGAATGTCATAAAAAAGTTTCAGTACTCATTTAAATTGTGATGAATTCTCTCAACACATTTTTGATTCATCAATGAGCCACAAGAGATTTCATAAAACTAACTTGGAAGAAAAAAGTTCATTAGTACTTGTTGTACCATTTGTATTTTTCCTTCTAAATTTGTGAACTTTTTACTTAAAAATTTATTTTGGACTATTTCATTATTATGTATTTAATTATTTTTGGTGATTCTTCCAAATTTTTGACAGAATTTTTTTATTCTATTTTTGTAATTTTTTTCATTTACTATAGGATTTTTTCAAACAGAAGTAAATGTGTTTTTTCCCTCAAAACTATATCGTTGTTTTTTTATTTTATTTATATCAAAATTCAGTAAAGCTGGGTTTATTTTTTTAAAAAACGGCGGGAGGGGCGGAGGAGAGCCAAATTACTGAAAAAAGGCATTCCATGAAATTTTAAAATGAAAAATCAAAAGTTTTTTTAAAAAGGCCTTTTAAAATTGCAAGAGGTTAGACGACATAAAAAAAACACCATCTCGTTTTCCCATTATTTTCCCCCCTGCTCTCTTGTTTCAGCCGTCGATAGCTCAGTTGGCAGAGCGGTGGACTGTAGGTGCTGTCTTGTTTATCACAGTTCTAATTTGGAATAAGTCTGCTCCAATTATTCTCAGGTACCTTATTTAGGACGAGTGGAAATATTTTTGTACGAAAAGTGTCATGTTTTTGTGCAAAAAATCTTGTTTTAAATGCTTTGCTAGTTACGCTGCAGCTCTGCACTTAATTCATTTTTGTTATTGAGTAAGCTGGCTGTGACTAAGATGATATATTTTTATGCAGCTTATGATTAAATTTATTTTCATTTTATTGCTTTTTCTTGATGTGTTTTGCTTAAATTTATCAAGTGCTTAATTCATTCATGATTTATGCGTATCTGTTTACATTTTAAAACGGCATTATTTTTGAAGACAACTGGAAAAAAAAATCTGAGCACAATTGAAAAAGAAAAATGTAATCGAATTGTATTTATCTACATTGCCGATAATGTTAATCGTTTTATCATTTGTTTTTACTCTTTCGTATACGAAACTTAGGAAAAGTAAATAATATATTCGTTAAAGATTTGGATGATTCTCATGCTTCAGGCCTTAATAACTTCTAAAAAAATAAAATTATGTTCATTTGGGAATACAACGAGAATAATGACAAAAAACTCAGGAAACTGAAAGATTGATATATTTCAAAGCGCTCTACGAATTCTAGATTATACAATTCGATTCCGGAAAAAAAATCAAAAGTCTGTTTGTCCAAGAGCATGTGAACGCAGTAATTTAAAAATACAAGAAGCTTAAAGCATGAGTGGGATTTTTACACAAAACTGATTGTCTTTCCATCAGTGCATTCTGATCAAGATAATCGCGGCTATACATATAAACGCCAAAACTTCAATAAAAATTGAAATGTGGTCTTGTCATCAAAATCGCCAACCTACGGCAAGTTCTGCTCTATCATTCCAAAATCTATCTTCGGAAATAAAATTTTCTCTTCAAAAAAAAAAAAAAAGAGGTCGGGAAAGAGAAATCAGAAAGAGAGAAAGAAAAAAACTTTTCTTCAAAGCAAAAGTGTTACGTACGTAAGAAGTGTTCCGTTGTTGTTGCGTACGTAAGCGAGAAATACAAAGGGAGGACACTCTCTTTGGTCATCAATTTGCATCATTGTTTAAAACAATAATTAAATGAGGATCGAAAGACCTGGCACGCTTGCTGCCGCGCGCGCATGCAAGAAAGTCGGGAAAACTGCTTCGTTGTTTAAACAATAATTGAAGGGTGATCAAAAAATCTTGAATTCCAGCCAATGAGTGTCTTGATGACGTGCAAAATAAATGTGATTTCCTCTTTGAATAAACTCCATTCACTTGATGCAGGTGCTGACTTCGACGAAGCGGCGATATTTGGAAAGCCCACTCACGCCACGCACGTCTATCTCCCTTACTTAGAGGGACAAAACTTTCAAATGAGTAAGTTGACATAAAAGGAATCGGCTAGATTTAAGACCACGGTTCAGTCGCCAAGCTTGCGTTTCTTTTCAGAAATAGCTCTCCTTCTAAATTTGAAATGACATTTAACCTCGGCGAAATTGAAACGGCTGACGACAGTGGCTCGAAATGGGCGACAGAACCGTACAAAGCTCTTAAGTCTGGCCGAGGAAACTCATTGTTTAGACTGATTATAACGGCTGAAAGCGGTGTAAAAAAATTGAATTTTCTATGATCTTTTTTTTTAATTTGATCAAAATTTTTATAAGGTTGAAATCCTGCTGTTCGAAATTCTGAAAAATCAATATTCGGATTTGCCATTTTAATTCAGATATGGCAATCAATATTTATTTAAACACAATTTTTTTTAATTGTACAAATTTTTAATTTTGATTTCATTTATATTTTTTGAATTAAATCCTAAAAACTGTCATTTATTTAATAAAGTTACAGAAACTGAAATGAAAATCGATAATGGAATGAAGATCTCTGAAATTAGATTTTATTAAAAGCTCCAGTTCGGTTTTTAAAAAAAGGAGCGCACCTCCTTCGGCCAACTTACGGGGGACTTCAGAATATGGTGATTTCAGAAGGGTGTGGGGAGCTAGCAACATTTTTCTTAAGTACCCAATTGTGAATGTCCTTGTCTAAAAAAAGGGGTGCACTTATAACATTCGAAATTTTTCTTCTTATTGCTGAATAAAAAAGTAAACATCCCCTCACTTATCTTTTGTCTCAACATTGTTTTGAAAATTCAAAATCAAATGGTGCATTGTGCATGAACATTGATTTCGAGAATGCTTAATACACATTTAAAGGACACATTACACTTGGTGAGTCTATACTACGAAAGCATTTCATTACCCGGGTAGCTCAAGTTGTGGCACAATATTGTACAATATTATTTCATATTATTCAATATTATTTCATATTATTCAATATTATTTCATATTATTCAATATTATT
>JAOUZG010021225.1:1931922-1949355 GCA_026289955.1 Argiope argentata
TATTATTTCATATTATTCAATATTATTTCATATTATTCAATATTATTCAATATTTCAAATATTATTTAATGCTATACGTGTGCTTCTAGGGTATAGGCTGGTCATCGGTTTAAGTTTTATGATTATATATTATGGATGATGCTACGAAGGCATTTCATTATAGGCCGCTTATCGGCTTACGTTTTATAATTACATACTGTAAATGGTGTTGAAGGTATTTCATTAGAGACCGATTTGCGGTCTAAGTTTTACGAATACATATTGTGTTTGATGCTTCGAAGGCATTTTTCTATAGGCCGGTTATCGGTTTACCATTACTCATTGTGATTAATATTATAAAGGCATTTCATTATCGGTTTGTTATAGGTTTCAGCTTTATGATTAAGTCATTAAAATTATTACTTGTTGAGTGTAAAATATACATAAAAAATATATAAAATATAGTTTGGTTTTTCAAGGATTTGTTCAGCCGGATTTTCATGATTTATATTGGTTTATCAAGTAAATATTTCATAAATTACTTCAGTGCAGAATATCCATGAAAATAATTTAGATATATTTTTTTAATGAATATACGATGTTTGAATGAAAAAATTGTTACTATTAAACCAGTTTTAGAAAAGGTAAATATTTAATTGCTAGTACATATTACTAAATGGGGTATTTTTATGAATTTATAAGGCGGAACAAAATGAAAAGGAGACTAAAAATTTACTTCAATGAATTGTACTTACGATTTATGAGCCAGATAACACTTACACGTCATTGCCATAGTGTGTTTGTCTTTGTGTGTTTCTATTGCTATGGACTGATCCTCAGAATTCCTTCATCACATTTGACGAAATGAGTGGATGAATTGAGTGTAGAATCATCCGAATTCGTTTTTTTTGCCATGTCTTGCTCTCCCATGCCACAGCTGTTGCTGTAGAGATTCGTAAATACGGAGTAGCATGAGATGCATCGATATCTGTGCGGGGGGGAGGCGTTTTAGAATTTCCTAAAAAATTTTACTAAGAAGTCGTGGGTTTTCTTGACTCAAGACGTCCTAGAGTTAGCATAGAGCGGCACCATCGCATTTAAAAGACATTTCTACCTTCATCTTTGATGGCACCCGTTAAGCTTCAATAGTATGTTTTAACACAGTTGAGCATTAACTGTTTTTTCCCATACCAGCCTATCTTTGAAACGATGCTCTTATTCTTCAAAAAAGAAATCGTATGATACATTTGTAGGCCTTTATGGCAGGCCGTTCCATTTTTGATCGGAAGAGAGTCGAACATATTGAAGCAGGAGGTAGAACCATACTTATTGGTAAACAGAATAACTAATTGAGATAAGAAAGAGAACGCCGTTGCAACAAAAGTCTTCTTTTCATTTGTGGACACCATACCTATTAGCACAATAGGCCCCAGAATATAGTTGCGATATCTTTACTTTATTGTTTGGCTTCAAAATGTTAACAACAACGTGGAAATATCGTGAAATATCTAGTACTAATCGAGATAATAAAAGAAAATATAAATAATTAATGCTCCCATTAATCTATAAAAGAAGTAATTTGCAAGTATAATTTTTATTCTTACAAATTTTACTGCTGAAACATACTTATTCTGCATTATGTTTTTTTTTTCTTTTCATATAAATGGTTTTAGCTTCTTTTGCAAATTTCGGTATTGATGCTAAACTCTGCATGCTTTCAGCTTCTTATTTATGTTGACTTAAATTAAGCAATCAAATTTTGTAATGCAATTTTATATATATTGAATTTTGTGTGAAACTTCTATGTGTATGTGTCGATTATAAGTTCAATTGTTGTCTTGTAATGCACATTCAGTTTTAAAATACTAATAATAAACACCTTCAAGGCAATATTTGATATAAAATATTGCCTTTACATGAATCAAAAGCTGTCAGAAACAGCGATAACGCTGGGCACTGAAAACGCTCAAATAACATTCACGCCAAATAATATCACCAGTTGAGGAAGTAGGGGAGGGGGCTGATCTGATGGGTCATGTTGAATAATACATGAGTCTTCTTTCCAGTTCCTGGCGCTTTCTCCTTTTTCACTTCAGATCTGAGAGAACTATATTCATAAAAATAGTTTTTAAATTGTAAAATGATAGTACACAACACGACGTATTGCATTAAAATCTGGCGCTAAAATTCAGAAATAGAGCTCGCATTTCGTAACTTTAAAGTAGTTGAAAAAACATCTACCTCAAACCTCCCGAACATAGTCATTTTTATACTTTGTAGTTATTAGCACTGAGAAAAGAACAGATGGACAGCTTATTTGTTTATTTTCTATTCCTAAAAGAGCATTTGTTCATCTTAAATTTCGAACTATTACGAATAGAAGCTCGAGCAAAATCTTTTCTGAATCTCCCAGAAATCGGAAAAATCGGATATCTTTGTTAGATCTCTCTATTTGAAGTGTTTTATCGTACAAATTCAATGACCCCCCCTAGAAGTAAGCAGTTCTGCCACCAGATGATGCTGGGGTGTTATTGTGTTGCACAAAGCCGCATTTCTCCGCGTTTTCTTGGCCTTCATTTCACTTTCTGCGAACCGTTGAAGGGATGAAAGGCAAGCGAGGTGTTGAATATATACATTTTATTAAGTTACTTTTTGCGTGATCTTTGATCTCAATAGTTAGATCATTCTACTGGGCTTTGATGAATTTGTCCATTGTACACTATTGTTCTATTGTGAAAAAGTCGCCGCTCCGTTAATTTCTAATTTTGCAAAGTGTAAAAAAATGAAACAAATCTTGGTTTATGAAGGATGTTACGAACAGTCGTTTAAATTTTGAAAAGTATGCCTGGCATATAGACAAAGGTCTTTTTTTTTTGTGAAAGAGCATGCGGAACGCAAAGAGGCGGGACTGTGAAATGAGTTGAGATCTAGACCAAGTGCATAGCGCGGGTGTAATGGAATAGACATTTACAGTCGCGTAGTAATCGGCTTGACTTACACGAAGAACATGAACATTGTGCATTTTAGAAGGCATCTCTTTGAAAACTTATTTTAAGTAATCCAAAACAATTTTAAAGATAGTTTTTTTGTTTGTCATTATTTTTTGTTTACAGAGCGCTTTTCATTGAATATCGTATTTCCATACTATATAATACTCTGTCTTTTTAAGCATGAGTTAAATTTCGTTTTTATCAGCTATACATTCTTTCATTTCGTGCCCTCTAAGAAAATGTTCTTTGTGAAAATTAGTGGATTTGCATCCAATTCAGGATATGATTACCAAGCCCCTTTCATCTGCAGTGGCATAGCAAAAGTAAACGGTGCCCAAAGTTAGGTATATTTTTCACCCTTTCTTCATATCCTGCTTTAAAAAAACACTGAAAGCAATTGTCAGAGCCAACTATATCCTTTTACTCCTCCCCGCCCCTCTTCCCTTCATCGCATTGCCTTTGTTCGAAACAAACAGTCACAGTTATTTTTAAAAGCTTAGGCTTACAAATCTTTTGAAAATGAAAGCACAACTCACCCGACCACTGTACTTATTTTCTTAAAATTTCACTTCGGTTGAAAATGGTTTCGAGACAGTTATTCTTTTTTCACTTTTTTTTACGAACCACAAGCATTAAAAGGTTAAGCATCAGTCATTACTTTTGAAAAGTGGATTTTTTTCAAATAGAAGGTTGTGTGTCATTTCTTGAATCTTGTCGTGAACTGCAGGTGAAGAGGCGATGCTGGGCGATCAGTCTTACGGATATCTGACAGCCGACGAGATGAAGTCTCTCGGAGACGATTCCCTTCCCATTGATGTCACCAAGGACGAGAAACATCACGACATCATGCATTCTGTAAAACAGTTTGGAGGTGAAAAAATCCATTCTTTTACTCTCTCAGTTTTTAAAAGAACTGTATGAAATCTAATTTATTGAAATTTATTATTAGTAATTAAAGGTTATTAGAAATAATATTGCTTATGAAATTTAAGCGGGTGTAACTTCAGCTTAATATCACTGCAAATATTGGTATAAAAAGTAGAACTGGTTAATTGCTGTTCAGTTCACACTTATATGTAAATATAAGTAAAGAAATTTTTAATATATCATAATTATTTATCAATTTATAGAAATTAGATTGGGGGGATTATCTATATATTTTTACAGAGATTTTAAGACAAAAAATTCTGCAATTTTTTTATGTTCGTTTCCTTTTGCTGTGAGATTTAAAAAGGAATATGTTCATTTATTTAACTTCACTTGTTTACGAAAATTAAATTTTGTTATCGATTTCTCACCGCCCAATGGGCTTGAGATATTGTACGTTAACAAAAATTAATGTTTTCAGAATTTAATTATCACTTAATCAAACAATTCACACTGCGTTTGAATGATCAAATTGTCAATTTTAAAGGAAGTTTCTGATTTTCTGCATTATTGTTAATTTAAAAGTTGAACAGTTTGAAACATTATTTCTTAAATATTCTGTTAAAGTATGCTTAAGATAGATATGCTAAAGTATGCTTTATAAGATATTTAACAAAAAAAATTCTGATTGTATAATATTTTCAATTTATAGGAGCTCTTATGGAATAATACTTTTTGACAACTCTATATATTTAATTATTTTTGACAGCTCCAATGGTGGAAGAAGATAAACTGTCACCGCAACATGCAACTCCTGTGGAAACGGGCTTTAGTGAAAAGTTTTCCCCCGACAACATCGACTTGGGCCGAGCTCCTGTGCATGCGGGGTGATTCTCATTTATTTGCTAGAGTTGAAACAGAAGGAGTTCGTCATTTTTATGCATGTTGGAAATAATAAAATTGCAATTAATATTACATAATGCAAATATATACAGCTTGAAACTAAAAAAGCAAGTAATAATATTCCCCTGACACTAATAACTTTTTCGGATTTCAAGAAATATATATGTTAGTTAAAAAGCAAGAAGAGATAAGTTATAAATGACTACACTCCAGTTTATTTGAAGGATTCAGCACTAAAGTCGGTACAAAAGTAAATCTTTTTTAAGGAACATGTTTTGCATTTATTGATCCTTATTTAGTCATAGTAGAATATATGTTAAATCCGATATTATGTGAGTCAAATGTTCAAAAAACAAATGAGATTGCCGTTTGAAGGATAAGTATCCGTTGTTCTGAGAGTGCTTGGAGTATGATAAAATTGATAAATATCTTCATAATGTATTGCAAATTAAATTGTACTAATATTTTCAATTTTAAGTCTTTTTAAATTCACAGATATTAATTTATCTCATTGAAGAATTTTAGAAACATCTGGTCTTATTTTTGTAGAAATATTTTTGCTAATGTGCTAATTTTATGACACATATTTATATTCATTCAATTTCAGAAATCTTGATAAACCAGTTAAAACAGCATATAAAAAATGTATCAATGCTGAAACATGAGACAAAATTGTACCAAACTGTAAAAAAAGCAACGGTTTAAATTATAATTAAAGTAAAATTTTAAATTATTGTTTAGTAAAGGCAAGTAAATTGTTACATTATAATTAAAGCCAGTTATTACGTAAACATATTATAATCACTTTTTCTCCGAATGAAAAGAAAAGTGTAAATGCTTGAAGAACGCAACTTTTTTTATTAGCAAAGCACACTAGTTAATAGACGAATTTAAATAGTGAAATAAGTCTGCTATTTAAAAGAAGTGCTATTGATGTTTCTTAAATTAATTTTAAGAAATTGATTAAAAAGCAGAAATAATCTCTGTAAAAACGGAATTAAAATGATTTAAAAGCTGTTTTTTTAAAAAAAAAATTTAAGGTGATATAAACATACTTTTTGTACTATGCATTATCGCGAGCAAACATAAAGAATATTTTATTTTTCTAGATATTAAAGTGATTAAGAAACACCTTGTTTTGTAATTGTTTAGCTGCGATTGAGTAAATTTTTATTAATGAGTTTAAGAACTGGAAAAAAATATAACTAGAAACATGTTTTGAACTAAACAGAATACAAATTTTAAAAAATATTAAATACAAATTTTAAATGTTTTGTTGCAGTTTCTTTGTGAAAGCTTGCTGACAGCAAGTCAACAATGTATTCATTTTTTAATAAGTAATGCATTTATTAATTGAATTAATATTTTTTTAAAAAAAGGTTAAGTTTAAATATCCTTGAAACAGATTATTGCACCAGGTTGTATCAGTTTCTGCACTCCCATGGTTACAGTACCAATGTCGTCATTGATTATTAAAAAGCATCATCGTCACACGTGATTTATAATTATTTTGTTTAAGAATGTTATTTCCCTTCTTCATTTGTCTGAGATAAAAAAAATACTAATTTCGTTTTCTTTTATTTTCAGAAACATTTTTTTTCTTTTTGTGTCAGCATGTGCAATTTTAATTTAACGTGCATTTTATTTATTAATTATTTAGACGTTTTAGTTGGACTGATGATTTCTACTATTCTTCCCTCCCCAAAGGCATGTTAAGAAGCAGGTTGGCTTATTTTTTATTTTTTTAATGCATGTTTTACTTATTTTTTTCCCCCATCAGTATACTCACAACAGTGTAATTAAGATGTACAATGTATTTCAAATGATTTTCTTGAATATAAATGGCTGTTATTTCCTTTATGAAGACTATATAAAAAATAATTTTACCGTAATACAGGAGGAAACTTTGAGTTGTGTATCAGTTATTATATAAGAATCTTATGCGATTTAATTTAGCGAAACGAGCAGAATTCATTTGGATTGTTGCATGCGACGGATATCGTCCTCAGCATATTCCCATGAAAGAAAGACTGAAGAAAATTTATAAAGTCATTTCCTGAATCGTTCTCATTTTATGTCATATTAAACTTCCTTTTTACTTATAGGCGTGTAGTGATAATAGGATAGACGTATTGCAAGCCATCAACAACTGATTGTGCAATGCCATCAACAACTGACAATGATAAACATTTATTGAACTCAATCATCGAACAAAATTCCAAGTTTTCTTCTGCACTATATTGCCCTCCCCCTTGTGTTCTTTACAAGGAAGTTATACTCATTTGTAATTATGGAAACAATAGAATTTGACCGATACTGATGAATGATTTTTCGCGTATATTTCTAAAAGTCGGAGAATCTAAAACTCTATTCCCGTTTTGTTTCTCTTCCAGATTCTCCTCTTTTTCCGTTGTGCATTAATATTGCTTTTTATTTATCTCTGATTTACAGTAACATTTTTAAACTTTCAATTTTCGATCTCTAAGTCTTAAAATTTTTATTGCAAATTAATGAAATCATAAAAATTATTTAATGAGAAAAACATGTTTATAATCAAATTTTTTAAAAAAAAAAATGCTTGTTTTAATTTTTTAAATATTTTTAAAAACATTTTTAAAGATTTAGTTTTTATCACATCTTGAGTATTCTTTTACTTGTAAATGTCTGCGAAAAATGGCGCGTAATCCACTGCAGATAGAAACTATAGAAAAGCATTATAGAAATGAAAATTTTTGCGTAGAAGCACAGGAATTTTAGAGATTCCACTCGGTATATGACTTATCAGACCTCTCTGCATTCAGTTGCAAAAAAAGCTCACGAATAAAACTTTTTAGTTGATTTGTTTTACATTGCAATTTTCAAGCATCTGATAGGTCTTCATGATTTTGGAATTGCTTACTCATCAGTTTAGCTTTTAGTCGTCCAAACAAAAATAATCCCACCCTATAAGATGAGCACACAATTCTTTTGTGATGTCACTGTTTATCTCTTTGATCAGTCTTTTGAAATGCCATGAACGTAATGTGAAAAAAGTAGCAAGATACAAATCTTTTTTGAAAAAATGAATTTTTTCAGAATAATTTAATGCTCAATACTTTAAAAAGACCAATTTATAAACAGATAGCTGTATATGAAACTTGGAACAAAAAATTACAATTATAAAATCAGTTTTTACATCACACTCTTCGAAGAGAGTGGGGGAAAATTAATAGCGCAAATCAAAATTTTATTAATAGAGAAGTCTTCTAGCATTGGATTTGATTACTTCAAAGATTCAGTTTGGCATGCCTCAAATAAAGTTCTAATTTTTATTTAGCTAAACTTTTTCTATTCATCGTTCTAATCTCTCCAAAGCCCAGTTACTAATTCAAACTGCTTGCCTTCTCCTTAAAGGTGGTGAACTGTCCATTTCAATATATTTTTAGAAGGCCGTGGCAAAACCAGAGCTTTATTTGCTGCAGACCAGTTTTGAACTCCATTAGCTGGTTGCACTGTTGCTCTGCCATGACGAAAAACACAGGCGTTTCCACCTGTCTCAACGACATAGGGATGGAGATATAAATGAGAGATTTGAATATGGTCTATGTATTTCTGCGAGCCACTCACGCTTTTTTTCCACGCACTCGACCGCCAATTAAATCATTGAACTCCTCCCATGCGTCGCGTGGAAATGTCTTTTCTTCCTTACTGGAGCAATGGCAGTATTATTGGTACTGCTACTCTGCAACACTTAAATTTTTTCTCATAATAAAATACGAACTCCAGAAGATGTGGTTTTCACCCACAGCAATCTCTTTTTCAATGCGCCTTTTAAGTTGGTTAGGTTGACACTTCCTTTCTCCGTAGCTATAAACAGTGCGAAGCCTACGTTATTTCATCAATGTTAGCTTTTAGCGTTTTTTTTCTTTCTGGAATTTTTTTTAATCACAATGCGTCAGGTTTTCAGTCCCGTTGTCTTCTTTTCGATCCTCGTCAGCAGTGCTATTTCCTATCTAGGGACGAAGGGTGCTGTTGCATTGTGGATCGAAGAGTTTTTGAAAATCGCATCCCTAAAATGCGCACCCATCTATTTGTGTTACTATGGGCCTGGCTACTGCATACCATCCGGAATCTGTCGAGAGCAGTTCAATCTTTTGAGCATCAAATTTTCACGATATAACAATAAGAGATATCATGTTAATAGTAAATTAAAGTGAGGGTCAGTCTTCTACGCGCTATATTTCATCTCCCCGCTGCTCACTATCGACAAACTGCATTGGATTGCGTGTTCATTTATGACAGGAAGTTATTCTTGCGTGAAATATTTACTAAAGCACCATTTTCTTTGATTTAAATCCTTTAAATTCAGATTATATTCCTAATACAATACCAATCATGCATCATCAGAAAAATTACCCATGATTCTCTTCGACCATTCTTTTGCACTTTTTTGGATGTGACCGGTCTCTCTCTCTCTTCATCTCTTACTCACAGCGGTGTGACTTTATTTTTCTTTATGTACACTTACACAATGGAGCCTGGCTAATTCGAATAAGTTCTTCAATAATCCGAAATTTCCTTTCCGTATCTTCAGTTTCCTAACAAAGCTACATTAAAATACTTTTCAACAATTCGATTTTTTTAAAAATTAACTTGATGTGAAACTAAAAACAGTGAGTTTTTTGTTAGTTAAATACTCCTGTAATGTGTCTCTTCAGTGGTGGAGAATAAATAATTTAAAGATCTGAATTCATTCGATTGACAATAGTGCGATGAATTCTTTTAAAATATTCTTTATTTTTTTAAAAAAATTTCCAATTTTTAGGTGTGAACTAAACTGTTCATTTTCATGTTTTTTATACATATTTTAAGTTTTAATTCCTTATTAAATTCATTATATTATATTTTAAGTTTAATTTGTAAATTTTAATTATTACTGTAAAATTTTGAGTTTTTGTTGATTATGTCATTTTTAAATTTTAAAGAGTGTTTAGAACTTTTTTTTAAATAAAATTACTAATTTGTTTATTATTTACTAAAATTGATGCTATTAAAAATAAATTTTTACTTTTATTCTTAATTTAAAAAATATATATATTTCTTATTTTGAATTAATTTCTAATCCGTTTTTTATCTCATATTTTTGGATAAATTCATATTTTTATATTATATTTTATATTTATATTATATGCACGCGAATCAGCTTTGAATTGGCCAAGTTTCAGTGTTGTTGCTTTTTATTCATCTTCTCCTCGTTCCCGAAGTTCCTTTTAAAAAGTGGATTTTTGTGTCATGTCGTATGTGTGTGTCAGATCTCCGTTTAATTTTCATAATAACAACTAATATTTCATTTGCAAATATTTTTGTTAAAATTTCTACTTTGTTTGAATGAAAACTGGCTGGAAAATTATTTTTAAGGGTGGTATACACTGTTGCACATTTCTTGTGGAGAAATGAACGGGGGCAAGTGATTCTCAGAGGCATATACATATATATATGAAAGTGAACACGTGTTACTTTTCTAGTCTTGAGAAATGCTCCTTCGTAGCTATTCCTTTACTCATTATCTGAAAAGTTCAACAATTGCAAAGAAATTAGAGTAATGGTGACAGAATGAGTGAAATTGACATCAAATATTGCAAAGTTAATAGAAAAAAATGTATAGTAAATGTTTACCCAATTTGTTGGATTTTTAAAATATTTTTATGAAAAATATGGAAACTATAAGTAGTATAGTATGATGTAGTATAACATTAGAAATATTAATAAAAGTTTGTAAAAGATAAATGAAATGTACATGAATTTTATTGAGCATAATACGTACTCAAAAAATATAAAACTCAATGAATATAAAATCTATCTACAATATCAGATTTTAGATGAAATAAAAATCATGTTTAAAACACAAATTCAATTTAAAGAAATACTAAAATAAAGAATGGTAAAAAACAAATATAAAAAAGTTTTTTTTAATGTACCCACACATACATTCAGAAATCATAAATCAAAATGGAAAATGGTGATAAAATTTAAAACCCAAGGGGAACAAGGCAATGGACGCATTAATGGCTCATCAGGGAATGAAATCAGTGTGCAAAGAAAATTAATCTTTTTAGCAAATTCTGCAAAAAATTAAATAAAAGAGCACAGTTTATATTCTTCTTCCTCGTCACAAGGCAAAATGCTCACCTTTTAGTGGTTTTTGAAAGTTGTTTGTAAAACAACAAATAAGTGGCGTATTGTTTTCTCCCACTGATGCTAAGAAGAAAAACAGATGATGCATAAACATTAGGAATTCATATAGATTGATAAAGGCATTTTGGAGAAATATAATCTAGAAAACATTTGTTTTAAATCACTTTTTTTACTGGAGTATCACTTTAGACAGTAAAATGATAAAAATTAGATCCTGAAAAACGGGAGGAAACTAGAAGTCCTTTTCAAAATTTGAATTATGTATTTAATTGCATATTTTTTAATAATTTGGAATACTCTGTATATTTCTTTTTTGCCATGATGATTTTTAATATTATTTCTATTAAATTTTGCGTTTTGGATGGTTTTTATTTTGGTTATTGCTCAAAGCTGCTTAAATCATCAATAATACATACTTCTCAATGTCAGCAGTATCCTAATTTAAAAATATCGCATAACCTCAACCCATGTCTTCTTTGATGGGGTCTAAATATATTGTAATAATTTATGTAAACGATTAACTAAAGAAACTATTTTTGTTTTTGCCTCAACAGATCATTTTGCCTTCCGGACAACATTCTCGTACAAAAAAGAATTGCTATACCATTTCCTTAAAAATTGCCAGCAGTTCTTATTTACATTAGATGCATTTGTCTTATTTAACATGTTAACAGTTTTATTCAGTGAATGCTTGCTATACTTATTAACTTTCTTCACAGTAATAATTGTACCCTTTTCCTTTTTCCCTAACTTGCATGGAAAAAAAGCAGCAGACTTAAATGGAAAACGTAAGTTAAATTTTTTATTTGCAACAATGTCCAATTGTGGAATATTAGAAATTTCTTCTTTAGAGTTATATGTTGGGATAGAATGTTTGTTCGCAATTTATATAATAAATAAATGTTTAATAAAGTATTTAAAATAAAATGTTTTTTTTTTCATTTTATATTAAAAGCATTTTTTGAACGAACGATAAAAAATAGCTACACTATGAAATAGAATTAAATATAATATTATTTTTTAAAAATTTGAATAAATATTTTTTGAACTAAAATACTAGAATTAGAAATGAAAAATAATGCACATCAAATCGTTTAACTCGCATTTTTATTTCATTTAAATTTTGATTTTTATTCATTCCATGGTTCTTTTCTAAATTTCAAGCAAAGCTTGGAAATTTATTTATTACAAATTATTTTGAATCTAAAATGTTTATTTTTCTCTCTTATGTATCCATTTTTTCTTCTCATTTGATTCAATAATGGTATAAATATTTTTCTTTATTAATTGCTGATATAACTTAAAATGCAAGCGTTTTCCTTTCCAGATAATTATTAGTTTTCTTCACGATACATTGTTTTCTTTCTCTTATTTCATCATTTATCATTTTAAACAAGCTGATCTATTTGTATATTGAAAACAAAAAACAAAAAAAGCTATAATAATTTTGAGCCTCATAATTTATGATTGGCCATTACAATTTGAATTTTCTTTGTGACTGACAAATCCTCTCCATGATGAAAGATTAACCCTTTGTGAACGCAAGTATTGATTGTTACTGCTTAGCTCTTTCATCCAAATTTGACAAATATTTACTAGAGGCGCCGGCCTAGTATTCATTGCCACTATTTGATCGGCTTTTGTCTCGGTTCTGCTACCGCATCTTTTGGCAACATAAGCTAAGATGTAATAACATTTTTTCCCCTCAAATCTGCGTTTGCTAACAGGTTTCAGTCATGAGACTCATCTCTAAGTTTTATCAAGCTTTTGCTTTGTGTCTGCTTCGGCCTTCTTTATCAAGATTTTTTTTCATGAGAGTGACCACTAAAATCTTGTGGCATTTTGCCTCAAATCAATTTCAGCATTCATTGACAGGTTTAGGTTATGAGACTGACCGTTAAGATTCAGAAAGCTTTCTCATCAAATCAACTTCAACATTCGCTGTTAAGAGTATACACATTTTTATCGGGATCGAGTGTAAAGAAATTATACCCACCTAAATACTTTAAAATCTTTTTTTTTTAATTAAAGCATTGAATTGATTTTGCTTGCCACGGAGAAATCTGCCAACTAATGCGATCGTTTACTAGATTCCTCGTAAGTTTCATGGTGGATGCTCGTGGTGGTGCCATGCGTGGATGTCGGCACTCCGGAGTTCGCATCATCATTCCACCTCGGAAAGCTTCCATGCCCATGCGCATCACCTGCCGGTACCTGAGGAAGGAGAAGCTCATTCATCCTCCTCCTCTGATGGAGGGGGAAGCCTGCGCGTCTCGCATCCTGGAGATGGGACCTGTTGGGGCTAGATTTCTCGGGTAAGTGCGACATCATCCTGCTGTAAACGAATCTACAGACTCTCTTAAACGGTCGCAATTCGTACACTGCTGTTGAAGTTCCCTACCACCGAGTTGGATGAATGTTGCTGCGTTATAGTACAAGACCAAAATAATATATGCAGTACATTACACTGAATAAAATATATTTCTGTGCACTACAATATACAATTGTACATGCAGTGTAATAATCGAAGTGTCTACTGTAATCCTGAAGGTGCTCCCCCCCCTTCCCTTTACATTCTGAACGACTGCAACTACGACCCTAGAGTGATATCCGGATACAAGGTAAACAGACGCTGGGTCATTAGAGAGTTTGAAGTGCGAACTACTGACAGATTTTGAACACTAGCGGTTTTATTTCAGATACCATAAAAGATGAGAGAATAAAGCAACTTGCCTTTTTTAGTGATTAACCGTTATTTATTAAGCTGATTTAAAATTCCAGGCAGTAAATATATACCGCTTGCTACGATTTTTGTTTTGTTGTTGTTGTTCCTCGACTTGCCGGAGTTGAGGCAACTAAATAAGATCGACAAAAATGTGTTGAAAAAGGCAAAAAGAATTAGAAAAGCGGCAAATAGAATTAGTGTTTCATGTATTCCTTCTTAACACTTATTTGCGTAAAGTTGCTTTTTGTATTGAACTGATGGTGTTGCATATTTTTTATATTGACTTAAACATTTTGATAAGATAATATAGCAAATGGTTTATTGTTTTGCATATATCCATTTTACTGTAGCTAAATAACGCTTTTTTAATTAGGGATAGTAAAATTTTTATATATTTGCTGCTTGAAATTTGATAACATAATATGAAAAATTCTAACATTATTTGCTTAGTTGGAAGGATATTGCATCCCAGAAATGGAGAAACGTTAATCTATAATGAAATTTAAAAACAGTCAGTTTTCATTCTTTCATCTCAGATTTTTTTTTTACATTAGTGCATTTATTTATAAACGTAGTTTTTATATTTTGAGATGATTGTATTAGATATTATACATTTCATTTTAAAATCTGTACAATATATTTTATTCTTATACGCGACTGTACTACAATGAACTTATAAGCATTCAATAAAATAAATTTTTAAATTCAATCTTTGTTTGTACAAAACATTACAAATATTTATAAAGAAAGGATGCTTTTTAAGCGATAGGAAAATATGAACAAAATGAGATATAAAAATGATTATAATGATATGTATTGAGTAACAAACGACCATTTACAAAAGTCTGTACTAATAGGGGTTATTTTTTGTTGTTGTTATCCGTGTTTTCCCTTCTGTATCTCGCCAGAGAGTTGGGAATGTAATGCAGGCATTTCTGGGGATTTTAATATAATTTTCTCTTTTCCCTTCAGGCCAGTCATCATCGAAGTACCTCATTTTGCCTCCACAAGGGGTAAAGAGAGAGAAATTACGATCTTGAGGAGCGACACGGGAGAAAGCTGGCGTGAGCATGTGTTGGAGGCTTCGGAAGAAGCTGTTCAAGAAGTACTGAATGAAAGTTTTGAAGGAGAAGGTGAATACATTTTAACACAAGACATATCCTAAATAAGTTATATCATATAGGATTTAAGACGTTTTTTCCCCCTTCCTTTTCTTACCCTCGATTTGAATTTCTATTTAACCGCATGCAAACACATGGGCGGTGTTTTTGATTCCATTCTCTTTCCTCCATTGTGATGCAAGAAATTTTTGAAAACTCACGCACTTTTGGGGTCGATTACAGTGAAGGCGTAAGAGGGAAAAGAAAGAGTTGCATTTCTTACTTAGGGTTTGGAGTCAGATGAACTCCATGTGTGTGATAGGATTCCGTATATACTAAATTTCATAGCCATGCGTAATTTCATAGCAGAATGGATTACATATAATGTATGCAGAATATATTAACGTCATTGCAGATGGCGGGAAGTAGTTATTACTACATGCGGCTGGAAAACGTTGAATTGGGGGTAGGACAAAAAAAAAACACTGGCCATGAAAGAAAAACGAGTTGAGGCCGTATATCTTGTATTTCTTATTCCACAGCAATTTAGGTGACAATTTTTGTAAACTTTTTCAAGGAAATCGATTCTTTTAATTTACCTTTTTTTCAGCTACATCGCAAATCTTATGCTAATACAGTAAAAAATTTCTGCAGACTTTCCTTCCCTCTTTAAAAGGGGCTCTTATATTGTTTTCCGAGATCGAATGACCATGTCATAGGGTAAATGAATCGAACGTTGTTCCTTATTTTCTCGATCCTTCTATTTGTATAACTCTGCAACTAAGAGGGGCTGGAATTCCGATTCGCAGCGATAAATGCAGTGTGCATTTTACTGTGCTCTTCGAACTGTGCTAATTTTAAGATAAATAATGGATATTTTTATTTAATTTTGATCACATTTTGTTGAAGACAACTTGAAGTATCATGAATGTTATTTTTGAAAAATGTTTCAAAATTTTGTTGCGGAATGCATTTTTGAAATACTTAGTACCAACATTTTCATTTATCGGGCTGGCATTTTTGTTGTTTATTTCCATTTTGGATTTGTGTTTTAAATACTCATGTTTAAAGTACGAACCGCTACTGAGTTTTATTCTAGTGGAAATCTAGTTTAGGGTATCCCTTCACCTCCCCCAAGATTACCAAGTCCCCCATTAAGAAATATTAAACAAACATTATTTTTCGGTAGCGTTTATTTGTTTACGGCAACAGTTGCACCATACCAGTTGACCACAGACTGATATATGACGAATGTGCAATGTATACAAATGATCCTTTCACCTGTTCATTTCATAATCATTATCATTATTAGTTTTCTTCGTTAAAAATTCTTTGTCTTTTTAAAATTTACTTTTTTCATTCCTTCTTGTGTCACAGAGCTGAGTGCCCTCGAAGACTTAAACACCAACAGAATCACACGGATCCTCACAACGGACTTCCCCCAGTACTTCGCGATCATCACAAGAATTCGCCAAGAAGTGCACGGAGTCGGCCCCGAAGGCGGAATGGTCAGCTCCACCGTTGTGCCTCAAGTCCAAGCGATATTTCCGGAAGGGGCTCTGACTAAAAAGATTCGAGTTGGGCTTCAGGTAAATCATTCTGAATTTAATGAAAACCGTCCGGAGCCAACAGCGCATGTAGTGTGTGCAAATCACGATTCCTCTACAAATCCTGGAGTGACGCATAAGAATGAAATTCCTAAAAACCTTTTGTCTGAAGACGAATATAATCCCTCTAAAAAGCCAAAGCATTTTAAAAACAAATCTAGATGGTTTTCAAGGGCCGTTCAATTTTTTTGGCCGAAGCTGGATGTTTTTTCTATGATGTAAATATAATTACCATTCGTACATTCCAGATACAATTCCTCAAAACGGAAAAATTTTCTTCCTTTGCATTCCATGTATTAAAAAGGGCGCCATTGAGTTGATACTTGAATCCATTAACCCTTCAAGCGACTAAGCTGGAAAATCTTCACTTTCAGAGAGGTGAAGCCATGCTTTTCATATATGAGAGAAATGATTTCTTCCATGATGACGTGTTTAATTGTCAAAATAATAACTGCCTAACAGCTTTGAAAGTAAAATGTTTCAGCTCAGGGTCTTGAAGGATTAAATTTGTTACTAAACCTGATTTGTGGTCATTCCGAAATTATTTTCTCATCCCTCATGTTATTGTCATTCAATATTATTTGTTTCTATATGTAATTAACCCACATTTCTATGAAATCGTTATGTTGCGCTACTGTTTAACTTGATTTAATGACTTTTGAAAGTAATTAATTTTGGATTGGTTCGTCATTAGTTGAAAGTCAGTGTTTATAGGACTTCTAAAAATATTGAAGAGAGGGAAAGAGATTTTGCTCGTGAAAAATAACTATACTTTTGTGTACAGTTCTATTTCTTATTGGATGTCAGAATTTTTTTGTCTGATTAAAAAAAAGTGGAAGTAACCATTTTAAGGTAATGTACTTGTGAATAAAAAAATGGTCGCAATTTATTGTACCTGCGAGTAGTTATTTAAATGAAATGTTATTTGCTGCTGCTAAACCCATGAATTTAAATTTTATTTGGAAATTCAAATTACAATTTTTTTTGTATTTAATATTATGATACATTGCGAGATTTTTTAACTGTTTTGCTTTCATTATGTAATTATTCTTTTAGTTTCTCACTTAATTTGATTTTCAGTTTTTTTT
>JAOUZG010021225.1:1949755-1966225 GCA_026289955.1 Argiope argentata
GATTTTTTATTTTAAATTAATGCCAGTTCAATTTTTTTACCATACTATTGTTAAAAAATAGGCATTTAAAGAATGAAAAAACGCAGGGTAATTTAGATCTGATCTGCCTAACGAAAGATAGTAATTGAAAGGATCATGTGTATCATACAACATTATGGTAACGCCGTCTTAACCGTTTACAAGTTATAAGGAATAATGCTACCAATTGGCAAAAAATCCTAATTTAAAAGTTTTTAACTAATCTACACATAAAATAAATACAAATCGTGAAAGTGCAGGGAAAAATCCTATAATTTGATATGTTTTTCATCAGGATAAAAAGACTTAGAAATTAAATTTTAAACACACACACAAATTTGGAACAATAATGGTATTCAATGAGTATGCATCGAATTAATTTTCCGAGTGCAAAGGGTACTGCAAATGCCATCTTAGCTGCAATCTGTTGAATCTCTTCCCTATCGTGTCACATCAAAAACGTGTCCATTCCATCAGCTTTCGAATGAGCCTGCATTTATTTATATCGGTTTTTACTTATTTCGTTCGAAATACATTACTGGAATCGACGTTTTTCGTAAAAAAAAGAAAAGAAAAGAATACTTGTAGTCCTTATTTTAATTTTCTGTCCACCTTAAGTCTGCTGTTTTAATTCGGTTTAAGAAAGCAAATTTAAAGCCAAATAAGATAAGAAACATTTTGATTTCCTTATAAACACAATAGAAGTGATCTGATAGATGTCTTTACATTCTAAAAACTTGCAGATTTGCATTAATTCCAGTTATCTTTTTATTAGCGGTCCATTTCGATTACTACTGATTTCCGGGTTGTGTTGCTAAAAGAAGACTAAATTTCTCCTTGACTAGAACATTGGTTGCAGTAGGCTCTTTTAAGAACTGACGGAATGGGTATATTTAAGCTAGAACGTTATTATCCATTAGCAATATTGTTACGATATCTTTCCAACATCGGCCGGTATTCAAAGCATTCATCCACATCATCGGTATATCGTAAAATATCGTGTGCTAATAGGCATTCAACATTAAATAGTAGGGATATCATGTCTTATCATGGCTGACGCACGTGTAGCTCGGCTTACAGTCTATCTGTTCTGATGGAAGCGGTATCATCTTATAGAATTGTTACTGCTATTTCAAAATATGCGCTTTTTTACGTATAAGTAATCACTTTATCATCCATTCTTACGTATAAGTAATCACTTTACCATCCATTCGTATTGCCATCCAAACGGTACATGATAGATAGATAGGATCGCCATGCATTTTCATGATGCACGTGACTTTCCGATCACTTTCTTTCGTTTGGCAAGCTAGGTGAAAATCAGCATAGATAGCTGAAATTTTTAAAAAACATCCTTTGCTAATGATTGAAATAAAAATTAATCAAATAACTTTCATCTCTTTGATTGAGTGCAAATTTTTTTAAAAATATTTAAACAGCTTTACGATTTTATCATTTTCAACTTCCGTTTTAAACTGAGAGAAAATTACTATTATAAAAAATGGTGTTATTTAAAGTGACTAAAAAACCAAATTGTGTTTTTTTAAGTTGCAGTTATTTTCCATTTTATTTTGTAAAACATTGGTCACAAAACTAGGATCGCACTTTTATTATTGAAATTCTAGGCATGTTTTGTTTTGAATATGGAAGCTACATTTGTATATATTTTCTTCCATGTATGAAATGTTGAATGTTTAGAATTTCTGACCATTGTTTAATAAACCCAAAGCGTGCGCAAATGAATCTGCATTGGGGTTCCACGTGGTAGAAATTTAAATTCTTTCTTTGGCAGATGGTGGAGAATATCAGGTGAAATTCGGCATTAAACCTAACTTGGCAACAACTGAGAGTGGAATGAAACAGAAATGTCAATGACTCGGGTTTCACAGAGCTCGGCATTCCAGTTTCTGTACGCCCTGGGGGTTACTGGACCAACATTTGCAGCTGAATGGGTATGGAGATGAGCATATATCACATAGAACAGTTTTGTAGGATGCTGTGATTTTTACATAAACATCTAAATGTTTTGAGATATTTCCGCGATCAAAATCACCGTTTGTAACCGTAATCTGGAACATTGTGTCCTATACTCGATCTCCAATGCATTGGGGATATTGGGATTGTTGAATCTGGCCATATAATCTGCCAAGCAATATTGGGGACTCCGTATTGAAACTGTTTAGAAAAAATTATAATAGAATGCTACTTTGTTTTGTGGCGGATATTCTATTTAAAACTCTCCGATTTTAATGGTTTTTCTAAGATTTTTTCCGATGGATTCCACCATCTAACCTGAAAAAAATATCGGAACTTTATCACTGTTGGAACCACCCTCGCATTTTCATTTGTCGCATTTGTATTATGCCGTCATTTTGTGATATCAAAGAGTACAAATTAAGTTAGCCTAGAGGAATACATGATTCTCCCGATTAGATGTCTCACATTTTGAATATCATATACATAAAGGCTCTATTTACCGTTAGAACTTCACTCGTTACATTTGTGTCCAACAAGAAGCGGGAATTGCCAGTAGAAAGTGTACGGTGCTCAGAATTGACAGTTGTATAGGTGCAGGCTATTTGTATAGTTTAATCTTGTTTCATCGTTTGGAAAATTAGTAATTTAGTTAGAAATTAAACTGTGATGCCAACATAGTTAATTTGAAAAGATTGTTTTGGAATCAGAGATAAATTTTTTGTTGGATTCCTGCACCATTTGTTGAAATATATACATAGTTTATGCAATTTTTTAGCTGATTGATGTTAAGTTTAAAAGCTTTTATAAGCGATAACATTAAAGAGGCTCATTTTCGAGTCCAGAGGAATTGGTTGAAAATAGTTAAGATGTAAGTCTTTAATGTGATTAATCTTTGTGAAATGGACAAAATAGCAGTAGTTTTTACTAGTTTATTTTTTTTCCTAAGAACCAATATTAAGAAGTCGATATTATAGATAATTCAATCTTTGTAAAATTTTATTTTTACTTTAATTTACTTAAAAAAACATTTTGATTGTTAATAGCATTAATATTTATGTACTTCTAACTTTCCATTTATTTTAGAAAAAAATGCATTAATTTTTTTAAATTAGATGTTAAATTATATTTGCACTCAAAGCCATTTTAACAACCACAGAGAACCCTCCACAAACATTATTTGATACCCATCAGAATCCTTGAAAACGGAGGAAAATAGCCGAAATTGAATAAGTCAGAAATACATGAAATAGAACAACAGGCCAATCATTTTTCGAAAGCATCAAAATCCTGTCCTTGCTCATTGCTGATAGATTAGAAGACGCTTTGTACTTTCACGTATACGAAATGCGCAGAAGACATTGGAATCGTGAAAAAATTTTACTAGTTAAACCTTCCTGAGTTCGAAAAAAACATGATAACATATTTGTCTCGATCTGTGTCTGAAACAAAGATAACATTTAAAAAAACGCATTGAGCTAGACGAATGAAATTTGGTATATGATCTGAAAACCGAAGTTTTATATTTATATCAAATTTTGAATAAAATCCAATCATAGGAAGTCTATCTATCAAACTGCTCGAATATAAACTAATAGAAAACGGAGATATCGAGACAGATAAAATTTGGTGCTGACACCTAAGAAATTTTGAGCGAAATTCAACAAGGAATAGAATGTCTATCGACTATACTTTCAGGTGCATTTAAAATGTGAAAACTGAAGAACGATGACTTAAATATAACGGATTCAACATGTGATTGTAGTCATGTACCAAATTTTAGTTCAAATCGATTTGGTGAAAAAAACTATCCTAAAACAGAAATTTATCTTTATTGGAGAGTATGCGAAAAAGTTTCCAGGAGACCACTTCTCGCTAGTTCTATCATTGATTTAATGGAGACTGCAGAAACCCGTGTAATCCAGGTTTCACGCTGAGCTTTTATTTCTTCAGTTTTTGTGTTGAGCCTTTTTTTTTTCAAGAGTTTAAATACAATATCCGTGATTTTTTTTCTTTATTTTATCGTGTGCAAAGTGCACTAAGAAATCGTGATCATAAAAAAATTCAAATCGGAGGCGATGAGTCCGCGCGTTTCGTGCTTCCCCGAGGGGCGCCATCCGAGTTGCCACGCCACCGAGAAAACCTGAAAAACTGGGAAATTACGGGGAATTTAAAAATGATTAGAAAATGCAGGGCAATTCGAAATTTCTCACAAAAACCGATAAAATACGGGAAATTTTAAGTTCCTTAGTTATTTTTTTCCATCGAAAAAGTATTGATACCTTAAAGATTGGAAGTAGGAAAGATCGTGGCTATCGCTTCCAAAAACAAAACAGTAGGATTCGTGATTGAGTTATGCGCGAACTCTCACTTTTCTATTACACAGCCCCCTTTTTTTTCCTGCATAGAACAGTCTAGTTTCGATTTGGGAAGCAATTGTTTCTTTTTCATAAAATTCTCTAACTGCTGTTAATGAATATACGCGAAATTTTTGTAATAGTGTGAAAGATTGGAAAGCATTTCTCTCCCGCGAATGGCAACGTTCGATCGCGGTGGTATTCAATCTGTAGCATCAGCCTCATTAGCCAGATAATATCCTTCGAGCTGAAGGGTCCCTTTTGCTTGATCGGTATGATACTCGGCTACAGGTCCATAGTCGCAAGTTCGTACCGCGACCTTCAATCGATACAAATCGATCCCTTCTGAGTTTATTGAATTGTTTGTTTATCATTTGAGAGAAGCGCCAACCAGTGAAAAGCAACTTCGCAGTTGATTCATTCATTCAAAAACGCAAGACTCGGTATTTTGCTTTAGCTGTATATCATTTTTAGAGGAGATGAAAAATCTACATGATTTAGGAGTGTTTGTAATAACTGGAGAAAGTTATCAATTATCATTCAAAACCATGAGCGTTCTATCTGTCACTTAATTGTTCATTGCTTGGAGAGAGTTACTGAAAAGTGTAGATTTATGTTCGACTATTAATGAAATAAATCAAGTTAATATAAATAAGGAAAAGGAAGAACTTAAATTACTATTTCAAAGAATTGTAGGTGTCTATTTTAAGCCTGTAATAATATTCCACTTCGAGGAAACGTAGAATAATAAAAATGCCTAATAACGGAATTTTTTTAAGTTTATCGAATTATTAAGTAAATGTGATTCTTTTTCTTATGGATCATGTAAATAGAATAAAAAATTCCGAAAATAGGATTGTACATGATTTAGTAGATATAACAAAAAAAAATTATTCATGCATTGGAAAGTAAAGAAAGTAAAGACGATACAAAGCTGCCACTTATTAAAATATCGAAATGGTTTCTACTTCTCATATAAAATAAACTTGATTCTTTATTAGGCTTGCAAATTTTGAAGAGAAAAGATGTATAGATGGGTAACTAATAGGGTTTATTGCAGTAACTGATGTGGCCGGAGAAGGACCAGCGAAAATTCCATTGGAAATACTAAGCGAGTTCGATTTAGATATTACGGATTATAGTGGATAGGCAAACGACAACGGCTAAAATTCTGTTGGATTCAATATATTTCTTATGAAATGGAAGAAGTGGCATTTATTTTATGTTCAATAGTATGGATTACAATATTGTCCAAAATTAACACTCAATAAACTATTGCAAGTAAAAGCCATTGTTTTTGACTGTTCTTTTAATTTAGTCAAATTTAAAACTAAAATCCAAAATCTAAGAAAAAAATTAAATCATTTTTAGACGAATTTGAATTAATTTGAATATTTCTGAAAAACAAATTCAAAAAAAAAATTGTTTCTAAACCTCGATGAAATAAAATGAAACTATAGAAAAATCAACTATAGTAAATGAAACTATAGAAAATCCGGTTAGGTAATTTAGATTCTATTTTTCAACTCTGTAACTGGTACTGTTATTGTACCAATAGAAGAGAAATTTAAAAGTATTTCAAATTAGTCACTGATATAAAATCTTTGGTAAAACAGGAATTTGAAAAATGTTCCAAAAACTTTGTAACGTTTTATAATAACGATGTAGATGAAGACCTAATGAAATAATTGCTTTGTTACGGAGTTTTCATTTGAATGAGAGGGGTGTAAATAATGCTGTGCAGATACTGCAATTTATATCAATTAACAATTATAATGGTTTATTTCTAAATGTATTAACAGTGTAAAAACTTTACATTACCAGTTACTATAATAAATTCCGAGTTCTCTTTCAATAAATTAAAATTAAAGAAGATTTGTCTTCGATTTGACTTAAAGCTTAATGCACTTGCTATACTAAGCATCAAAAAAGAAATTTCAAAACAATTGTAATTTTCCTAAAGTAATTAATAGCATCACACATTAAATAAACATGAAATAGTAATTTGTTTTAGTACTTGTATATTTTCCGACTTTCCAAAAAAGGTAAGGCCCCAAATGATTTCTTGCCCCCGAAGCCCTTCATAGAGAAGACTAGCTTTTTATTAGCTTACAGCTTTCCTACTCTACGTAATATCTACTAGCCCTCTAGCTTTAAAATTCTTTAGAATCACTATTTAGATGTAATGTTTGCAAATATTTTTCAAAGAAAGTGAATCGATGCTGCACGTGACACGATAATAATGTAATACTGACCGTTAATCCCTGACTTTTCTAAATGAATTCATTTTCGACACCAGACCGCGTTTCAGCGAACCCTCTCAGTCGACGTCATTGCTCTTTCTGCGCTTCCTCAGCGGTTCTGATGCATGTCTTTCCGCTCCAAGCGGTTGGTATCGGGCACGTGTTTCAGAGGTTATAAAGAAAGATTTCTAAGGAAGATATTTTTCTAAATAAATTGCACATTTGGTGACAATTCTACCAATTTTGAATGAAACCATTTCAGTTAAGTTTGCTTTTGTAAGTTAGTATTTAACTTTTTAAATTTTAAAATATTGCAGCTATGATGCATTATTGTGATTTCTTTTATATTATTAACTTATTATTTAGGTATAAATTGCGAGAAAGAAACTGCATGAAAACATTTGGCATTATTTAAATGTTAATAAATTTTCCATTAAATTTTATCGATCGTTTTGTGTTTATAAAGATGGACATTTTAAATCATTTTTCCACTGATGTTCTACTTTCTAAAACATGAAACTTTATATATTACAAATGGCAGCATAGTATTTTAATATCTTTAAAACTCTATTGCCAATCAACAAATTAATTTTATTTAATCTTCAAAACCGTACTAATTACAACATATGACAATATATCTGAAGAAAAAAAAGTCGATGAAAATGTATGTTTATAATGGTGAATTTTAAAAACCATAGCGACAGAAAAGAGCAAACTGAAATATTTTACAGTTTGACCCTGCATATTGTATCTTCGTGTCTATTTCATCTCTCTAAATCTTTCTTCTTTTTAATATTACCATTTTACCGCATTTATCAATACAGGACCTTCTTAAACGATGGTTCTAATTTATTAGAGGGAAGCTCTTGATAAGCCATTGCGTGAAACTATTGCCGTCAGTGAAATGCGTGAAATCCTCTTTGCAGGCTCAACCCATAGCTCCCGAACTCGTCGCAAAACTTCTTGGAAACCGCGTGGCCGTGAGTCCCATTGTCACCGTAGAACCTAGGAGAAGAAAATTTCACAAACCGATCACACTAACGATTCCTGTCCCTCAAGCAGCCACCAAGGGAATGATAAACCAGTACAGCGGCGACGCCCCCACCCTCAGGTTGTTGTGCAGTATAACAGGTAGTACCAAGTCAGGTTTGTCTCGCTTTCTGTCTTCTTTCCTCTTCTCTTACTTCCTCTTCCTCTCATGAAAAGAGTTGTGCATTACCAGATGAATCCACTCGAAAGTCAATATTCCGCTTTTGCAATGCTCCGTTCCGTTGACTTATGCGTGTCTGGAGACGGGCACATTTTCCCCTCTTTTCCCTCTCTTGTAGTTTTCCGGAGTTCTTTGATGTCTGTTCATTTTACCGACAATTTAGGGGAAGCTCCGGACTAACATCCATAGGTGGGGAGGGGGAAGTCATAGAATGTATCATTTGATAGATTTATGACCAAATCCTCGCTGGAACGCGAGTTAAGATGCATAGACGATGCCTATTTAATTTCAAGACTCGCGCATTCGAGTCATTGTCACTCCATAATTTCTTCTTACTTACATCGTTTATCAGAAACTTTAGGTGAAATCTTCGAGTTTATTAGCGTTTTAAGTTCATTTAGCGCTTAGACCTGGGAACAGTCCCGAGTTTTGTCAGAAAGTTAATGGGCTAAAAAATATGAGATTAGCTCAAGATAAGTTGATAGTAATTTGATAATACATGCATATCTTTCCTGCCAAGCTGCTATGTCGGATGAGTCATTTGCAACCGATTACGTTCGACATTCCCTCAGAGATTGAAATGAAATCGGGGCAGAGCGAGACCTGCCTGCAGTACGCGTAAGGCGGAAGTTTTGCTCGGCAGTAGCTGCCATTGCATGTCAGCACGTTGGTGGGCGAAGCGAGTGCTTGGATAGCATTCAGCAGTGTGCACATCTTCCCACTATGGACTTGGAGATTCGAGTATTTAACGGGTAAAAAAATCATCTTTAAAAAATAATCAGAAGGGTCGATTTAGAAAAGTTTATAATTTTTTAATGGAAAGGAAGTGGCCCGCTTTACATCTGCTAGTATCAGCTTTTTAAATCAATTTATCTTTATAAATCAAATAGAAAATATTAATAGTGCTTAATTTTTTTTGAAATATTGAAATAGTTTAATTCTAAAAACTGCTTATCATTTGGAAGACAAAATTTATATCCTCAGAATGTGCGGAAAGTATGCAAGAACTAATATATTGGAACGGAGATCTGGTAACTTTTTTTCTCTTTGAAAATCGCGTTGCAAAGGAAAAACAATTTATATTCATGTTGAGAAAGACAGATACTAAAGGAAACTTCTGATACTAAACAGATATTAGAGGAGCATTAAAGGGGCCAGTAAAACATGAGAAATCATTTGACAGTTTAGAATGAGATAACCTTCCTTTGTGATGACTTTTCAAAAGCAATGGCGTGTGTTAAAAACTTATTGCAATTGTTTTAATTTATAAAAAAAAACATCAACATTCTCAATTTACGCATTGTATTATCTGTCTTGGAGAATTTAAAATTTGTCGGACGACATGTAAATGATTGAACTAATGGAGTTCAATGAATGATGACGAAGTTCAAAATATGCATTCTGGATCTGCGGACGAAAATTGCGAAATGCAGTTACAGATTGTGGCTGCCTCTTTCTGGTTATATCGCGGCTCATTTTATCACAAAAGAGGAAGATAGGAATGAATAATTTCTCCCAGTGTCGCAGAGGTCTCTTCTTTTTCCCCCTCCGCAGATCAAGGTGCATGCAATGCGAATACGAGAATAATTATAATTTACATTTTCGAAGCTTTTAAAAGAAAGCAAATGTCAATAGACTTTTAATCTTGAAGTTAGTTATAAAAAGACAATATATCCCCTATTCGAATCATTTATGCGTGTGTTTAGGAACTTGAGCGAAACAAAGAAAAACTCTTCAGTTTTTATAAAGGTTAAAATCCTTTAAATTGAGGGAGAGAGATTTTTAAAATTTTTCGGTTGGATGTCACGTGTTTAGGTTGGAGAGCAGCCGAGTCCATCTTCAACTTCTGAGGGGTAGCAGATTTCAGAAAACTTTTCATATTAAATTTCTCATATCTTATATCACTAATTTTCGAAGTCATTTTACGTATAATTAAATTTTCACTTAGAAATATTAATGACAATTTAGACGATGATTAATTGTTAATTACATGGTTTACAAATTAAAAAATTATCAAGTGTGCAAATATCCTCGTAACCTATGAATTATATAAAATAAGTCCGTACCAAATTTCACAACTCTTTTCATTATTTATGGCTTGGCTCATGCTGTCTGCATTTTAAGTTTCCTTCTGGGTTTATATTTTTAGTATTTCATGTGACTCAAAATTGATCATAAAACAAGTAGTGATTTTGAAAATTATAAAACTAACTTTATTAGAATTTTTTTATACAGTTTACTTATTTCAGCGCTTATTCCAAATTTTAATTGTAATTAATATAATCTATTTGAATAGTGATAGTAAATTTTAATAAGGCATATGAATTTTTAATAATGTATATTATTTATATTTTTTCACAGAAATGTCATCATTCCTTATATAATATCATGTGTTGGGATTTTTGCCCTCAGCTTGCTTTTGCTTTCTAATCTTTGAGGACTGCTGCACAATCATTTCATATTCAGTATATGATGAATACTCTTTATTAACAAAGCTCATCCGTATATGAAAATGAAATTCAAAAACAGCCCGTGCTCTTCGTAATTCTTAACAGTCACCACATTTGCTCATATGTACTGAAGGGAGAATTTAGTGTTTGTTTTCATGAGAATTAGTTTATAGGCAATTTTGTTTTACATTGCAAATCATATTTTTTCATACCAAAAAAGTTACTTTATTTTTGATGGTTTCTGTTCTAATGGATTGAAGCATTATACATTTTTTGAATTAGTTTATTCGTTTGACTCCACATTACCACTCACAATGTTTAATTAAATCTTGTATTATACCTTAAATGCTATTAATAAATGCTTAATGCTTATGAATATATTATATAAGATTGTTCTTATCATGTGCATACATAATATGCGTTTATTAAAACTTACTCAAATTTATTTGATGCTTTATTTCTTGCAGGAATATAATTTAAAAATCCAAATTATCTGTCTAAAAATTACTTACCAATCTTAAATTCTTACTAAAAACTTTTTTTAACAAAAATTATCCTTAATGACAGAATCCTCCTTTTGCGAATTAAGTTGTAAAATATTTAAAGTAAATTATTGTGCAATATGAAAGTATTAAATTTTTACATAGAGAAGCGCTCTGACGAATTCATAATGTCCAATTGATTTCAAAATCATAGTCTCTGTGTGATTTGAAAGATATCCGTGCGAGTGGGGGGGGGGGTGACTTACAAATTCAACCGCGGATCACAAGATGAAAAAGGCGCCGGATATCAATAACACGTCACCGAGCAGCGCTCATGAGCGTTAACATTCGCCCGAATGAGGACGTGTGTATGTGCCTCTTTTTCTTTAAAAAAAACTCACTTATTTCAATGTTTTATACATCATCGAATAAAAGTAAGTAGAAAAAAGTTCGAAGAAAAGAAAGCAACATTTGTCTGACAATTCTGTGCATTAATCATGTATTCAAGATTTGAACGTGTTAACTCTTAAAGACGAAAGTAGAAAATTATCAAGTTAACAAAAAAAAAAAAGAAAAGAAAAGAAAAGAAAGAAAAAAGAAAAGAAAAGAAAAAAAAGAATGAGAAATCTGGCTTGATGACTTTCTCAAGGGTTAGGGCAAAAATTCCAAAAAAAAAAGTATTTTTGACTATTGTCTGAATATAAGATAGTCATCTGGCCGGATTTCTTATTTATTTTCTTTTATTAACTTAATAATTTTCTACTTTCGTTTTATTCATCTGTATTTTAGTTGTAGCAGCATTAGCGCTGTCTAAATACATTTGTATTTTTTAGTTTTATAGTTAGCCGGTTCATTTCCGTAATAGTTTAAAATTGCAATTTTTTAAAAAATATTGTTAATGCTTATAAAATTGTTTATTTCTTAACTCTTAGAGCATGTTCTTTCAAGTTAACGCGAGTACAAAGATTCGTTATTTATTTGAACGTGCGAATTTATCCTAACGATGGATGTTTCTCAATTAAAAACACATCGACAGCAGCCTTCACGGCAAAGGAAAGGAAACTCTCGCACTGCGCAGTTTTGATCTGTTGAAAGGACGGACTCCTCGAATGCCCGCCAGTGTGCTCCTAGTCAGCGGATTAATTCCAAATTTCTGCTTTGGATGCAGAGTAAACTTTTAGAAGTTTTGTTTGTTAAACTAAAAAAGTAAACTTGAAAGCGATCTAATCGTTATTTTAATTCAAATTAAAAATATGCAAAATAACTTGAATGTGTTTAGTGCGTAAGGGCAAGTAGTATCTTGTTTTTCTAAGCAAATTTCTGCACTTCATAAACAATATTTCTCTCTCGAACATTCTGAGGATGTTGGTAACGTTCTCATCGCTTTGGAGAGAAGACTTGTCCGATGTATCCAATAAATAATTAGGACACTTCTTCCATTCACACTTAAGAAAGTGCTAACGGGATACTGCCTGTACCGAGAAACCCTGTCTTATTCTATGCTCTATTCACTGACTTTATATGATGTACTGTTTTATTTGATACACTATTGCTATTGTTATTTAATGTATTATTTTTAATCCGAAAGTTTTCGTGTGTGGCTTTCGCAGGGGGCTCATCCAAAGCTCAGTGGGAAGATGTAACTGGATCCACCCCTCTGACTTTTGTAAATGATTGTGTGTCATTCACTACAACTGTGTCAGCAAGGTACTTTTTTCCATTCAAATTAAAATGCAGACATTAAACCCGAGGTTTTCACCAACCTTATAAAATTTATACACTTAAATTATTGGTTTCATAGTGTGATAAAAAAATTCGAATTTATAAAAATTTATTCTATTAATTTACATTCAATTAATGAAGTGTTTGAAATTCGTATTTGTATAGTTGCAATCGTAAACGAAATTTTTACATCACGGTGAAACACGAAATATGTTTCATTACAAAACTTATCGTTGCTTCATATTAACATTTATTATTAATGAAGATTATGGCAGTAACTAAGCCTGTTCCTTTATCAATAATTTCAATGTATCGGAACTTTTTTTCTTTAGTTTTATTTATAAGCTCAAATTTCAATCACGTCCTGAATTCATTTGTTAATTAAGAGTGTGTTTGAGAATCCAATGTCGCAAAAATGGGATGCGTTGAAAACTATTAAATATTTTATAAATGTCGGAAAATACTTGTATCACCTTCACATCCACAATTTGTATGAAAACTCTCGTTAGATCTCTGACATTTTAAATGCGATCTTTGTCATGCACTGGAACATAATTTTGTACAGTATCTTTTTTATGGCACCTTATATGCTTCTTTAAAAGTGCGCTAAAAATGAAATATATAAACATTAATTTAGATAATATATATAAAAATTGTACCATCAAAGAGAAGGTAATGGAAATGCTTAGTTGAAATAGAAATTTGTGAAAAAGTGTAGTTGAAATAAGTAAGATTTTTGAAGATGGAACTTGTAATTGATTTTTCGCTCACTTCCTCTTCCGCTATAATTTCACAATTGTGTCATTAATAGCAAAAATATACTCAGAATTTTTTTAGAAATTATCATTAATAATAATAGGTAAATGTAATAAAATGTTAATTTCATACAGAGGTGTAATTTCATTTGGTGTGCTACTTTTAAAAAAAGTTTAATGACAAGATTCCATAATCTTTTTCTCTATATGTCCATATCTATAACTCTCTCTTTGCACACACACACACTAACAGATAGACTAATTAATTAATATTAATGCAATAATTATCTTAGTTAATTAATGAAGTTGTAAAATATTATTAGAAATGTTCTGGAGATGGTTCAAATGGTCGCCAAAAAGTATATTCAGGCAGAAGAGAATGAAGGAATCAGGAAATAGGTTTCAAAAAAAAGTAATCGACAAATAAGTCATCTTTCTTATTTACATACAGAAATTGGTGTTCATATCTTCCGAAATATTTATCTTATAAATATAGTTTTTGCAATAAAATAATTACCTTTTTAAGAAGATTAATCATTTATCAGTGATTTTCCGCTTAATATAGTAATGCTTTTTCTCTTAATTTAATACACTATTTGAGAAAATGTCTTTAAATGCTTTGGTAAAGTCGAATATAGCCATCGAAACATTCATTTTTTTTACCATCGTTATCATTTTCATCAAACCTTCGTTTTTACGCATCACTAATTTTATTTTTTGTATACACTTTTTAATTTACAGTAAACTGATCCAATTACATTCAATCGTATCAATGAAATGATTTTTTTTCTTTAAACAATTCATTCTACGTTAATAATTCAGCAGTTTAAGACATCAACATCAGCACTCTGGTCTAGTATTAATAGTGAAAGAACTCGTCTGTCTAGTATTAATAGTGATAAATCACGAATTGAAAGCTGCGAAGCAGAAAATCATTTCCCTAAATGAGATCCTCTTTTCTCTAAAACCCGACGTTTTTCGCTCTTTCCAAGGTTTTGGCTGATGGACTGCCGGCAGGTCGGCGAAGTGACGCGCTTCGCCACCGAACTCTATCAAGAGGCCGTTCACGTGCCCTTCATGTCGAAGTTCGTCGTTTTTGCGAAGCGGCACGATCCCTACGAAGCTCAGCTGCGCGTTTTCTGCATGACTGATGATAAGGAAGACAAAACTCTGGAATGCCAAGAGCATTTCACGGAAATTGCGAAGAGCAGAGACGTTGAAGTAAGTCTTTTTCTCTTTCAGAATTATAAATGTACTAGTTAAAATTATTCATATAAAAATTTTAATCAATTTTTTTTGAAAATTTTTAAATAGGAAAATGCTTTAATTTTTCGTGAGCAGAATGTAATATTAAACATGGGCAGCACATTTTGCAATGATTGGTGGATTTTGAAAATCGATGGAAAAAGTAATCCAAAGAGGGAATGCTGTAGAAATGTTTCGTATGTTCGGGGATGTTCGAGAAATCATAGAATTCTGCCCCACCAAATTGCAAACTAAGTTACAATTGCGAACAAGGAGCACTACACTGCATGTGAGACAATTCTAGCAGACATGTTTGTACAGATATCTGGAAATCGTTCCTCAAGCCGTGCCGTTTTGTTGCTACAAATTGGGCTAGAATGTAAAACATTGCTTCATTTCTTGCAGCATTCCTGACAGCTTTTTCTTACCGGTTTTTATATTCCCTGTATTGTGGTGTCACATATTGGTGGCATTGTTAACTCAATTTACAATTCAGTAGGATAAAATGGGTCGTGTCAACTGTTAGATTGCACCGGATTCATGATTCACAGACCCGATGCTCCTTCGCAACTTCCTCTCCATTTCATCGGATGCGCCTGTCGCTCTGAGAGAAATGCCGACTCATCAGAGTTTCACAGTATCTTTTCAATGATGCCATGAACATATGAAATGATATGTTTAAAATCAAAATTCTTTACATTGATGTATAATGCTCATTTTCAATGACATATTTTAGTTTAATATTGGAATTGTAAAGAAAAATCTACCAGTGGCATGTGGACGAGTGACTAAGCATTTATTCTTTAGTATTTAAATATATTATCAAAAAGGATATGCGCAGGGTGCGTAGCAGCATTCTTTAAAAAACACCTTATACTTGATGATCCTTGTATAAAGGCCATGAAGGTATTTCTATTTTTTTTTAAATCCAAATATTTATATTTTCCTTTTTACGGAGGGGAGGGGACTCTTTCGCCGCGCTGGATTCGCCCAATGATGGGCTGTTTTTTCTTCTTCTTGCAATGCGGAAAATTTCAACGTTTAAAAGATTTAAGAAATCTGAAGATATCTGGAAAATATTTTATTGCAGTTTTGAGGAAATATTAATAAAATAGGGAAAGTATATCGTTTTCATTTATTTGAATTTTTACATTTTATTTTAGTGTTCATGTAAAAAAACGAGTATTGGTTTTTAACCATTTCAATTCATCATCGTTTTTCTACTCGTAATTATTTGATTGTCAAGCATTTTTGTTGTTGTTATATTTCTAAATGATTTAGTAGCTTGTCATTAATGAATTACAGGGGTGTTTGTGCTCCGAGGAAACCCCGGAATTACGGGGATTTTGAACTTCATTACCCGGAAATTCCGGGTATCGTCGTTCAAAAGGAAATAGGAATAATAATGAATTATTTATTTTGATCTGGGTAATTTTGTTTGCTTTGAAAGCAGAAAACGCCAGGTCAGTGTATGTGGTGAAAACTTTTCCTTTCTTTATAAGGTTATACCAGAGTGGTATTGATATCACCAAAGAAATGCTCTACACATCTGATGAAAGTGGAAATCAAGTGTAAAATTGATAAATATTGTTCTAAAGTTTTTATTTTAAAAGATGATTTCACAAATGATTATAAGTATCCTACATTGGCTAAATTGGTCAAAGCCCGCCTTAGCTGCTTCCATGGCCCATTAGTGGAAAGTGCATTCAACTTAATGGATACACTTGTCACTGACTATAGAACCTCTCTTAAGATTGATTCCCTTGATGCAGTGCAGACTATTGAATATGATTTAATGGCTTCTAAAGATACCTCATGTGAAAAATATGGCTAAAAAAAATCCAATGACTGATCCAATTCACAAAGATCTCTTACTGAATATGAACAGAAATTGGAAAACATATCAAGAGGACTTAAGAACATGTATTTCAGATAAGTCACCTATAAAAGTCTCTGAAAAACCTTCTACATTAGCAGAAAAGCAAACTGCTTCTACCTCTGCATGCGCAGTTCT
>JAOUZG010021225.1:1966625-1980898 GCA_026289955.1 Argiope argentata
ATATATCTTGTATTTAAAGACCAAAAAATGGAGAATTCTAAAAATTATTTTCATTCGTTCTCTCGAGCATGAGGAGATTCAACAACATGAAAGGAGATTCAACATTAATTAAAATATTGGGCAGGAAAATTTGAACTTAAAATATCGTGCGCTTTACACCATGTCTGTAATAAAAAAAAAGCAGTCTGGTAGAATTCCTTTCGTAACCATTGCTGCAGAATTAAGAGTGTTATTAACATCAGCTGTTTCAAATATCTCTTTTCAGGGAAAAACGGTTGATGAAAGAAAAAGTTTATCAGTTAAAGGAAAGAGAAATTGCCGAAATAGAATGTAAACTAAAACAATTGTTCAACAAGCGAGAAACATTTCCATTTTAACAAAATCTAATGGGTTGGAAAAAGTGAGAGAAAAATAATAAAGTTAAAAATGTTTAGAAAATTTCCTGAAAAGAAACTTTTTATTTACATATTTAATGAAACGAGCATGATTTTCATATTCTAGATTTGTTTACCTATTTCTCAACTTTTTTTGAGAGGGAGAGAGAGAAATAAGTATGTTAACGAAAGAGCAACATAATTTTACACTTACGCCATTAATTGAGAGTAATTAAATAATTTAATGTGTGCTACGAAATGGACTTTTCATAAGATTTTCAAGCAAAACAGGCATTTTAAATCAGTCTCAATGTTAGGAAAGAATATCTGTGAATTTCTAGTGACATTTTATCTTTTTATAAAAGTGATCCAATTGAATTTATTTGATCGAACTTACATTTTTGTAGGAAAAAAACTAAGCAAGTTCTTATTATTTTTCTCTAAAGTGTTTAAAAAATACTTTAAAAGTGCTTGATTTTATGATGAAATTAGTCTATACACTCTGATACGAACTCATACAAATTAGTCTGCTTTAATCATAGGAGAATGGAAACTATTTTAAAATATAAAATTTTTGCGTACAGATGAGTTTTTACTAAGTATGATTAATATAGCTAGGAGTTTGGCCTTTAATTAATTTTTTATCTTATTTTTCAAATTTTTTCAATTCATAATTTCCAGAATTACATTTATATGCTCAAATTACTTAAGATAATACAGCTCCATTTAAAGCATTTCCTAAAATTAGCAATATAAGCTCATCTCTAATAGTTTATGACTTAACTATTAGATTGGATTAGACGATTCATAAATTTCAATAATTCATTTTGATCCCATTAAACAGTTAGCTACTCCTGCATTAGCGCAATTGTGTTAATTGATGGAATCTATATTTCTTCTAATTTTTTAATGAATTTCAGAATTTTAAAAAATATGTATGGTTGGAGTTTCCCCCTTGTTCTCCCAATTTATTCCTTGGATTGTTTATAATTTTGTTTTATTTATTTTTGAAATTTTGTTTATCTTGAAAAATTATTTTTCAGGTCTTGGAAGGCAGATCGCAATATTTGGAATTCGCTGGCAACATCGCTCCGGTCACCAAATCGGGCGAACAGCTCAATTTCCCCTTCCGAGCGTTTCACGAGAATCGTCTGCCTTTCATTGTCCGAGTGAAAGACCCTCACATCGAGCCGATGGGTCGCATTGGTTTTATGAAAGAGCCTAAGGCTGCGAGAGGGGAACCACCACAGGTTCCCATCTGCAACCTGAATGTTGCTTTGCCGGAAATAACACTGGTGAGTTAGAATTCCTTTTTCCTACGGGGTGATATTTTCATCAACCTGTGGACACTTTATCGTCTTTTTCCCATTGGCATTGACGAATTTCCAACTGGGCAGCTACCCAGGACTGCTTGCAGATCAATCGAAAATTTTATTTTTCCATTTGCCGATTAAACAAGTTCGTCAGAAAGCGTAAATTTTATGAATGATGAGACATTAAAATGATATAAAGTATGATATTTTGTAAGGGTAAATGTTTCACCATGCTATGAAGTCATATATCTGCAGTTATAATATTGAACATAAATACTAAGACCAGGCAATCTGTGGTCATAAGAGATAAATAAAAACGAATATATAAATTAATAAAATAAAATAAAAATATATTAACCTAAAATAAACATATTACATATACGCTGATTTATGAAACTAAATGGACCGTTTTTATTAAAAGAAGAACCTCATTATATGAACTGCCTGAGGCTGCGAATCTTAAATCTGCGGTCAATTCTCTTTTGTACGTTACAACGTCTTGGGCCGGTGCTGCAAATGAGTTGCACCGAAAAGAAACTCAGGTCTTTGAGAAATAAAAGTTTATTCACTCCCAGCTATACTACATAAAGACCACACCCAGTTACACCTGTTCTTGATTAATTAGGCTACAAGCACATAAGTATAATCAGATCAGAGTTCTACTAGAGGAAGGTGCTCTGCTTCAGATGAGCAAGAAATCTGTCCTCGAGGTGAAGAGATAAGACGGAGTTCGTAAAGTCCCGCACGATTCAGCCTGAGGTCTGGGGTTTATCTGCTCTTTGATTAACCTGCCGGGATTGCCGGAAACGTAAGTTGATGAACTCCCAGGAATAGTAGCTCAGAAGATAAAGCTATCAAACTAATTGAAGTTCTCCCAAAGCTCTGATGAGCTTTCACACTTTCGACGGGACGCACCGCGGTCCGAATACGATTCACGAAGTTCAGATGAACTTCACGTGGGCTCAGCCTACAAGGCGAGGCTGCCTACGATACACTCCAAATTCTTTCCTGAGAATTTCACTCAGAATTCCAAACTGAATTCCTGCTACTCCAAACACTAACGCTCGCTTAGTCGTCAGACGGCTTCCTTCTCTGTCTTCCTATCTTCTTTTCTGTCTCCTTTTGTTTAGCTTTCATAGCCGGTCTCCAACGACAAATGACCAATCAGCATATTTTCGAATTTCCATTGTATTATCTGAGCTAAGATACCTTCCTAATCAAATGAGAGGGGAAAGCATCGATTAAAAACCCACAGATGGTCGACCCTCTCCTCGACTGGGTGGATCCTCGGAAAAAAAGAAGATTCATTTTCCCCCACCACCCCTTTTTTTCTTGGAACTGCTGGAGTCTCTTAACACATGTCCATTTCATTTGAGACGGCACAAGGTGCACAGAAACATCTGGACTTACCTCGGCGCTATGAATACCAGATGTCTACATTCTTTTGCTATTAACAAATTTTTCCGCTTTCAGTGAATTCTTCAGTTGTCGAGGGGAAACTTAGTTTGTTAGAGTTCTCTCCGTCGCTTATCTCAAGTTGTCTCAACGCATTCTGTTCATTTCTTTTCATAAGAATCTGCATCCTGTAGACGTAACTCAAACAGAAAAACTTACAAATGAATGTCGTTGAGAGATCATGAAAACTGTTTTCAACTGTCTTCTTTTCGGCTAAATCAGCCTAAAATTGGATACAAATTTCCTTCTCCGCCCACAGAATACCTGTAGTTATGGTTTACAATAATGACCCAAACTCATAGCGATTATCCATTTCACCAATTTTGTTCCAAATTTTATTTGTGTCAACATTCAGTGATATCATGCATCACCGTGTACTGATGGTAATTCTAAACTAGTATTTAATTAATTGTACATAATATTTAATTAATATTTTAAGATAATATTAACAGGATATTAATTTAGAATATTGTCAATACCTGGAAAGGAGCAAACATTGAAAGACCTTAAGACGGGTATTTTTACTTTCAAATCGGTTTTTACCTATATAATTTAATGTATAGAATAAGCTAGTCTTTGTACAACCACGTAATATAAAATTCATTAACATAAAAAATTTTAAAATTTGCATGAAATATTAATACAAATTCTGCAAAATAGGGAGGTTTCTGTTTCATTTCGATATATTTAATGAGAAGCACTTAGATTCCTCACAGTTTGGCGGTTGTATCTCATTTCGTTACGAGTTGTGGAGAAACTAAAGAAATTCAAATAATAAATTAAAAAATCCTAAACTGACACTAATTTATTAATGTCAATAGTTTCTGCATGAATTGAAAGTGGTCATTTGTTTAAACTATTTTGATGTTAAATTTACGCAGGCGGATTCATCAGATGTGATGGAACTGGTCACTCTGGAAAAGAGATACGATTTCATTCAAGAGGCAGGTTTAAGTGAGTATCATTTTCAAAACATTGATGTTATAATTCTTAAAAATAACAAATTTTCGCTCATCTCATGTAAAGATGGAATTTTATTACCGCTTTTCATCCACCTCTTGAATTATTTTGTAGAATTTTGAAATTTTATGCATTTGTGTATTAGCCCTTGGCAAAAGCTTAATTTAAAACTTCCAAAACTTAACTCCTTATTATCTATTCATTTAATAAAAGTTTGTTTTCATGCCACTCGCTCATTCTGGTAGCGAATATGAAAAATTAAATCTGGAATTTTAGAATTACAAGCAGTAAGTTATTCTGCCTGTATTAATATGCTAATATGAAGATGTATGCAGCAAGTGTTAAATAGTCATTAATTTAAAAATGAGCTTATTGAAATACTGATAATGTTGTTATGATACAGCTTCAAGTTACATTGTTACAAGCTGAAAGTTGTATTATAAAAATCGTTTTAGTAGATGATTATTTAAAAAAAATTTTACTATGAGAAACGGCAAATAATAATAAATTCTTATAATTGAGTTTATTTATTTTAAAAACTGTTTAATTGGGGGAAAATTTTGAGCAGTGTATATTATCTGATATGTCGATAATGTTATTAGTTTTTGAATTACCATTTGTTAACTATACTAGTTTTAAACATATAACAGTTTTAACATCTCTTTTTAAGGCGAATTAGAAGTTCAGTTAATAAATCTTTTAACAGTTTAATAAATTTTTATAAATAAAAATAAAATCTAAATTACTAAATGAATGCTCATCAAATTCGACATTTAAATATTAAACAATATAAGGATTTAGTTGATTATTTTCGTTGAATTTTAGTGATAATTCATGAAGTGAGGCTTTTTTATTTAATGTTTAGTTTTCCTTTTAAACTCAGAAAGACTCTCCGTACCATCATAACGAAATCGATTGTATTGAAGTTTTAACTGCAACTTACCGCAGAATCGTGCACCTCGGAGCTATCACCGATGCGCATTTTAATCCTACAGTTTTGAATACATCGGCTTTTCTTTTCATTCATTTCCTTTCCATGAATAGAACATTCGACTGCTCGCAGTGTGTGAAGTAATTAGTGCCGGACGATTTCTTGAGCAAAGGGCGGTGCTATAATTTGTAATATTCATTGATGTGTTTATTTTAAATAAATGAATTGTGCTTTGAAAAAATTCCCTCGTATATAATAAGCTAAAATAAGTGGTACAGAAATCACTCTTAGCATTTTTTGTCGAATGGCAGCAATAAAATCGTAACAAAATGGCATAAAAACATTTCAGATAGACGATTTGACTTTTACACAGCTTTATGTTTTGAACTAAATATTTTAAAATGATAAATGTTTATGCATATGTGTGTAGAGACATTTAACTCTGACTCGAAAACACTATTCTACTAACTATTCTATATCAAATCAAATACACAGGTCCTAAGGGAAACTAACTGTTCTAGATCAAATCAAATACACATCTCTCTCACAGGTCCTAAAGGAAAGTCCGATTGAGAGTGATGCTCAGAGTTGGTTCTTATCACAAGAATCACACGCCGCGCGACAACAAACGAATTTCAGGAACTTGATGAACGGCCGGGCGGTTTTGCGTCGACGAACGCTTTTTCAGGTTTATGAATACCGAGTTCCATTGGCTGTTGAATGATGGCGCTCCGTCACCACACACACACACACACACACACTCAATCTCTCTCACACACACGAGGGTAAAATTTCATTAATATTTTATACATTCTATTATAAATGTTTTAATTCGAACAGTTAGTGATTTATTGTAGACATATTCCATTTAACTAATGTTTTTTTTGCTTCCTTAAATAACATTATGAAACCTTAATAAACTATTTTATATTAACAACTTGACAGTCTTGAATCAATATTCTGAGCGAACAAGCTGGTTGCCAAAGACGGTTGCAGTTTAATAATGAATACCTGTTTGCCAAATATTTCAGGAAGAACTCAACTGATTGTAAAGCTAATTCTTCTTCTCCCCCTCTTTAAGGCAAGCCGGAACTCATCCACCGAGCCGATCTGCGTCTCTCGGACATCGCCCAGGGTCTGGACAAGGACTGGGTCTCGCTCGCCCGACAGCTGGACGTGTCCGAGAGTGACGTCGCCCAAATAGGAGCGGACGCGACCTGCGACCCGTCCGAGCAAGCGCTGATGATGCTGCGATTGTGGCTTCAGAAATCGGGATCGAAAGCGACTGGTAATCAAACGTCCTCTGAGCAGTTGAAAAAAATGTTTTCTTTTAAATAAAGAAATAAAGCAGCCATTGAATACATTTTTTTTCTGTTAATGCAGTAAAGTGGATTCATTTAGATTTAGAAAAGTTTCATTAAAAAAATAGTTTTAATAGCAAATCATATGCATGTTGCTCAAAATGTTTAAGTGAATGTGTTATAAATAGAAATTTGCAGAATAAATTTTAAATTCTGAGCAGCAGCCTATGGTTCGGTTTCATGCCAAGGCAGCTGTCGTTTGCATTCATTTCATCTGCCCTCTCTGACTATTATTGTCATCTTCACTCTCTGACTATTATCGATGCAGTATTATTAAGAAGCACTATATGGGATTGAAAAACAATCTACGCATTGTTGTTGAAAAAATGGTTTAATATTTTTGTTGTTGAGAAAAAATGGTTTGATACTTTTTAAAAGAACATATTTATTTTGAGAGGGTTTTATCTTTATTTCTGTTCTATTGGATGCCCATTTATTCGATTTTCTGAATATGATCAATAGCGGGAAAATATTGTAACGATGTTATTGGGCATTTATTGGGCTTAGAGGACATTTGGAGTATCTGCACACTAAAATTCTTTCGTTTTGCCGCAGGAAATGAGCTTGAAAAGGGTTTAAGAAAGATTAACCGAGAAGATATAATAAAGAACTGCATGTTCAATGTTGAACTTGTGACGGATGACGTTGAAAAGGCCGTAGCCAAAGTCCATCTAGATCAGTCAGGTGGGATAGCTTTGTTTCGAAGCTTTTATTTTATTAAAACAGTTTTTCGAACCAAGCAACTCCTCTTCATCTCCCTTTTATTTTTCCAGGTTTCGATGTATTCAAAGAAGAGCTGGGATCTTCACGAGATGCTTCAATGAGACGTGGAGCCTCTTTAGATGTATCGTACGATGAGCAAGATATCATGAAGGTGATCTGACATTTTGTTTTTTATTACTTCATTTTAATTTATTTGTTTCCCATTTGTAAGGGGAAGATTTTTTTTCTCTCGATTTTCTGCCCTGACGTAATAATTTTGGAGATTTGCACTAACATGTTTTTCTGACAGCAAAAGACTATTGTAGCATTTTCGGAACAGAAATTTAACAAATTGGATTAGTTTAATTAGGGTTGATTCCAAGTAAATGGCGTTACGTATTAAGAAGTTGAAGCAGAAGACAGTTGTAATTAATGATGAAGCATAAAAGAAGATAAAAGGAAATTAGGAAATTATCTCTAATTAAGGAAAAAGTTAGGGTATTTCAGTTTATTAACAAAAATGCGCTTTTAAAACCTCGTTGTTTCCGTCTGATGCACTGTGACACAGCACTGGTCGAATTGCGAATTTTACGTTTTATGCGGCAAACTTCCTCGTATGGTGACAGTTTTTAATGTCAAGTGACCCTTGGCTTATTCATAAGATATTTCAGTTCATTGAGATGAATTATTCTTGCTCATCATTTATACTAAGATGCATATAAATATAATATCTGTGTTTTTTCCATTTCTATAACATTCCTGCTTCATTTGGCTTTTAATTTTGTTTAGTATTAATGATTTATGCGATGGGATATATGCACCACGATAGATTCACTAAAAAAGTAGCATGAAATGCCATCTTTTTTTTTTTGCATCCGTTGATAGATTACAAATAGAGGAATTTATTTAAGCTCAGTGCATTAAATGATTACTCGTTCCATGGTTACTGACATAAAAATGCTCATTTATTAAATACAATATATTTTGTAAATAAATATGAAAACCACAGACGAGACAGATGCACTATTAAAACTGAAAAATAAGAATTTTAATTCAAAAGGTTTAAATGCATATTTTTATTCGTGTAAAATTTATTAGTCTCATGTTTTTTTAAACTTAATTTTCAGTAAATTATTAATTGCGTTATATTTTAATTTCGTAGCCCTAATTTGCTTGTGAGTTTGTAAAATTACAGATTCATTTATTATTTATGACTAGTCCAATTATTTCTCATTTATTATTTATAAGTTCTGTAATTTGTGAAATAATATATAATAATCTATACATCATTATCTTTTTTTCCTTTTTTCATTGTTTTATATATATTTTTAGTTTGGTACGAGGCAAAATTTAATTTAATTAATGATTAGCTAACAGATAAAGTTTAGAAACATAAAAATAATGCACTCTTATAGAAAATACACAAATGTGTTGTGCTTCAAAGCTGTAGTTCTAAACAAATGAAATCAAATTTGAAACGAGATCCATTGTATTTTAAAAAGACATATTCATTTGATCTTTTCAATTGCTTTTCATTTCGCCAAGTATGAGAAAGAATAGAGTTAATTAAAAAATTTAGTAAATAAATGCGATATTTCAAATATGCAAATTTCTAATTTATTCTGTATTTCAGGAGGCTGAATCTGCTGCTGAGACTAGCAGTGAGACAGGATCATTGTTTGAAAGAGATCAAATCTCCCAAGCTCTCACCGATGACAAAGGTATGCGCACTGCTCGTGTTTGCAAGTGAAATGATCACTTCTGACCAGAGGCGCAGTGTTTGTACTTTTCTGTTAGCAGTGGCACTCATCATTTAGATTTCATGATTGGACGAATTTCAACACGATAATGTCTACAGCTATGGTGGCTCGGAAGCAAGAGGCACTGAAAAAGCATGGCTAGCTTCCGTTGATTTATTAACTGTTATTATTTTAAAAAGCAGCTATCCATAAAATGATCCGTAAAAGATGAATTTCTTACAAAAAAGCGTTTGTAAAAACCCATCAATTTACTTCTAAAATTTTATTTTCAGCATACTTAAACAAATTCTGCAAACAATCGTTGCAGTATGATATTTATGGAACGAAATTATATGTTTAGTTATTCATAATGCATTTGAAGTATTTACTGAAAATTCAAGACATTTCTCTTTTTTTTATATAATTTCTTATTAAGATGAAATATCTACATAAAAAAAACTTTCTTTACTGTAACTTGTAATTTATTACAGTTAAATAACCTGTATTCAGTTTTATAATAATTATGCTATATCACAATTTTATTTCAGTGTTAGAGATATTTAAAAAGTTTTTTTCTTCTTATATGTTAAATGAAAGAAGCTTTGAAAACAAAACTAACATCTTTTTGTATTCATGTTATGAAATTCAGTTTCCGGCTATAAAATTAATAGAAATGAAATTTAGGAAACTTTTTCCTAATTTAATATTTAGTATTATTTTGATATTTTCATTACATTCTATTTATTTAATCAAAATTTCAAAACTTCTCAAACATTTTGTAGTCGATGTATAAATAATCTAAAAATAATCGATGTATATACATATTAATCAAATTATATGTATGCAGAAACGTTATCTATATGCCTTTTACTAAAGGCTTATTAGGAATTTGCTTTAAACCTATTTCACCTTATGAGCGTACTTACCTCCAAATTGATAATAATATTTAATTTTTTATTTAATCGTTAAATGTTTATTTTAAGCGATTTTCCACTTTTAAACAGAGCTGCCCTCCATCAATAACATTCTGACCGCTTGTTGGGATTTTATAAAACGAATTAATGATCATTTATATTTTGAGATAACAATGCTCCAATAATTATGTTTCAGGAGTTATGTGCATTCTCTTCGAAATGTTCGAGGAAATAAGAACCATCATTTTTCTTATTTAAACCATCACGGAAATGTCATAATTTTCTCATTTATTTTGCCCCTACTGGAGCGCATATGTTTTGAAACTTCGTGTGATACGAAACGACATTCGCACTATTATACAATATTGAATAATGTAAAGTGATGTTCCATAATATTGCGCCATAGGCGGCACTACATGGGTCAATCAATTTCAACTCAAAACGCATTTCAGCGCATCATCGTTAGAAAAAAAATGTCACTTTCCATAGTTTATTATTTAATTATTTTTTACTTTTCTTTTATGATTTCATTTTCAACGATTTAGCATTTTGTTTTTATTTTATCTTGTTCATTGCATTTATTTTATTATTTTATCATTTTGATAGAATTAGTTTCTGAAATGGATGACCCACTGAAATGTAGTTCTGCCTCTAATGACGATGTTGCTGTTCTTTTTCCAAAATGTAAAAAGATCTCAGTCCAGCAAAGTTCAAAAACATTTGACAATAATTTGAATGAGAGAAAGGAAGTGAGCAATCCCTTCGATATTTCAGAAAGTGAGGGCAATGCTGTGGATAATAAAACAGAATCAAATTCAGTCGTACTTGAGGCTCAGAATTATGCTAAGCAGCATGAGTTTTGGCCAAGCGTACCCGTCTCTACATCCAACGGTGCATTCATTAACCCTGCTGACTCAAACTATTTTGAAAACAATAAAGAAATCAGTATGCAAAAAGGCATCCTCGCAAACGATGAAGAAATTTTAAACATCAAAAACCTCGGCCTTTCAGAATATGGCCCTTTGAATGACAAAAATGCAGAGAATTATAAATCCCACGATGCTTTCGATTTCGGTTATTGTAGTATGGACAAACCTGTTTGTGTGTCTCCCACGTATACTAGCGACATTGAGTCCCCTGCATCCAAAAACCACTCTGGACAAAGTGCGCCGGAATCTGCTTCTGCGGGAATGCCACTGGAGAGAGAGCGCACTTCTGAACTGCAGCTATTAGAGAAAGAAATCTGCTTTCAAAAGCAACCTCCTGTCGAGGATCCGGTGAAAAATGTCGGTGTGGAGAGGGGAGCTTCCACACAGAATACCACTGGCGCTGATGTCTGTCTTTCGGCAGCTGAATCGACGGAAACTCCCACTGTTGGGAACGTTTGCGCAGCGGTCGGCGGTCCCGCGACGGATGTTGATCCTAACGCGACAGGAACCACTTTTCATTCGGAGAATCGAAGTTCTGAAAATTCCGGTCCCAAAGGTAGAAGGATTTTTAACTTGTGTGTTACTTTTTGTCTTTTATTTGGTCTCACATTTTTGTTTCATTTTTAAAAATGATTCGTTCCCTTTCTCGATATTTTGTTTGTTTGCACCCTTTCAAATATGTTTTTAACTTGAGAGGGAATCAAAATTTATTTCAGGTTTAAAATTGTATCATAAATGACTTTAAAAGTTATATTTGTTAATTTATTATGAGTTTATAGTATTTCATGCTTTTTTTTCTTATGCAAATTATATTTTACCTCTGTCGTAATCCTCAAATATTTCAATCTCGAAATTTTGATAAATTTTCACGCTTCAGATCCCCTAGAAACAGTATACATCAATTTTTTGGATTTTTGTCTTATTTTAAGTAAAACCCATTCAGAAGAATACGTTCAGTCCAGCTGTTCGAATATAAGTTAACGCGATAACTGCAAAATAAAGAGAACTAGATGGATAAAATTCAGTACACGGATTTAAATTTATATCGTAGTTTTGAGCAAAAATTCAACGATCTGTACTTTGAAAGCACAAGTAAATGCGATAACTCAAAAGCACTATGACTTAAATTCATAAAATTACGCATATGATTTTATGACTACCAATGTAGTTCTGAATCAAATTTCTTGTTTCTATTGATTAGGAAAGGAAAATCTGATAATTAGGTTCTGAAACACAATATGGATTTTCGGCTTCTATAAACCGCGCGCCATAAGATTCGACAAGGATCAAACGATATATTCTATAAAAAGGTTAAATTCATGCCAAAATTTAATATTGCGTAACTATTTTACGTGAGTGAAGCAGACGGTTCTACGGGAATGGAAAACGAATATACGGAATGCAAACGCTTCTATTGGAAAGCAGACATACAAAAAAAAAAAAAACCCTCCAGGAAGACCACTCGTGCCGGTCTCTCGAATGCCGGTCCCTCCCGAAGGACAAACGTCGGGTTCCCTTTCTATCAGCAATTGCATTTACATTTTTGATCATTATTTTCCGTTAAATGGGTAAAAAAAAGTATGTGCAAAAGGCAGTAAATGCAATCGATGAATGCACAATTATTTTGCGTACATGAAGAAGGCGTTATATGTCTTTGCTGTGCGTACTCTTTTTAAAATTACAATCTCATATTACATTTCATTTTGAAACACTTAATAATGAGGAATTCATAAGTCGATATAATATTGTGCAATGCTATATGAGGATTTTGTTTTTAAATGTATTTTTCCAAATGTTTTCTTGCGAATATTCGGAGAAAATGTTTTGTAATATTTTAATATTTTTCTCCCAATTTTTTGAATTTCAGACGCAAAGATTCGCAGGGCTTCGAAAACTCCCCCGCCTTCTCCAGTGGACGAAACTGCCGGAGGTAATTTTAAATTATCACGATAAAAAGTGCCCGATGAGACAGATTTTCCTTAGTTACAAAAGTATACTGCTCAAAATCTAATAGACTTAGGGTTGTATATATTTTTGTAAACTATAAATACCGTGTTACTTATTATCTTAATAAACTTTAATATCTACTCTTCTTTAAGAATCGGAGAATGTCAAGGCAGTGTTCTAGTTATTGTCACAATTCGCCCAACTAACACCAGGCCTAAATTTATAGTAATTGGTGTAGCCCCCTTAACAAAGGCTTGATCATAACTTTCAATTATGTTTTGTGAAATTATCAAAAAAAATTGCTTCTCCTCTTAGAGATGCCCTTTAACTTATGAAGTGCAGAGAAAGTGATGTAATCGTCAAAAAAATTCGGAACTCAAGATTTTGACGGATCTCTGCTTTTTAGGCATCACTGAGATCAAAACACACACATCTTTGAGATTATGTCTGTGGCGCAAATAAGTGAAAAAGACTTTAAGCTAAATTATGTTTTGTGAAACATACCTAATTAGCGCCTTTACTCTAAATTCATAGATTTCTTATTAAATTTTGAACAAATTCTGTTCAGAGGAATTTTGTCTGCTCAGTGTTTCGAATATCAGTTAACACGATAACTGCTAAGCGCAAACTCTTGATGAATTAAATTCAGGGCTCAGATTTAACGTAGATATTATGACTTCTATCTAATTTTTAGCCAAAACTAACAAGGGATTGAACGTCTGTTGGTTTGCATTTTCAAAAGCTCGTAATTACGCTGAACCAAAAATGCAGTGACAAATATACATATTCTGTATGTGGTTTTGTGACTGTAACTGTAGTCCCGTATTAGATTTTGTTTTTAATCAGTTAGAAGAAAACGCGTCTAGAACGCAGAATTTTAATACAGAGAATGTGAGAGAATTTGGTGGGAAACACTCCTGCTGATTGTTGGAATAAAATGCGTGTCATGCTGATTTCTCCAATTGATGACGCGCACATTTATTCAGATACAATAATCACATTGATATAGCACAAAATATAACTATCAATTCACTATTGCAGTGGCATTGCCAACATGCATAATTTTTGTGTAATTCATTCTGAAATATCGGAACCGAAGCAAGAACTCTTCTTTGTCTCCTTTACGTTGAAATTTAGTCTACATTTGAAATCTGTTTGTAGAATTTTAGTTGCGCCCGTAGCATTTTGATACATTTCTCAGCATTAGGTCTGCCGTCCTTCCAGTGATCGGAGGGGCGAGAGAAACTCAATGGACGAGTCTTGGCAATGTAAAGAGTTGAATCTATTTTCTAGGTATATTTCGTACCAAAGTTTTCTACCTGGACATTTTTGGGCTCAACCTGCAGACAAACCTGTAGTAATGATATTTACACTTAATCTGTATTATTTCGAAATTAAAATAAGAAAGTTAGTGAATTATTTTCAAAGCGTGACGTTAAAAGCGTATTCGCTAAAAACTAAACAAATATACTATAATTTTGCTTCATAATTTAAATGTTCTTATTTTACACATATTCATTATAATTTAATTTTTGTTATTTTAAAAATGTAACAAAATTTTCAAGATTCAAAAATTGTAGAAAATAAGAACATTTAAATAATCAAGCAAAATTATAGTATATTAGTTCAGTTTTTAGCGCATACGCTC
>JAOUZG010021225.1:1985898-2036934 GCA_026289955.1 Argiope argentata
CTAAATATCATGAATTACTTCAAACTCAGTATCAAAACATTCAACCACTTGTTGTAGTAGGATTTTCATTCCACTCTGATTTCATATTGTATACTTATTTTAATTTACAATAATCAGTTGAATTCTTGTTTTTCAGTATATCAAGTAATAAGATGATTTCTTTTTTCCTAAATGCATTACATAAGTCATAAGCTTAAAAAGACAATAAACCAGCCGAATGCGAGCATTTCATAAAAAATGCATTTAATTCAAGATGCACAAACAATACTTAAATTGCAGGAAGCTTATAGATTATTTCATCTGTGAGAGTCAATAAGCTGTTGTATTTCTTCAGGGCGACAGGAAATCCCGGCCAAACTGACTGAATCTGAAACTTGGCCATCTCTGGAACTGGATACCAGTCAGGTATCTATCTCCAGTCTTCCGGAAGATGAAAAGTCTGAACCTACTACCGCCACTGTTTCAGATGTAGTTGTTTTGGAAGGAGATGCTGATGAAAATGTTGAGTCAACTGACGATAAAGGTAACTATTGATTTAAATTTAAATTTTTGTAGAAAATTATTAGTGAATGAAATTCAATTTTAAAACATTTTGTGCAACTAAGATTCATGTATAGTGAAGTTTGGCCAACTGGAAGTTGATAGAACGAAAATTTAATCTTGTTCTATCAGCATACACTAATCGTAGTTGCACTTAGTGTTAGATTTATGCCAAAATTTTAAGCAAGAAACCAAATCTGGGAAGGAATTCAGCAAAAGAGAATAATTCTTCGAATAAAAATAGCAAAAGATATTTGCTTTTAAAATAATAAAACAGTAAACAGATAAAGAAAAAAATTAACTGTAATTTTAGTAAAAAAATAATAATAGTTTTTAATAAATGACTTTTAAAGATTTAATGGCTTTAAATATGTATAAATAGTTATTTTTATTAAATGTACAACAATTGTACAATAAAGATTCAAAATAAATGATGGAATTCAAAAAGAATGCCTTCAGTAAGAGTGTTAATTTTTTTTTTTTTTTTTTTGCTATTTTGATTGAGTGCATTGCAGAGTAGTCAAGTCCTGGGATAAATTAAAAAACTAAAATTATTCACTTGCAGTCACTGAGTGCACTAAGTAAAGGATTCACAAGATTTTAAAGTAATAAAAGTAGTTCAGAAATTTAAAAAAAAATTAATTCCCAGCTGGCTAAAAAAATATAAAACGAATTATAGATGAAATTTTAACTTTAGTTTAGAGGTTAAATTCGAGAAAACAGTAAAAAAATGGAATTTTTGCTTAGTTGGAATTAAAAAGTTTCGAATAAGCCAAGTTCAACTCTATATCCTAAAGTTGCTATCAAGAAAGGAAGTCCTAACATTTAATACCGAAACTTAAAAGGAACTAAACTATATTTTTTGTTTATGTTTCGAAATATTTCAAATTTATTTACTCGCAAGATAATCTCTTAAAAAATAAGAAAAAAGATTCCACTTTGAAAAAGCTCTGTTTCTGAAATAAGTACTTATATTCCTTTTCTTTCCTAGGTCATATGACCTTCTTTAGTTTAAATTTACTGCTTAAAAATTCAGTTGGCGAGAAATATATTATCTGAACCATAGATGAATGAAAAGTTTGTAAACATATCAAAAAGGAAATTGTTCTTTAGGAAACATTTAAAATTAGCATTTTTTCCTTTCAATTTTATCAAAATGAAAGTAAAGCAATTGGCCATCTTTACATGTGCTAACTGTATAGCATTGCTATATCTTTTAATTTTCTTATATGGTTTTGATTCAGTTATTTTCTTTCATGAAGAAGCAAAAATTATGGTTCCTTACCTAAAATATTTTGTTCTTTTAGGAATGAATTCACGTTATCTTAAGATGAACTAAAATAGCTGAATTTAAATATCGTCATTCTCATCGTATTTGAGACTTTTTCTATCACTTTTTTAAAACTTATGATACATAGTCATTAGCTCTTTAAAGTTTCTATGATTAAGATGAGAATGAAGATGAGTAATGTCCTTTGTATTTTATATAAATTAGTCAGAACCTTAACTTTCAAGATTTGGAAATTTTTAAAATTCTTTTGAAATTTTTATAGAAGTAAAAATATCATCATATAAAGGTTTCTGATGAAATGTTATATATTTTTGTAATTTGTTAGTACAGTATTTTTTCGGAATTTTTAAGTTAATGTAATTCAATAAAATTTCGCTAACATTTCAATATTAGATATTAGATAAAAATGTTGGCTTTTACGAAATGTTATGTAAAAATGTAACTTGCTACTACTTTTACTTGATAGCATATTAAAACTTCTATTTTCTATACTTTTTAAAGCAAAAACAATAAAAGATTTTTTAACTAAATTTTGAAATTTATTTTGAACTATCTATTTTTTATTAATATATAAAGACTCTATGTGAAATGGAAGATATTATCTGTAATTTTTTTAATATTAAAATATTTTGAAATTGATTTTTTTTACAGAAATGAGTTTAATTATACACCAAAAAGGGTTACTTGATAATTATAGCTTAGAATTTATTTTATATTGTAATGTTATCTGTAAATATCGATCAAAAGTGATATTGAAATGTTCAGAACTATTAAAAATTAAGTTATTTTATTCCTTTTTCTTATCATTGCTGATATTACAAAAAAAATCATTTATTTAATTGTTACCAATGTCATAAAAATAAGATCTTAATATATTTAGAGCCGCTAAAAATTATCTTGTTAAGTTTTAGTAAGGATATTTACACTATCAGAATACTTTAAATAAACTCAATATTTGAAAAATGCTAATTAAAGAAAACTCATGTAAGTGTTATCATTAAGGTTTGTATATACATATTTTTTTATTCTAACAATTTTTAAATTATATCAAAAGTTTTATGTATAAAAAAATCAACTTCATTTCTAACTTAACCATATTAAATATTGTATGACAGGCTCTTTATTTTTAACCCTTTGCACTCAGAAAAGTAATTTGTTGCATAATTATTCAATATACAAGGGCTTTTTTACTGCTCCAAATTTGTGTGATCGTGTGTGTGCGTTTAAAATTGAATTTCTCCGTATTTTTACTATTCTGTAGGTATTTTCAATAATCAAAATGGAAAAATAAATAAATAAAACGTCAAAATGATGCACCGTCTTGAATGGTGCCCAAGAATCACCATCGAGTGCAAAGAGTTAATATTATTTATCAGTATATCTTCATAAAATATATTTTTCATATTAATTATTTAAAATATTGTACTTTTTATTATATGAGATGCATTTCTATGCAACCTGTAAACTATTCTCACATTGCATTTTTAAATAAAATAGTGGCATGTTTTAATGCATTTCTGTTAGCCCACTTTCAATTTTTTTAAAGAAAATTCTATCTTTTATTTGCATTTCTTTCCATTTCATCCTTTTACATATTTTTTAAGCTGCTGTAGTGCTCTAACTTATTAATTTCCCTTTTTATAAACTTGCATGATCTGTTTTAAAATGTTTCCTTAAACACAGGGTAATTTCAAAACCACCATTGGCTTTTGAAGTTATACAGTTTTTAAACATAAATTACTAATATTGATGCACGGTTAATTTTCATATCCTTGATTTCCCTCTTCCACATTAATTGAAAGCAAAGGAGTTTCTTTCTGAGACGCATACCGTAAGATGGCTCCCGGCAGAAGACCTTTCTGTGTTTCAAAATTTCCGGAACTGAAAAGAAAACCGAAAAATGAAACCAATGAGAGATTTCCCCCCCCCCCCCAAAAAAAACTCTTCCCGAATGAAGTTGCGTCTGTTTTGCAGGCGCATTTTTTCCCGGCGACTCTAAGTGGAATTGGACATAGAACCATAATTGCCGTTACAACATCATATATTAAATTTGCTAAATCCAAGTTTTGAGTTTTGAGTAATCGCGTTTACTTTCTTCTGATAGAGCATAAAAACCTCCTGTTGGCTCAAAATTTGATAAATGTCCTCCCTATCGATGCCCAGTCTGTATATCGAATGTCAATCATCCAACTCACTTGGTTTAGCAGCTATCAGCTGGTATTCGAACTGATTCAACTGATATTCCAGGCAAACTTTCCCTGGATTTTTTTTTACCACTTTTATAAAGATCTATAAATTTAGTCTTTATCTGAAATTTCACGTCTTTATCATAGACATATGAACGCAGTGCGAAAAATACAGAGAATAATCAAAATCTCGAATTCAAACTTTCGGATGGTTGCAATTCTTTCTTTAAGTTTCGTATTTGGAAAAGTAGAAATGCAACAGATAATCAAGACTTACTGAATGTAAGGTGGTTTGTTTTAAATGCCGGAGATTCACAATTATTAGAATTATTTCTGTTTTTGCGTTTCTCTTACCGAAATCAGCGTATTGGTCTGATCGTGTGCTGGATATACTGGTGTCAATTGTCTTATTCCCAGTTATGTCTAGAACTGTGCTACATGCTGCTACAACGCACGTCGTAGGGGAAAAAATTCGAATATTGTGTAAACAATATGTCACTTGATGAAAGGAGAGAATATAGAGCAGATGAAATTAAACAAAAAAAAAGAAGATATATTTTTTGCATGTTTGTGACGCGAATGGAGAAAAAATTCGGTGATTAAAACCCAATGGCCGTGTTGCAATTGCCCTGTATGTTCATCACTTCTGCTTCAAACTTGAAATAAATCTCAAGCTCCTGCTCTTCTCAAATAATTTATTTCAAAAATTTTGTAATAAACTTTTATTTATATTGATGTATGTTATAACTTAAGATTAAAATTAAATTAAGTGACTTTGCTTACTAATTATACCTTTGTATTAATTTCTTTAAGAGCTTTTTTTTTCATCATTGCACTTTTAACTCAACTCCTTAGTGTTATTTCCCGCGTCATGAAGTGCTCCGTGAAGGAGTGGCTTGCATGAGATAACTTGCTGTAGAACTGAGGTTGTTCCATCCTTCCTTCCGATGTTTTGAGCCTGCTATTCATAGATGCATAACTGTAGCGCAGATCTTGAAAGGGTTGGTTGTACGAGTTGGCAGAATCCTATGTAACATTTTTGTTTTCGTTTTATTCCAAATTCTTAAATTAGATGAGAGGTATTTCTGAGATTGTCAATTGAATAAGCAAAGCTAAGCAAAAAATTCATATTTTGATCCCAAATTTGAAATTTTGTTTATAATTTTAGCTCGCTGGTTTAACATCATCATCAAATTTAGAAACTGCGAAAGACAGTTCTACATGACTTTCAGACAAACGCAGTTTTTTCATTAATCAAGATTTATTTGTTTTGTTATATACAAAATAAAGAAAGAAAGAAAGAATATATCTATATAAAAAATAAACTCATTTTTATTACAAAGTGAAAAAAATAAGTTTGTTCAACAGTTAGGTGCTACTTTGGAAGTTTGCAAGTCCTTTTTTCTAATATTTATCAGACACAGTACTTTGGGATTGGATTTATACTCGGTAAATTTAGGTGATTTGCCTGTATTTATATTTAATAATATTAATCCAGATATTTGTGGATAAAAGTCTCATGTTAATTTGCTTATAAGGAAAATAAAAAAGTGTTTAAAAAGACATGAAAAATGCTGATTTCGGATTTTAAAAAATAAAATAAACAACTTGACAAATTATTTTTGGGAACTTTAAAGAAGGATTTTAAAGAATTGAAGAAAATACTATTGTGCATTCTTTCCTGGAGAATTTCTGATGTATATATATATATATATATATATATATAATTTTAAATGATCGTAGGTAGCGCCGCGAATACAATATTGCGAATAATATTTTATATCTTAAGATAGTGTGCAATATATATGTTATACTAGGGATATTAGGCAAATAAAATTAATTTTTTAAAAAAGATTGCAGAATCGATGTTAGTATTTTAGTAATTAATGCAAATAATAGTGAAAATTTCTTAATTTGTTCCAAGTTATTTAATAAATCTTCAAGAAATTTTGTTCACAAATATAAATATGTAAGATTTTTGTGAAAGTTTCGAGACAGTTTGTTAAATAGTTAATTAAAAAAAATAATATCCTCGTAAAAAGCTTCGTTGAGAATTCTTTAGCGTGAGCGGTAGGGACATAACACCCCTCCATGCCCCTGCAACTATGATCTTTGATGAGCGGTAGAGACAGTGATCACATCCAATTTTAATCCCAAATCTTTAAAAAATAAAACAAAAATACGAAAGGAACACAAAACTATCAGAGCATCGTTCGTATCTTCAGTCTAAAGCCGGCTTCTCTTCTTCCACCCCCTGTTCGGCAAGAAGGGTTTCTATAGGAAGTGTGCAGGGTTCCAAAGCTGGTAGGTCTTACTATCCTTTTTGTCATTTATTGGAAAGATTTTTAATGCTACCATTTTTATTGAATGCAATCTCATGGATATTTTAAAATTAAAAATATTTTTCCCCACAGGTTGATTCTCAAAATGTTAAAAGATTTCTTCTCTCACTAAGCTTGAAATATTTTTACTTGCAAAGAAAAATACTTCTATTTCTTCTACTACTACTAATAAAAAATTTCGGTGGTTTTTCATAACTGTTTGAGAGTCTTTAATTTTAAAAATAATATATTTGGAAAGAAGATTCGAGAAAAGTTCTAATAATATTTAATATTAGAAGTCAAAAGTAGGATTCGGTGGCAGTGATGTTGGCACGGGCCTTCTCAATTGAAGGATTCATTTAACAAATAAATAGGATTTTATTTTCCATTTGAAATTTTAATGATCACTAAACAATGTACACAATAAACCTTTATATGTTATTTTTAGTTCCCTTTTTGTGAAAACTGTTTGGTATCGACAGTTTCCTATTTTATTTGTTAATGAATGTCTGGGCTATATCTTTAAGTTCAAATGTTCATTTATCTTATTCAACAGATTTCCCATTCCTTCGAATGAATTTCTGTTGTGTATATAAATACTGTAAAAGGAGAAAGCTATTTTCATCTACTATAGGTATTTCTTTTTTATTTTAAATTCGCCAAAAAATGTGAAAGTTCGATAAAAATGTGAAAGTTTCGAAAAATTTTGATGGTATTTATCGAAAAGATACCTGATAATTAAAAATATCAAAAATATATATATAAAACTAGAATTTAAAACTTGAGGAACGATTGAAGTAGCGATGGCGTTTGGGACCAAAATTCAAATTTATAGCTAGCACTTGATATAACGCAAGCTCTATTAAAACAAATGCCTTTTGCATTTTCCTATTATTTAGGACGAGTTCATGAATCCTGGAATTTTAATTTATGAATGAATAAGGATTCTTATATGCTGTTATTGTTTACACCCCCAAGAATAGTAGAGCTATATCAAGTTTATGAAATTGTGCTGCCTGAAGAAGTCCGATATCGAAAATGGATTTTCGATAAGATCTGCCTCTAGCGGCTCAGACAACTAAGAAAGTGATCAGTTTAAACCACCTCCGTAAATCAATTTGGGCAGACTTCAAAGGGCTTGTAATCAGCAGAATATTTCATATTTTCAAAGTGCCCACTGAGAAAGGTAGTACGGGTTGTCTGACCCTACTTACTACAATCAAGACTCTGAGAGCCCCGTGGACGACTTCTCATATGCCAATGATGTACTGATGGAGCAAGTCAAATGGTTTTAAACTTTCGAGAACATTTCTGTGTGGGTAAGAGGCACCACTAACTGCATTTTAGCCAATGTGTCCGCAATCTCATAATCCACGATGGCTATTTGTAGGTAGATCTTATTAGACAAGGGACGGCGTTTCAGGTATTTGAGTATATTCATCTCCATATTATGCCAGTTGGCCAGTTGTTGAGTTGAGCTTCTACTGCTTGGCAGAATCCAGATTTCATTTTTATGATTGAATGACTTGAGCGATTCCAGTCCTTCGTTTCTTTAAGCTCGCTGCTATAAATAGCTAAAATCTGGATTCCTCTTTGGATTTTTACCATTTCATCTTGAGATTTGATGCAGATACCACTGCAAGTACAGTCATTATAATTTTTACTACCACCACCATACATCTGAATTACGCCTTATGGGAAATAATTAATTCTCTCCAGCGTCAGCTGTCTTAGTAAACTGCAAGATATTTTTACTAGTTCACTTGAACAGGAAAGTCATTGTGGGAATATTCGCCGGTAGGACCCTCAGTTGGATTGAAGCGCCGAATCATATGATGCTGTTCCACTGCGATAAAGACAATGCTGCTACTAAATACTTAACTAAATGGGTTCTTTCTTTAGGGTCTTTGTTTGTTTCTCCAAACTCTGAGAAAAGCAGATGTTCTATTTAATGAATCAAGACTGTAAAGTTTATTGAACCAAAAAAAAATACTCCTTCCAAGTGCTAGGCATTGCAAATCTGCCTCGTAAAACACAATATTATTTTGGCACGAATTCCGTATGCCAGTCCTGATTTGAGCAGCATATCAGATACAGGTTTGAATCTGAAGCGGAGCAATCAAGAACAATATCAATATTAAAGGATACACCGAATAAGAGAAATCTAGTTTTTTTCTGAGAGTAGTAGCGTCAGTTTCCAGTTACATCACGATATATATTTGTACGTAAAGGCGTGTATTACCTCTTAACACAAATAGTCTGTACGTTGATTACTCAATAGTTCTGAATACAGAACAATGCCAAGATATTTTGGAAGCTTAACGGCATTTAGAGGTTGATGATTCAATAAGTTGTAGAATGAAATTCGTATAATTTTCTATTAGTTGTAAAGAATACAGCCGTAGACTTAGTAGGCATCCTTTTTTTAAATTTTTTTAACTACAACTCTTAATTTAGATAATCACAAAATACTTACTACTCATTTATATCGTTAAGAACTTATAATAATTACCTCATTTATGGCCTTTTTTAAAATTGATTGTCTTGAAATTTCATAGTGAATAATAAGTATTCTTTTGAAATTGTTTTAAATTAGAAATGTTCCTAGAAAGCAGGTACTGGTTTCTAGAAATATGCTATATCCAGATATAGAAGAAAAACTTTGATGTGACGAAAAAAGAATATTAAACGATTTATCCCCCAGAAGATAATTTTGTTATAATTGGTTGATTGTTTTAAGCTGTTTTCCCCCTTCTTTTACGATATTATTGGGGAGTGGGGGGAGGGGCATGCAGTGTATTTGAAAGAGATTATGTGGTGAAGAATAAAACTAGTTCTATGTAACTGACCTTATCTCAAATCTATGATTCGGCACAGCATAGGCGGTTTTTGGCACTTTGCGGGAGCGCATATTATGAAATGAAAACTGATCGATCGAACATTTTTTTTCCTTTTCAAGCATAGTTTTAATTTTATCTTATGTTAATGGCTTTGACTAATATATTTTAAGAACTTTCAATGGGTGGCTGATCTGTGCAGGCCACGACAACAATCGAATACCTTGTGCATCGAGCAAGATCAGAGCACGATGTCCATCACGTGGTCTTGTTGGAAAACGGCCTTTGACAGGCCTCGACGACCACTGGACGGAAGATGTCTAAACTGTAATAAGCTGCGTTCAAAATATCGTCGATCCGATGGAGAAACGAGCGAGTCATTCACCAGACTGTGTCATCATGCACCAGGGTGCGAGGGTCCTTCCGATTGCAGGCGACATTAATGCATATGCTGTCTAACGTTCAGAAAATAATATAAAACTGATGTGAAATTCGGAGAAGAAATAAATTTTTTTTTATGTAATTGGGGGAGAATTACCTTGTTTAGTTGATAGTTTGAATAGTCTGCGCAGTAAAGGAAGTTGCCATTTTAATTATCACTAGTACTAAAAATTTTTGAGTGTTTGTTTACATTTTTTTAGAATTACGCCTTAAAGTATTGACATAATTCTATCTATTAAAGTTGCATCATTTTTATATTTTTTAAATGTCTTATGCATTTTATACTACTTTATAAACACAATTATATTAACAGTATTTTTAAGTCCCTAATTTCTTCAACACGTATTATATGAAATTAAGTGGAACATTTTATGCGCTTCGCCATTTTTTGTTTTTGACTTTGCTTTCTCAATTTTGATCCCTCATTCCCGGATTACTGCTATCAATCTGTAATGCTTTTGTTCTTGTTTTCTCGTGCCAGTGTTTCCTGCTTTTAATATCGTTTTGTTGTATCCTGCTTTTCTGTACTTCCAACTTACAGAGACTATTACATATTTTCTGGACTCTTCCTCGATTTCCCTTTCATTTGATTAATCCAGTCTAAGCTGCAGTTTATGATCAAGTACGAGCAACTTCCAGATTCGTCATCCAACTTCATCTTTAAACTGCTTAAACATAATTGTTGTTTTAAATAACATCTAAACAAGGGATACCGGGTATATTACAATGACTTCTCTAAAATAATGTGACGATCAATATTTTTCCATTAAAGGAAGCACTTTTTCACAACAGCCAAGAAACTCTTTAAATAGATGCTATGAAATGCCTATTTATGTGACATCCATTCTATTTGATATGGAATAGAATTGATGTGTATTTCAAATTACTGATATTCTTTTCGTAGTCTTTAGACTTGAAACAACCTGCTGTTCAGAGAATATGTAGTGTTTTGAAAAGTTTAATGCTTAGAATTTAAATTAGTGAACAAGGGAAGAAATACTTCTTTTTATTCAGTTAAAAGATATTTAAAGAAATTCTCTAAATTGTTATCTTACTTAATGTACTCAAAGAGTAATATTTTATAAAATATTAGGTTAGTATTAACACTTTGTCAATAATAATTGATCAGTTTCTGTTTTTTATGTTGATTTAATTTTTATAGAAATTATAGAAAGCAAGCATCTACATATATCTAATTATGTGCAAAATATAACTGCCGCACTGCCGTGAATCGTAATAAATAGTAGACGAAAAATAATTTTTCACAAAGTTGTTTAAATAACCTTAATTAGTTAATTAAAAGTGAACTATTTTTTTAAATGTATAGAAATGTAAAACTAAATTGATCCACTTGTTAGAAAAGGAGTTTCATAATGTGTGCTGATCACGGTCACAAAACGCCTAAATCTGCTATTGGAAATCGGCAAGAAAATGCCCCACTTTCCAAATTATAGTATGTATTATTTTCGAAATAAATTTTCAGCTACTTGAAATTGCAATATTGGTTAAGTAGGAAGATAATCCACATGATCGTAAAATGTGATTTCATTTCAAGTCGGTTGTGGCTTTGTCCAGTGCATTTTGAGAACCGTTTCAATGCCGGAACGCTGCGCCTCATTTAGGGGAAAAAATCATTTTAATGATTCAGTTTATTATTCTCTCTTTGCCGGATATTCCTCAAATTCACCTGTTTCGTATTTACAGTGGCTAATATGTCATTTTCTGTAAAATATTTTGTCCTTATTTATGATTTTTAGACGAGCACAAGTGTCGCTAGGTTATTGTCGGATGGATTCTTGATGATTAAATGGGTTATTTTATTTATTAATTTTTAATGTTTTTGTTTTGTATGCGAATTCTGAAATAAGTATTGTAATCTTCATTTAAATCAACTCAGAATTTTTAAGGAATCTCCACATTTCAGATTTCCTGGAGTACAAAAAAAGAAAAAACGCATACTTTGGGGAAGGGTTGATCTTTCAATAAATTAATCCATAAATGTAATGAGTTATTGACAGGATATTTGATACATAAGGCTTTTTTAAAATCATATTTGGAGGAAATTTGTCGGTGTCTCTCTTCATTCATGACCATTTGCATATCAACTAAAAAAAAATGTAAGTAATTAAGTTAATAAATTTGAACTTACACATTTGACTAAAGAATTGTAGATTCGTATCAGGTTTTAGAGCGAATCTATCGAAAGCTTGATCGCCTGTTAATCTGTTTGTGTCAAAGGGACTACTCAGAAACCGAATGATTTAGACACGTTTTGTCTTATCACCACAATTGTAGAGCTACATGAAATGTGAAACGCGAAAAGAAGGTACCCAAAATCCGTTATGTTTTCTCCTATGTACAATTGATTAAATACAATACTTTATATTGTTTTAATTTACAAGAAAAACTGAGAACCGAATTTTCCCACTGGTTTTGAAACATGTGCCATATTTTTATACAAAAGAATGTAATGTAGCTATATGACATTTTATAATATTTATTCCTCTGAAGTATTTTGATAGACATTTACAATTCTCCATTTAAGAATCTTTGGAAATATGAAGGGGGGGTGCGATGTCTTATTCATACTTCTACAGATGGTTTTTTTCTCCTCGCCCCACTTTTTATACAATACGGGTTTATTTTTCCCTTTCATGAAGTTTAATAATTGAAAAATAATGAAATTTTATAATACTTTGCTGGTAAAGAATGAATTGTATAAATGCTTTGATTGCTATTGATTTTACCCTTGAAACGAATCGTAGGCATTTATGGCAGTAAGAAATAATCTTTAAAATAAATTATTCATTCTCAATTTACTGCAACCTGAGTTAATCTTAGCTAATATCTTATGAATCTTTTATTACAACTTCTAATTAATCGCTTTACGCCCACTCCCAAACATAATTATAAGCATCGGTAACTGTAACCAGGATGATTCTTAGATAAACTTCCTAGATTTCCGCAAGATCTTTTTTTAACACTTAAATTGAGAAAAGGTATATTGACTGAATATTGAAATCAGGTCAAGTAAATAAAAAAAATCACCTTTTACTTCATTTTAAAATTTCATTTGAATCTATTTATCCACGACCCTGTTTTTTCAACGTTCAGAAACAAAATTGTTATTTCTCTTCCTGGTGTTTTTTTTATATTTTCGCAGCTTTTAAATTTAATATAATAATTTTTTATAGCCTTTACAAAAAAAACTTTTGTAATTACTAAATTATAGATTATCCAATTTCTGTGTGTATGAAGTCATTGGAAGCGCCTTCATAAATATCTAAAGCTTTTTTAAAGCTTATTTTGACTAAACAACTAAACAGATATCAAAGTGATAGTAGTCTGTAATTTTATTTATGTTTAAATTTTGCCTTGAATTTTGCAGACAGAAATTTTAATTTGATTGATAAGCAACTGTGAATAAATGTGTAAAAAAGAAATCCTGTTTCTTAAAATGCCTAAAGAAGTAAATTTTTTATTTGCTTTGTTAATTTTTATAATAAGAGTGGATCTTTAAAACTATATAAAACCGTATATTTATTTGAGTTAGCAATTTTTAGGGCTCTTTGGATTTTAAACATAAAGAAGTAATTTCAAAAATATTCAAATGATTGTCCTTTTTTTGCTGAAATACAATAAGAAAGTATCATCGAAGAAGATAAATAAAGAGAACTAATGTCTTCATCTCGTCTATACTTCATAGTTTCATAGTTGGTATTCTTTCTTTCAACATTTTCTATGAGTGCTTGCTGATTTGCGGCTATATTTCATGCCTTCATTTTTATATTAAATAAAAAACTACTTTTTTAAAACTTTAAATTTATGCATTGTTATCCTTATGTAATTTATTATTTATGTATAATATTTTCAATTATTTTAAAGTCTTATATTATCTATCTATAATTTCTGAATAAGTTAATGACTTCTTAAAGTTGTATGAGCAAAGTATTATAGATTTTATAGATTAGGCTTAAGAACACGATAGGTCCCGTTTTAAATTCGCGAACTAATAATAACATAAACTTCTAAATTTTATGTATGTCACATCTAATACCAGATGTGGTAATTGGCAGACGTGTCAGTTCGTCGCTTGAGACAGCTCAAGTTTTAGGGAATTACCGTGTTCTTAAGTCTAACCGCCCTATATATATGTGTGTATGTGTGTGTGAATGAGTTCATGTTATATTTAAGTTAGAATAAATAATGATACGAATGTTCTTTTAAAAATTATTTAGGAAGGAGCTAAATTTGTTTGAAGCTTAGAAAGTGCCTAAAAATAATTCCCGTTAATTTCTGAAAATAAATACTTAGAGCTTTTGCTTGTAATTTTATTTTTCGCTATTTTATCCAAAACGCATGATACATTTATTATTGAGCCTCCACCAATGAAGCGCTGTGTTTCATTTAATCCCGCCCCGAGATTCCTGTATCGTAGGCTAGATCCATTTCAGTTGCATAGTTAGATATTTCTGTTTTTTTCCCCCCGTTTCTTTCGCTCAAGCTTGTTTATCAGGAATGGTAAGGTTGCAATGAGAGGTGGCTTTAAAAAGTCAAAGTTCACAACTGTTTTGTGAACAAATTTCAGAACCTGACGAAGATCTTGATGACGAGACTCTGTCACCGATAAAGTTTAAAGATCTCTGCTCAAAGAAAGTTTCACCCACAAAATCTGCATTCGAAACTAAAATTATGTTCACTCCCAAGTTGGCTACTAGTGGATCTACTGAGAAGATTCTGTCTCTGCAAGAGTTGCCTCTGTCGCCAGTAAAAGAAGTCGCGGAAATTGAAACCAAAGAAACATGCACTAGTCCTCGCTCTGAGAAACTGGAAACTGTGAAACCGAGCCAACTGATTTCAACTAGAAAAGGTTTCAGAACGAGAAAAAAGTTGAGTCCCATCCATGATGCACACAAGTTCGAACCTAAAGCCCCATCCAGGGTGGATCGAGGCTTGAGCCCCATAGTAGTTTTCATTGCTGGACCTTCTGGGATGGAGAAAGAAGGGAATGATTATCTTGTTCAAACTTATGATGCTCCCTCTATGGAAGAGCCGGATTCACAGCCCGATAATTATATCAATAAAAGCACAGAAATGTCACCCCACACTACATTCGGCTTAAAGCAAACCAAAGAATCTGATTTTTCGAAGGAAGATAAGCCAGTCCTTCCAACGACCAAAGTTTCGGCAGGTACTCAGTCTTCGCCATCCGTTTCGACTCCGTCACAATCTAGTGTAGAAGAAAAAAAATCTATAGTATCAGAGACGTCCCCGAAATCTACTATCATTGTTGAAAAATCATTAGTAGAAAATTTAATTAAAGTTGAAAAATCAACCAGTCCTTTTTCAGACATAATGCTTGATACTGGAATTGGCACTGAGTCACCTGTTACTGCAGACACTGCGAGTAGTCCATTTCTTCCCGATGTTCAGTCACCGTCCAGTGTGTCTTTCCAGTTTAGCACAGCGAATATGGTCAAAGAGCATTGTTCCACCCAAACCATCCAAATCGAGATGCTTTCAGCTCATACTAGTCCAATTGATGGGTCATTCTCCCTCCAGGACTCCAATCTGTCTTTCTGTCCGACAGAGAGTAGTCTGAAGTCTGACTCCCTCGATGACCTCAGTAAAACCTTAGGAACTCCAAGTTCTGATAATGTCGAACCTGATGCTGTCCTTGAAATCATGCATTCCCAACAAGAATTTCACAGAGCTTCTGTCAAAGACTTCCTCCAGGAGCATGTTTCGGAGGGAGGCGCCGCTTCTGAGGTAGAAGACTTGCCTCACGAAGACGAAAGCACTGCCCTGAATAAGATCTTAGTGATGGAATCTTTTAGAAATGTTTTTGCAACCGAGCCGCCATTTTCGATTGTTAGTTCTCGAAAGTTATTGAGAAAAGACGCGGATAGAAAAAAGAAGAGGAAGATGGGCCCAGAGACTTTAGCTGAGGAGAGGCTCCTCACTCTTCACGATCAACTGCTTTCTGAAGAAAGTGCTTTAGAGAGCAGCACCGATTCTGGTGTGGATCTGAAGGAAACCACTCATTATAGTAACATCGCAGACAGTTTCGATGCTTCTTCTTCGAAAGATGATGTTGATGGACTATCTAAAATGGACAACGTCAACGAAGATCTTGCTGAGATTGAAGGAAAGCTGCCTGAAATCGAAAGTCAAATTTTGACTAAGACTTCTGAATATGATGAATCGGAAATGAACATCATTTATGTACAAGATGTCCTCGAACCTTCTGTCGAAACTACTTACATGAGTTCAGATGTTCTGGGTAAATCTGATTTTGAAGTATATAATGTTGATATTGTGGAAGAAATCTGTGTGAAAACAAAAGCCAGTATAAGCTCTGGAGGGGACAAGCTTAAAAGCTCTGATCAAGTTATCGCGCAAGGAAGCTCAAGTGATATGAAAGATTCCACGACGTTTACCAAAGAAACATCAGATTTTCTAGAAACAGTCGAACAACAATTAATTTGTAAAACATCAGTTCAGACGTTCCTTTCACCTACCGCAGAAATAGATAGTATTTATGCTCAACAGATTTTTTCTGGTTCGCCGAAAGAGGATTCTCCTTCGCATTCTTCTTATGATTCGAAATCTCTGGTACTTGCATCTGAGCCAGTGAAAGAAGACGCCATAATTCCTCAGACAGCAGGTTTTGAGTCCGCTGTGCTAGAGACCGTTGACAAACAAGAAACATGTAAGCACTCGTCTATTTTTAAAGAAGTTACTCAAATTGTAACGCTACCCGGTGAGCCCTTCACCTACCTCTCTTTGGATGGACGCACCAAAGATCAGGGCTTTCTAGATTTTAAATCGATTCCTACCGACTCTGCTGTTGAAGGTAAGAGATTATTGTTGTAAAATAAATATAGATGTAGAATAAAATATTGTAATTTAGATTAATTTTAGAAACTCAAGTAACAATTTTCGAAATTTCAAGCATGTATAATTGAAAAAAAAAGCTGGCACTCATAGGAAATGCATATGATAAAATACGGTTCAATTAAAGTTTAGAAGTATTTTTGTTTGCATCAAAAACTTTTATTTTTCTTTAACTATTTTTAATTATTTTTTAAAAGACATGAAATCGCCTTACTAAGTTTTTTTCATCTAGTTTTCAGCGCATGCGAGTAGACGTATTTTGTTGTTTTAAATATTCTGACCGCATTTAAGCGAGACGTATTACGTCACTTTCATATGCATATTTAATAAATTAACAACTTGCGATTGGACGAGAAATTCACTGTTACGAATAGAGAGCGATCAGAAAAAAATCAAGTTGATTTTTATCATTTGGTGATTTTTTATGCTACTGAGAACAGAAAATGTATCGCATCGCATGGAATTGGAATTGTTTCTATAATGAGCCTTTCAGCAAGCTATCTCGTATCCAAATCAGAAACAGAATTAAATTACTGTAATCATATTTATTTCCTGTAATTGTTGTCAATGTATCTTATATGCGCGCAGAAAAAAGAAAGTGCTAATTTATTATAACTACAGATTTGAATCCCAGAAAAGTTGGATCAATGATATCTTCAATTATTCAGAATCAGTAAATAATGCTGAACTCGTTAATTTTTCCTCTCACACTGGAGCTATTTTCTCTTATTGATAGTATAATAAATAATTTTCTCTTATTATCTAGGATGATTCAGGCGTTGTTATAGCAATTTTTTTTCATCGTTAAGAAATAATACCCAAAAAGCATTTAAAAAACCTTCGTGCCGTTTCAAAGTAAGATGTTAATTTAACTGCATTATGTGAATTAGTCTTCTGTTAAATAGTTCTAAAAAAATTGCTAAATTTAAAATTATGGAAAATTTTAACTAATTTTTCAGCTCATTTTTATAAAAAATTATTTTATCATATATATTTGATTAATATGATATGTTGCTTTTATGTTGAGATTTTTTTTTACCGTGATAAGTTCTTAATAATATGACAAGCTTTCGTGCTTGTTTATTATTTGTAAATTGTGAGGCATATGTAGTATATGGATTTGTCAAATTTGGCCCAATAAGTCTCCAGTAGAAAAAAAATATTTCAAGATTTTAATTACATTTGAATTAATCAGATAAGTAAAAAAATGAATTTTTTGTATTGTGTACCCTAAGAGCATCCTTTTCGCATGGAAATTCTTTTTGCAGCATTTTAAAATTCAAAAAACTAACTTTTCTTCGATACTAATTCTTCCGATAAATCTTTATAACTTGATTTTTTAAAAGGTTTTTAATTTATTTTGCAACGGCTGATGAATTAGAATTTTTTTATTGAAATGTTTTCTAGTCTGTTTAATTGTGGAACAGTTTTCACAAAAAAATTTCAACTTAAATATTTGGTAATTTTACTTTTCAAAAATAATTAATTTCCAAGATTTTCAAGCGTACTTATGGTCTGCATTTAACTGAAGTATGTTGCATTTTGTATCACTCGGATATATCTTTTCAAAATCGTATTTATTTCCAACAATTTTACTGACATCACATTTTCTGAAGTAAGATCCTTCAACTGGTGCAGATATCGCTTGCTGAATGAAGCGTGTTTGATCATTCATTCGGCAAGACGTTGAAGCTCATTATTCTTAAAAGAAATTGTTATATAAATTCAAGTATGTTCATTTACCATAAAAATTTCGGAAGCTTCAAATTTTGAAATTTATTGGACAAAAGAATGTTAAAATCTGTTTGTCGTAAGAAAAATATCACGTCATTTTTAATTACTCTATCGGATTAATATTTATTCTACTCCATTTCTATTACTACTTCTTAAGAGAAAATGTGTAAATCACAAACGAAAGCAGAGATCAATTTAATATCAATAGATAAGTAAACTAGAATACAAAATAAATTACAAATTTTCAATTATAGTCAGTCAATGATTATATAAATTATAAAAAAATAAAAATGTAAACTAATTTAAGATCAATATACAGTTCATATAAACGAAAAATTTAATCAGAAAAAACAACAGCCGAATAAAGTTTCTATTTTAAATATAGTGATACTACTTTTAACATATTTTTCATCGCCGGTTTTTTTAAACAATATATCTTTTTCAAGTTTCTTTGGCAAAATCATATTTTGAGGAAATTCTTGCTTATGATTCATTCAATTTTAAGGATGAGATCTCTGTGCCTTATAAAAATCACGTTTTTTCCATTATAAAAATTATCAAAACCAATTAGAGGGATGTATCGCATCTTTCTGTGAATCTTCAATTTTAATGGCTGAGCAACGATTGCTACGATACTCTTCTTCAGATAGTCTCCAACACATTACGTACATAAATTGCATTCTTCGATCATAACACCTTTCATTGGATGAAACATCGACCAGCCGACTCTCTCATCCTATCGTCTTTTCTGTAAGAGAGCGAAATAATTTGTATGAAAGGAAAAATTTCAAAGCGAATTTTGCAGTACTTAAATGAGAAACACCGGACCTATCAGAAGAGTGCTAAACGTGACTGAACAAAAAGTTAGTTGCAAATAATTTGTAAAAAATATATATAATAATTTTTTTTTTCGTTTTTGTAAACATGAAGAGGCTGAAGCTATTTTTGTACGGTTGGAGGGTAGAAAAAAAAACAGATGTTCGGGGGGGGGAAGGCTCCTTCACCTTATCTACATGTTACCAAGATAATTTTTTGATTAAAAATTCTGTTTTTTTTTTTTTTTTTTTTTTTTTTTTGAAAAATTGTCTTTCTGATAATACTTTATCCAAGATTTCATTTTTTATTGCAATAAAAAAATTGCATTAAAAATCAGTAATTTTTCTATTACATCTCTGCAAATGAATTGTGAATGATTTTCAAAAATAACATTTTATGCGAGTCGATGTTTCGTTCTCCTTCAACATGACTGATTCCGCTCTGTTTTCACTCTAGAAACTTCTCACGCCACCCAGGGGATTCAGACCACCCCCGTCATGACTGTCCGCTCCCCCGACTTTCAGCCAGTGGAAGAAGGTCAGTGCACGAATTTTGTACTTCTTGTCCATTGTTGGGCACTCATTTCGAAGAATGGTATTTCTCATTTGTCGCATGCTGCATCGCAATATTTATCAATTAACATTTCATTGCCTAAAGTATCAGCTTATTTCAAGCGTTACAATGCTCCATGGTAGTGTTTCTTGATAATTTTTGTTTTTTCATTAACCACTTAAATGCTGAAGAAATCTTAAGGATTTTCTCTCAGTGCCCTCTTTTTTTTCCCCACGAGGTTAAGGATGATGTTTTCGGATAAAATCAATTTTGCAGAAGGCCCGACAGTTTAAGTTTAATGCATGGAGGAACTATCTAATCATAAAGATAACTTAAGTAGTTATCTAATGCATTGGCAGAAAAATTGTTGAATAAAATTCAACTCTATTCTTACTAGCCGACGCAATGCGAAGCACAAAACAAAGCTTCTAACTACGGGTGATAATTAGAGATATTTATTGGCATCGTTAAAAGTGTTAAGCGCGGCGATTTTTTCTGTAGTGGGTTCGAGTTCCTCCTAAATCGATTTTCAACCCCTGACAGGCACTTTCAGTGCGTTCGAATCACGAACCGGTTCCCTTTAATCAACCCTTGTATTCAGACATTTGCAGAAAAACCTTTCGCCTTGCTCTAGAACTTGACATGCCTCTGATACATCTGTGTCAGAGCAATAAATTTACCCCAAATGTATTGCTCTCTAAAGGAGTTACATAACTGTCATTTTATTTACAAGCAATTGTAACGAAATATACATTTTTTGTTAAAGCATGTACTCTGGAACATGTTTTTGTAAAAATAAAAAACTGTGTAACTACATAAAGCTCCGCAACTGCTCAAAAATAATGCTTTCGGTATTAAGTAGTTATTTTAGTCTCAAAGATCTGTATACTTCACGAATAAATTTTTGAATTAATTGAAAAGTAAATAATGGAAATAAATCTGGCATAATTCCCTGGAGATGAGGTCATCTAACTCATTGACAAACAAATTCGCTAATTCAAATTTATTACTTCTTAAATCGTGCAGAAAATGAAGACTTGAATTCTGGAATGTTAATTAGTACTTTATTTTTAAGTGCTGTATCTGCAAATAATGGAATATTTTATTTATTGATAAACAGTTGGATTTTAAAAAATGCTAATTTAAAGGGATTTAAAGATTAAATCTATTGGTTGATGTATCGACCTAGATATCCCGTAAAATTTCCGAAGAGAGCATCCATTTTCGCATTCCTGTGCACGAAGTTGATAAAAAGAAAATATTGAAATCTTCAAATAGTTCAATCTCGATGTACCAGTTTAGACGCCTTCACGTCGGGAAAACAAACTTGGAAACCGTCTGTTCATTTGTTAGAAAAATAGCTTAAAAATGCGCTTTGCTACAAGTTTGAAACATTATATTTAATCTGAACTAAAAAACTATATATTCTTGTCTAATTTTAAATTAAAATCCAACAATTAATAGCATCCTTGTTATCTATCAAGGATATATTTCAAAAACGTATCTTGCGTACATGATGAAGGAAATTTGCTGCGTGTTCTAGTATATTTATGACAAATCTTAGATGCACTCAAGAGGAAGAGCTTCGAAATGCGTACTCCGTTCTATCTTTCGAAATTAATATGCTGTTTATTTATAGATGAGATACAGTCGAAGGTGGGATAGGCATGGAATGAAGGAGTTCCTAAAACTCTAGATTTTGGCATTTTCTGGTGGTTGGTACAATATTTCTTTTGTTGCTCTTAATATAATATTATTTCCAATTATTTTCATGCAGTTCCAACTACTTTATGAATAGGAGGAATTACTTTAAGCATCGATAGTTGCAGTTTACTGATGATATCATTTCAGAAAAATATGCTTAAACTTCTATGATTATAGGAAATATTCTTTTCAAATGTTGGATGTTTTGATCATTAATGGCCGCATGGCTACACAGTCAAATGTATATCTAATAATATTTTTGAAGAATTAACTCAGAAATTTGTATGTAAATTTACCAAATATGCATACACATAATAAACAACTGTAGCATTACACACTTGTGATTGAACACACATGTTGTGAGAGCTGCTATTAAATTGCTAATAAAAACATGTGTCCTTATTTTAAAATAATAGAGACTTAAGAGATGGTTATTTTACTTTTTATTAATTTGATAATTGTGTTGAAATGTTGCCAATTTTAAGTCAGGGCCGGATTATTGAATAAGCGACGAACATTTATGTGTGTCGGCTCCTTGGCTGCGTAGAGAATTATTTAATTTAATCTAATAAATTTAGATTAAGGAAAATCGACAAAGAACACGAATTCAAACTTATTCATAATAAAATCAAACGTGATTTAAATTAAAAAAACAACAACATTCTGAGCCTTTCTGCTACTCATAAGTTTTTTTTTCAGCTGGCTGAGTATCTCTTAAATGTAGAACCTTCAAACTGTATATTAGAATACTTAGTGCTTAGATATTTCTTATTTTTTTAAACATTTCATTTAAAATTACTATGCAATTTAAACTTTTATGCAAAATACTTTACCAATTTTCTAGAAGATGAATGATTTATTATTTCAGATTAACATAATTTTTTAACAAACGCTTATTTAGAGACGAATAATAATCATTAAAAAAATTTTTGGCTTTGGAAGTGGAGGAGGAGGGAGGGAACTTTTTTTATCCCCTTTAATCCGGCCCTGACGACTGTTCCCTCCCTTTCCTGAAACTGGTGTGTATAAATGGTTGCCTTCCAGCTGCTGACTTGCTAACCGAATCGGCGGAATCCCCCCACTCGCCTGAATTGAGCTTCGCAGAGAAAAGAGACTTTTTCCAGAAACTGTCTCTCTCCTCGTCTTCCAACGCCACCCCCACGCACACGTTGAGAGCCGGTGCCGATGAAAAGATCGAGACTCTGACCCCCGACGAGGTGTTCGCTCCGGACAGTCCGGAGGAACAACTGAGCTTCAGGGAGTGCTTGAAATTCTTCGAGAAATCTGCCGAAGATAACACTCCGAAACCCGAGATCAAGGACATCAAGAAGGAAGTGTGGACTGTGGTGGGAGATGGAACCGAAGATCAGAGACTCGATTCCATGTCCGATATTTCCGATATCGAGAGAGAAAGAGAATTGGAAATTGTGGAAGTCGTCGAAAAGAGGAGGAGCACCGTCAGCATCGACGAACAGGTTTCGCTACCTCTTCATGAAAATAAAGAGGTTTTGGAAACCGTTTTTGATTCCACTAAAGACACAAAAGTTGAAGTTGTTGTCAAAACGTTTGTACCAGGCTCTGAAATGCTTGAAATTTGTTCTGTCGAAAATATACCACAACCTGTTGAAGAAACATTTTCGAAAGAGACAATCATCGACACTCTCGCAATAACAGAAGTGAAAAAAGTAATTGAAACTGCCGTTGAAGAATCTGAATTTAAACCAATTCCAGATTCGGAGGAGGGCGTGTCTGAAATTGTCGTTGCCATGCCTGGTACCAGTGACAACGACGCACTCATTAGAAACGAAGAATTCATCAATAAAACTTTCAAGACAATTACAGAAACTTCATTTGAAGTATCGAGAGCTACCATTGGCGCTTTCAAAAAAGATGTCATTGAGAAGGCGGATAATAAATGGCAGAGGGAGTCTCCTGACAACATAAGCATCGTGAAGGACAAGATGGAACCCAGTTTAGGTAAAAGTGAAATATTTATTTGCACTGAAGAGACATTAGACAATGTAAAAAAAATTCTCTCGGTAGCAGATGCTGAATCAAATGTAGTGGTGCATGAAAATGAACCGGGCACTTCAGCTCAACAGTGTGAAGTGAGCATCGAAAAAGTTATTTCGGTTCAAGAAGCATCGAGGGATTTTGCTGAAAGTGAATCAAAGGAGCTAAAAGATGTTGCCGATTCGATCACAATTGAGACTAGCTTTTTCTCAGAGATTAAACCGAAAGTAATTGAGTTGTCTGAAGAAGAAATCCGAGCTGTTGAAAAGTCAATCGCCGAATCATCTATAGATTTTAAATCGAAAGTAGTTGAATTGACTGAAGAGGAAATCCGGGCGGTCGAAGAATCGATTAAAGCAGAATCGGGAGATTTTTATGGAGTTGAATCAAAAATAATTGAATTGTCCGAGAAGAAAATGCAAGCTGTAAAGGACTCAGTTGAAGAAAAATTTGAAGAATTTGCCAAAATCAAACCAAAAGTGGCTCATCGAACTGAAAAGGAAATTCGGGATTTTCAGGAATCTGATGCGAAAGCAAGTGAGGATGTCACAGGTGTGTTTACAGTTATGGATGATTCTGATGGTTTAGAAGCTGCTGATAAGTTTGAAGAAACTGCACTGAAGCTTAGCAAAGAATCTGAAAAGGAAATTAAAACTGTCGAAGAATCCATTGACAAGATAAGCGCTGATTTTACAGAATTAAAAACTCAAGTGATTGAAGAGTCATCAAGGCATATTGCCGATATCAAAGACTCAGTTGAAGGAACAAGTGACTTTTTGAAAATCAAATCTGAAATTATCGAACAATCAGAAAAGCACAAGAAAGATATTGATGATATTACCATTGTTGAAGAATTCACAGAAATAAAACCGGAATTTCCCGAACAGTCTGAAAAGTATGTCAAAGATGTGAATAAATCTGCTGAAAAATCTAAGAGTACTTTCTCAGAAGTCAAATCCAGAATTGATGAGAAATCTGAAAAGAAGGCAAAAGAATCCATTGAAAAATTGGCTAGCGATTTCTCAGAAATCAAATCAAAAATTGTTAGAATGCCTGAGGGGCCCGCAGAGGATGATGAAGGTTCGCTTATAAAGGGAAGTTATGATGTCTTGGAAGATGAATCGAAAATTGGGGAGCAGTCTGAGAAGCACGTGAAAACAGTAGAAGAATCTGCTGAAAAATTAACAAGTGATTTTACGGAACTCAAATCAAAATTCGTCGAGCAACTTGAGAATACTATCGAAGATGTTGAACAATCTGTTGAAAAAATCGAAATTGATCTCTCCGAAATTAAATCAAAAATTTACAAACCATCTGAGGAACATATGAATGTAGAAGAATCTATTGGAAAGACAAGTACTGATTTTTCAGAAATAGAATCTAAAATTGTAGATCAGCCTGAAAAGCTTATAGAAAAAGTAGAAGAATCAGTTGAAGAGGTAAGTGTCGATTACTCGGAACTTATTTCAAGATTAACTGAACGGTCTGAAAAGCACATGGAAAGTTTTGAGAAAGTTTCTAGGAATGCCACTGATTTGAAAACAGAATTAACTGAAAAATCAGAGAAAAAATTCGAAATTGTTTCAGAACCAACAGAAAGAATGACTAACGATTTTACGAAAATTAAATCAGAATTGACAAGAGATTCTGTGGAAAAAATCGAAAGACTGGAAGAGACCCTTGAAGAAAAAAGTGATTTCTCAGAAATTAAAACAAAATTAATTGATAAATCAGATGAAGCCATAGAACAGATAAAATACGGTGGTAAAGATATTAAAACTGATTCTGCTATTAAAATACCCTTTGAAAGTGGTGCGACATTGAAAGAGATTGAAAGAGGTGAAAAAAACTTTGAAAGCGCGTTTCAGGCAGCTACGCAATCGTTAAAAACCAGAGGAAAAGAAAGCGACATTTCCGAAAACGTTCCTGGAAAAGAATTTGCCGTTAAATCCGAGTTTGTGAGGCAAATTGAAGTTCCATCAGAAATTCCCGATCAAATGATTCCTTGCGAAATGTCTACTTCTGAGGTTTCAAAAAAGGAAATTTTTTTTGAGCAGACCGAAATACACATCAGTTCTGATCGTTCCAAAACATCGATAAGTCGTCCTGGGCAGATTGAATTTCATTTAGCGACAACACTGAATGGTCAAAATGATGAACAAGCGCATGAAAAGGATATAGAAATTTTGAAAGCAAAAATTCAAAAAGAACGAGAAATGGGTTTGCAGTTTGAAGAAAATATTGCTCACTCAGTTGGAAGTACTGAAGAGAAATCCGATTCTTGCTTTAGTTCATTGAAAGACCAATCAGTTGAAATAGAATTTTTGCCCGTATTAGAAGTGTCTGAGGATGTCATGAAGGTTGCTGTTGATAGGACGGGGCATGAAGCTCTGGGAACGCCGTGTTCTTTTCACAAAGAAATGGACTTGGAAGACAAGGATTTAGAATCGGAAAGAAATTTAGAAGACGTAGAGAGAGAGAAAATCATAAGCGAGTTCAGCATGGAAAAAGAATCACCTTCTGCTGCCGGACCTTGTAGTGTCGAGAAAGCAGAATACGAAGAAGTAGAGAAAAAGGAAGAAGCCACTTTAGAAGAAATGATTTACAAAAAATCCCGTCTTTGTGAAAAATCTTCCAAAGAAATGGTGCAATCTGTCGAAGTCACTCAGTTTACCGAGCATTCCACTGAGATTTACAATGTACCATCTGAGAAGCTGATAGAAAAATTCTCTTCCAAAAAGATTCACATCGAAAGTTCTGCTGATGGTAAAGATAAAGCTCCTCACAAACTGGACAAGTTCCTCGATTCCGTAACTCAGCAGCAAATCCTCCTTCCTTCCGATGTCACCCCAGTTCACAGACGCACTGAGGAATGGCTGGATCAGAGTGGCGAAATGATGCTCCGAGAAGTGGAGCACTTAGATAGCGCAGAGAATGGTCTTTTCGAAGATCGACCTCCTACTTTAGAAGATGAGGCGCACAAGAGAAGCTCTCCAACGGCCGAATCCTTTGACGATAAGGCCAGAATGGAGCAGTGCGATACGGATGTTATGATGCAGTTGCTGGATTTCGTGTCTCGAAATGACATCGAATTGTCCGAGGTTCGCACCGAAGATGAGGCACCGGACATTGAGGAGGACGTCTCTCCTACGGCCGAAGAAGAAATGTGCACTCGCGTCTCCTGCGACGAGCTGAAGACGGACGGGAAGGTTTCTGCGAAAGAGAAATCTCCTGAATGCTTGAGGGTCATCGAGTCAGAAAATCTGTTGCTGTCCCCTCAGCGATCCTCCTTCGATTCGGTGACTAGCCCATCGAGGAGGGACGCTCCGTCAGAGAATGTTGAGACTGTGCTTGACTTGAGACTGAACGCCCGCGTGCATCCGCAGTCTTCCTTGGAAGTGGAGGTTGGCAGCCACGACAGCGAAGAATTTCTTGAGAAGGAAGTCCTTCCTCTATCCTTTGTGGAGGAAGAGAGCTTAGCCCATTCGAAAATTAAAATTGGAAAGCTGAGTCCAGCTGAAGGTACAGGACGGTACTTTTGTTATCCTACCTGCCAGTCGGCTGCTTCTTTTGCGTTTTGGTTCCGCCCATTTTCCATTTCGTTGCATTTTGTTTATTGTTTGCATCTTATTTGGATTTTTTTTAAACAAAAGTAAATTACTGCATAGCTTCTTACGATCTTATAACTGAATTGTTTTTTTCCTATAATTTTTTTATTATCTTCGCAGCTTGTCATTGTTGGAATATATGTCATATGTATGAATGTTCTAAATTTAATATCTTAAAAGTAGAAAGAAAATCAGATATGACAAAATTAATATGATAGTTATATGTTTTGGCTGTAATCTTATATGGTTTATTTATTCATTTATTTTACTTTTGGCTGTTACGTTTCTTTCCAGCATTTTAGAACTGTAAAATTTGATTTCATTATAAAATTAATTATGAAATTATTTTCAGTATTCGTTTTTATTCTAGTATGTTTTGTCAGCTTATCCTTATTTTGTCGGACGAATATGGTTATTTTTTTATCATTAGTGTTCCTCTTATATTCTTTTTTATTCTTTGAACATTAAACACAGCACTATCTACTCGTTTTGAAAAATTCTATAATCCTAAAACACTGCCTATTGAAACGTGTTCAAAGCTTTTGGACAGGATAGTGGTTTGAATTATATGAATAAAGTCCTTATTATTTTTAATTATTAATTTTTCCTTATTAATTTTTGAGTAGAACTTCAAAAACAAGTATAAGCTCCTTTTTTAAAAAGTTCACCCAAAATTGCGTACTATGCGAAACATCTTTCCCTAATAACCGTGCCTAAACAGTGGAATATTCATTATGTTCCGATAATTTAATATGTTAATGCATTATTGTAGGATAAATAGTCCTTCTAACTGATCCTGATAATTTATATAATATATAATCTATTGCAAATCAGAATGCATGGACAAAACTTTAAGGGTCAATGGAGTACATTGAATCAGACAACTTTCGTATTTGTATGTACAAAACTCTAAATCTAGAAGACGGTATGAAACTAAACATATACGGAATAATGAAAAAAAAATTCTTAAAAGTAATTTTTACCATACTAACCCCAAACCGCTTCCACCATCCATAGTGCATGCTTAGCAACGTCCGTAAGTTAAAGTTTCAAACATGCCTCGTAACTTCCAGGCATTCCGTCGATGTTCCCAATGGATTATAGTTGCCGCTGGTGACAGTTCTTTGCTATAATAGCTTAAAAATAGGAAAAGAAAGTCAAACATGTGTGTGTGTGTGTGATATCTTCCGGCATTTTTAGATTACTTTTACTTTTCCCACTAACGTCAATTGCTAAATCACCCATTAAAAAATTTTGCCCATGAGTTCAGATACAATCTCCGTGTCTGATCTCAAATCTCAATCAGACAGCTGTTTTTTATTAATTGTTGTTCCTTAATCGCTTGTTTCAGTGATAGAAAGCAAAGTGCCTGCTGCAGAGGACAAAGACAAGGCCGTGGCAAATGAAAGAGAGGCTGGACCTTTATTCGAAGATTCGACTATGAAGCAGTTCCAGCAAGGGCGGGCTCCAGTGGTTGATTCCCAAGAAGTTGCCACGGTTGCTTCCAGTTCTGAAACGCCTGCCGAATCTTTACGTATATCTGCATTCCACGAGGAGAAACAACTTGAGGGTATAACAGATGAGACTGCAGCAGGTAGAGCTTTTATACACTATTATTAACGTATTTTAATAAAAATTCATTTAAATTACACATTTGGAAAAATTTATTGTTTTTTTTATTATTTTGATTACAAAGTTTTATAGAAAAAATCAAAATTTGAATACTGAGTGATTTTTCGATCCCCAAAGTGTTATGAATATCCATGTTTTAGTACTCCCTGAGCAAAGGCTTTTTTGAAGTTAGATCTCTCGGTCTCTTTGACATGTGACGGTGGGAAATGGCAAGGAGCGAGTCGGATGGAATTCGGAATAGAGTATTTGGAACAAAATTTTTATACTCTGCTAAATGGTCGAAGCACTCCATCGAAGAGAAATTTTTCTGCTCTTGTGCATGGGGCAATATAGATAAAATAAGACAGAGATAAAAAAATGCAAAAAAAAAAATCTGTGAGAATGAAATTTATCTAGCATATGATTTTATTATAGGAATCCGTTAAATGGTTAATCTATCTGCCTGTCTATTCATCTGCCTCTGAAAAGCAATGACTCTGACAAATGAATTTTAGCATGTAATCTTATTCACAAAACAACATTGAGTTCACCTAATCAAATAAAGCTTATACTCAACTGTCAGTAAGATTTCAGCGCAAAACGTTCAATTTAGATGTTAAAAGGTTTGGGAAAGAGGGCATTTCCTCAGCTTTTGTGTGTCCCACACTTGCTAATAAAACTGAATTGCATCCGAGGATTTGTTTTGATGTAGAATTTCAGATTTATGCACATCTGAATGCTTTACAATATTGAAATCGACGTGCCTTATTGTTCTAAGAATAAGGCAACGCATTTCTTTTATTTATGTGATTTGTGATTCATTGGATTATTTTAATCCAATATTTTGCTTTCTTTTTAAAAAAGTAAATTTATGACAAGTTATTTTATTATTCTGGTAGCAAATTGTCCAAAAGGCTTTTTAAAAATAAGTTAAGTTTGTTAAGAAAAAAAATCGTAAAAAATCGTTTTATTGAAGAGAACAAAAGCGAATTACTTCTTTCAAATACTAGTTTTAAGTGTTAAATTGAATAAGGGTGCGTTATGTGCCCTTGGTCCAAGTTTGGATTAAAGCACAAAATATTCACCTTTATTAGTACAAACATGTACAAAATAAATTACTTCAGTGAAAATTGGTCTAAACTCGCTACGCATTCTGCCTTTTCAGCCCAACAGTTAAGTGTGTGATGTTTGTCAGACTCGCAATGCAGACATCTAAAATTAATTTACTCTTCTCTATCTACATTAAAACTAAATAGTAGAATTTGGCTTCTTTTTTTCATTTTTCAAACAATAAAATTATTTACTTTTCATTTCAAAATAAATAATGTAGTATCTGAAATTTAAAATTAGAAAATTCGCTATTCTATAGATTCAGACAAAACAGAAAAGTTCACTAAACTTGCATATTGAGCTCGATAGTTAAATTAAGTTTCTCTTGAGGTGTTTGATTTTTGACGGAAGTTGACTGTAGGCAGGGCCCTATTATCATTATTTTTCAATTAAAAAACAATTCCTGATTTTTTTAAAATAAAGGCATTTTTATTTCATGATAGTTTTTCTTAATTGACATTTCTATTGCGGTGATAGCTACGAAGGAAATTTTTTTTATAAAAAGCATTTATTTTTATTTTTAGATTAACGAAGTATAGAAATATATGTATACACTGAAGAGCCAGAAAAACTGGTATAGCAGGTCATATACAAATAATGGAGATGTTCAACCAATCAGCTTAACGCGATGCAGTCGACAGTGCTTATGTAAGACAGCAGCTGTCTGAGGTGACTACTACATCGACTCTTTCGGTTATAATAGCAGGTTATCAAGAGTTAAACGATTTTTAACGGTGACTAATCGACGGCGACCGAGAGGGCGAGCTCAGCATTTCCGAAGTAGAGATGAAATTTAGATTTTCGCGCCTGACCATTTCTAGGGTGTAACGTGAATACCAGATTTCCGGTAAAATTTCAAATCTCCGTCAGTGGTGTGGCTTAAAAAGGCCTCGATAGAACGGAATCACCGATACTTGAAAAGAATCATTACACGAGATTCAACACTTCATCAAATTTCTGTGGATTTGAATGCAGAACTATCAACAAGTGCCAGTGTACGCACTATACAACGTAACCTAATTAATGTGAGCTTTTGCAGCAGCAAACCGTCTCATGTACCAATGGGGATTCGGCGGCTGAGCTCTGCTCTTTATTTTGGCTCACTATCGCCTCCATTGGACTCTCATTGATTGGAAAAAAGGTTGTCTAGTCTCAGGAGTCACGTTTCCAAGTGTATCAGGTGGATAGTTGCATACTGGTGTGGATCAAACTCGCTCCACACCAGCATCCTCGCACTATAAATCTATGGATTTCTCGTGCGAGGAACTGTTCTAGCTGGTAAGAGTAAGATGCTTGTGCAAGTGGCAGGAAAAGGGATCGTTGATGTGTGTAGACTCAACCATAAAAGGTCAGTGGTACTTTAATTTATTTTCTGACCATCTACGTGCATTCATGTCCTGTGTGCATTCTGACGGACGTGGACAATTCCAACAGAATAATGCGCCATCTTACGTGTCTACAGTAGCTACCAAGTGACTTGAGGAGCATCATCTGAATTTCTCCCCCTCTCTTGGCCACCTAAGTCTCCTGACATGAACATTATCAACCCTATCTGGGATGTTTTGCATTGTGCTATCCTTAGGAGATCTCCACCCCCTCTCACTCTTACGGCCTTGCGGACTGCCCTACGCGAATCATGGTGTTAACTGTCTACAGAATATCTTCACAAATTAGTTGAATCCATGCCGCAGCCCTTCTGCCTGCTCATGGGAGTTCTACACGATATTAGTAGGTGTATCATGTTTTTTGGCACTTCAGAGTATATAAAAATATTTAAAGCATAAAAAACCTGACGGCGTTTAGATGGATTTCTGAGTTTCACACTTTCCAGAATCCAGAAAAATATACTAGGAATTGTTTATCTTAAATATGATAAGATAATTATTGGAATTAAATTGGTGCAATTTGTTACTTAGGATTATTCATAAAGAATAGGACAAAGGCAAAACATGCCTATAAAGAACTGCAATTAATTTACTTTGGTAAATCACATTTATATAGCTTCTATAGCTATTCCTAAATTAATTAGCACCGCCACACCGTTGTTTAAGGCGCATTCTTCTTATTCATATCTTACGTTTTTAAGTTACACTCGCAAGATGAATTGATTTTTCGGCAAAATGTTTCGTGAGTTTGTTCAACCATTTTGGTTTTTGGCGGATGTTCGCCATGGCTAGTTTCGTTGTTCGATATAGTGATGATGCAGCACTTCTTTACCAGGAGTGCGATAATAAACGATGATGTCTTGATACATAACAAAAACTTTTTTTTCGGCGATTTTATCATTAGAAAAATTTTCACTCTTGCCTGATAAAACTCGTGCATCTGTTATTTTAAACTAAATTCGTTTCATTTAAATAAATCCAATACAGAATTCGGACCTTGATATTCTTTTTGTCCCACTCGGTATGAATTCTCCTTCTACCGCCAATGTATATTATTATAATTGTTGAGATTTTTTTATCTATAAATTGTAGATTAAAGTAGCTTTGTTACGAATTCCGTTTTGGGGTGGCTGCCTGCCTATTAAAACAGTCACTATAACATAAAACACAAAGATACGGGATGGTATCGTCAGAATTGGCTTCCCTCCTCTTCCCGCCCTCCTTTTTTTAATTTTGCATCATATCCATAAAAGAATTTGTCATTTGTATATTCATATACATCAGAACGCAGTAACTCAAAACAAAAATGATTACATTTTTTATATGGCCCTATCACCAACATTCTATAAAATTTTGAAGTTAATTGGTCGAAAGAAAATCAAGTAGACATTTTTTATGTAAACAACGACGCGTCATAGTGTGTTAAAAGAACGAAGAGAAAACACCTTTACTATTTTTAAATGAATTGCAGTCATTTTCAAATTTCTTGTACCTACCATTAAAATGAACTTTTTGCATCCAAATAAACAAATTCAAGTGCATTTTGTTTAACTAGTAGCACAGCGAAAATGAATGACTTCCGGAACTTTTCTTAATTTCATTTTTATCATGGATTTATTATTTGTGAATGACACCCCAAAAATGGTTTTATTAATTCTTTTTGACAATGTTTTATTTTTGTGTTGATGTATTAAAAATTAATCCTTTAAACGTTTTTACCCAAACTAAAACTATCTCTGTTGTAAAGAGAAGTAATAATAATAAGCATGTTTATGAGGGCTTTGCATTAACTTTACCTCCAATGCTTATACTGTGTTGCCTTATGAAAATGCTTTGTACCATATTTGTGCTTGTGAAAATATTATATGGCATGTTTCTGTGTTAATTCTAACCCGCGCTAATTGTGTTTTACTAACATTCTAGAGCATGCTCAGCAATTCCATGAGAAAACTATATTAACAGAAGATCATGAACTGATCGTGGATGATAATCATACTAGGTCAATTGAAGAGTGCAGCAACGAATTCATCCCTTGTGCATTCGTTAACACAGCCTTCGCTGGGGCCGATTTGATAGATAAAGTAGAACAAGGTTCTCCTGCTCGAGCCCGCAGCCCCTACGAAGTAGTTAGGGGGGAGGAAGATGAAAGTAAGGATCAGCCAATGAGAGTAACGTATATCACTGAGACGAGACACCGGCCCATGCTCCAGAACATTCCATCCGAGATATCAGAGGAAGATTTAGTTGAAAGGGAAATCGGATCCCCCGAACTAAGGTTGGATACTTTTGGTATCTCTCAACAGTCTGATGTTGCATCTATTCAGACTGAGCAAAAAGCAATGCCTGAAGATAGTTTGTCTGCAACTGAAAGCGGCACTCAGAAAACCGTTACTTCAGAAACAGTTACTTGCGATACTGAAACTGGTGGAGTAACTAAAACAACAGTTGTTACTCGTATTTACACTACTACCAAATTGGTTCCTGGCAGTGAACGAGAACCAGATGAAGGCGTATCAAAAAGCGATGCCAGTGATTCCACGAATAAACTTGAGTCTACAGATAGATCCCACGAAGCATCCGCTGTATCAGAAAGCGAGTTCGGACGAATAGTTGAGAGCAGAGAACAACCAATGATGTCTGCGACAGATGAAATTGATTCTTTGAAATTCGTGGAGCCAGAACAAGTTATGAACGGTCCCGGAGAAGTTGAATATCAACCAGAATATGATGACAGTGGCGAATATTCTCCTGCCAGATGGATGTCAGAACCATTCGGTGAAGCCTCCTATTCGGGTATTTCCTGCAGAGAGTCTCACGAAATGAAGAAAAGTCGTTATTCCAGTATTTCGGATGACGTCATTGATTACGAAATAGGGGAAATTTTAAAATCCGATCAGCAGTTTGAAGATATAATCGAAAGACCAATGACTCCTGAACCTCCCATTGATGAATATTTAGATTCTGGGAGGACAAATGCAAGTTTAAAAGCTAAGAAGGCTGTTACAGAATTAAAGTTATCAGAATATGAATTGAAGGAGAAAGACGACTCTCTTTATGACGATGCAGAACCTATTTCGTCACCTGCGCTCAGCCCTGATGATTCAAGATCAGGATTCACCTATGGCATGCAATTCGAAAAGGACATTTTAGATGTGGCAGAAGAAGCAATGGATATTGATAGCGATCCGTACAGTGAAGAGAAAGAACCAATATACGCATACGGAATGAGGTATGAAAGAGAGGTTGTATTGGAGGAAGAAGATGCACCTTGCTATGGAGATTTATACACTCATGAAGAAGAAGACGAAGATGCTCTTGAAAATGGAGATAAAATAAAACCTATTGTGAAACCTAAGAAAGAGCCCGATTACGATATGCTTGCAGGAAGAAAATATTTTTCTAAAAATGTCGAGGTAGATGAGTTGTCCGTGTCTTCTTTACAAGAATTTGAGCATTTAGAGGCGGAGATTGTGTCAGGAAGAAAATCTAGTGTAGGTTCATTGGATTCTCTTAATGATAAACCTCCTAACAGTAAAAGTGGTGATCATGATGATGTGTCCATGAGTTCCTTAACTGAATTCGAACGACTTGAGAGAGAGTGTCTCGAAGTGGAAAAAATCGATCCAGCGATGCAGGAAAGCATTACGCAGCTGTCGGAGATCGAAGAAGGTCATGAAAGTCAAGCGTCAGAAACTAGTCAAGAACATAAATCTGATGGCTGCAGAGATGAAGAGCTGAGCATAATCGACGAGTACGATCATCATCTCGGGGACATAGATAACATAATTTTGAATGTCGAAAGCGAGAGCAAGGATGAGCTTCCTTTTCAGTACGTGCTGAAACAAGTACCCAAGCCCACAGATGTAGTAAAATGTGAGGCACCTAGAGAGGGTGATAAAACTTCGGAAGTTAGTAAAACAACCGATCGCACTGCTATCACTTTCACATCTGAAATTTGCATGCAACAATCCCGAGATCATTTAACTAAATCAAATGGAAAAAATGATGATATTGATCAAGATTCTTTGCGTGATGAAGTTTCTCTAAAGCCTGATTCTCTTACAGAGGACCCGAGACACGAATTCCTCGATTCTTTGCACGAGGGAAAGTGCGACGAGGACGATTCTCTTCAAGGAGATATTCCAGATGTCATGCGAGACTCCCTTTTAGAGGAGAGGCACCTAGAAGATGATTCTCTGCATGAGATGGACATTTTACCGGATGAATCCTCCTTATCAATGGAAAGCAGTTTCGCTGCAGCAATATCTCACGATTCCAGCAGAGCTGAAGATCAAACAAAGGGAAAACGGCAAGATGGCATTGTCCTTCCCGCAACTCCGGAATGTGGCTCAGTTTTCTCCTCAAAACTTGATAAAGTAGAAATAATAGTATCGGAGCTTCCAAAATGTGATATTATGTTGTCTAGCACAGACTCTTTAGAGCAGAGTAGTTCCGCCGCTGCTGCATTTCATTTTGAGAGTGAATCTGCAATGTCTACGAGCCTCACTGGTGCATTAGCTTCGGAGGATAATACAATGATATCAAGTACAGATACTCTGGAGCATGAAGGGAGGATAACATTCAGATACGAAGATATTCCTGTCGATGACCTGGAAATACTTGTTAAAGATGGCCGCAAAGTGATCGTCGATTCTGAAGGTAACATTCAAACAGAGTATGATGTGAAGCACTTTTTAGATTCCGATGATAATCTGAATGATTTTAATTTGAGTTCCAAGAACTTTACTGAAATTAAACTTCCTTCGACGAGTACAGTTCACGTTCAATCTGCTCTTACTTCGATGAGTTACACGGGCAACACTGAAGATGCGAAAACCAAATTTCAGCATTCCACGGATGATGAAAGCGAAGAACAAAAGAAATCCGAATCATTTTATTCTGATCCTGACGTCGAAGTCGAAGAAATCCACACGACAGATGAATTTGGCAACCCTAAAGTTATAAAAAGGATTAAAAAAGTTATAACAACCAGAACTCAGTATTCCTCGTCTTCTTCCTCGGAAAATGTGGAAGAAAAGTTGAAGGAGTTCCTGAGAGAACATGCTGCAGGTGAAAATGCTGGACTGGGCGAAGAAGTTGTGCAAGAAGAACGATCAGTCGACGACAGAGGTAACATTCTGTTAGTGCGAACAGTGCAACAGCAAGTTCTGTCTGAGCCAGAAGTACATTCCAGAACATTCACGGGTCCCGATGCTGCTGCTCTGTCTGAAGAATACATTAGGCAATTCAAAGAATTAGATCCGACAGACGATGTCTGCGAATATGAGAAAGTAGATGACGAAGGAAACGTTGTCCGAGTGACACAACAAGTGGTTATCAAACCGGAAATGCATTCGGTTTCTTTCAGTGGGCCCAATGCTCGTGAGCAGATGGAAGAATACATGCGACGATTCACTGCTGCCTCACAAAATGGCGACGCTTCAAAATCGCAGTCGTTCTCAAGTGTTAGAATTTCCACAACAACTGAACAAAGTCAAGAAATTTTTCCATCAGGTATTTGCATGATTATTGATTCTTATATTGCTTGTACGCTTTACGTCTGTTTTCAAAAGTCTTAGCATGGAATCATCTATGTTTAGCTTCTAATCCTATGTACCATGAAATGATTGCTCTTTTGCAAGTACAATTGATTTTCCAGCACTTTTTTTATTAGTAATGTAATTCGTTAATAATTAGAAAATAATAAAAATATTTTTGTTTTTAAAATAAATATAATTTGAATAAACATTTTTGCACATTCAATTTTTATTTAAATGTTAACTTATTAGCTTCAAATTACCAAATGCCAAGTTTTTTTTATATCGTTAAATGATACAAATCTTATACTAATATTCTTTACTGATTTCGAATGTAATCATTAAAAATAAATTGCACAGCGCTTCCCTATGTATTCTGAAAATATGAATATTTATTGTATATTTTATTTTAAATTTGTTTTCTTACCAATTAATTCGAGAAATTTGTATTTTATTGTTTCAGAAAGGATTTCACACGATTTAAAAGGCGGTGCGGGATTCCTTCAAACGTAAGTCATCACTCCTCCGCTCACTGCTGATGGAAAAGTATTTGTAAAATTATTTGAGATTTTTTTAAATACTTTCACTACTCGAAATAAAGAAAGAGAGAGGGAGTGTTGTAATCTTTAAAAAAATTTGATCTTAAGATTGGTTCTAAGTTTTAGCCTTTTCTTTGGAATATGTACTGATGTAATAATTTACTTTGTAATTAGATATTTAACTTTAAAAAACAAGAACCCAGATGGATTGTCATGCCACCGAGAAGCACGCGGAAAATTTAAAAATCGGAAAAACGCGGAAAAAATTTCATGAAAATTCAGAAAATACAAGATATTTATGTTTCTCGGTCATTTTATTTATTTATTTATTCCTTTTAAAAAATGCTGATCTCAAAAGCTTGCAAGAATAAAAGATCGTGATCATCGCTTCCAAAAATGAAATAGTAACATTCATGATTGTGTAATTCACAAGTGTGCAAGAACTCGTACCTTTTCTGCTCTCGCTTTTTTTTTTTTTTTCGTATAGACCAGTTTTTTTTTTTTTTTTTTTTCATAAGATTCCCGGATTGCAGATTATGAGCATGCACGAGATGAGATTTTCGTATTTGCGTGCACTATTAGAATGCATTTGTCTGGCGGGAATGTCAATATTCAATCTGTGGACCCAAAGTGGTGATATTTAGTCATTATTGACGGGTTTCTGCATTGACTGGTTCGTGCAGATTTTTTCAAAACAATAAATCACTCTAAATCTATATTTAGCTCGTAGTTGCGAATGTTTTTGAATCTGAAAGAAAGCTTTATAAGAGCTTATTTTCAGCATTTAAGCATATCTTTGCACGCCTGCCGATTAATGAAAGTTTATAAAAGAATTTTTTTCCATCAAATACACGTGTATTTGACATTTTTTGCCGAAGCAGGCAGTCCACCCTTTCTTTCAGGCACCTTTTTCTTTCTTTCGCAGTCAAAATGCACTCTACTGCAGCACACCATTCTATTTTACACGCACACGACTCGCTTCGAGCGCATCATGCAGACAAATGACATAGCAAGGAACCTTCGCACTGTTACCACACGATTCTCTAAGAGGTGCTTTTCCGCTCACGCACCTGCATCCGTCACCGGCTTCCACGCTCCGTTTGTTCTGTTTTCATTTGACCGCCTCCGAGGTCTCAAAGGAGGATTTTTTTCCCATCGCTTACGCAAGACGATATCATTTTTATTGGGATGAAATAAAAAGGACGGATTTTAAATAATTGTTTACATTATTGGTGGATTTTAAATAATTGTTATTCATACTAAATATTAGATTTTAATTACTATTAGCTTCAATTTTGTATTATAATAGTTTGCTTCTAAATTGATCAATTATTCTTGCCCAGCACTAAACAACCATTTCATCATTTGGAGCTTTTCATATATATATATATATATATAGTAAAGCGTTAAATTATATAAAATGAATGAATAACAAAAAATATAATTGATGCAAAAATGCATCAATTTAAAAATGAGATAACTGTGCTGTTATGAGAGAATAACGTGTTAAAGCGATGCTGGCGTTTATTAACAGAATCTCTCAAGATCAAACCTTGAAATACGTTTCAGGCGAAAACTGCATTAAAAGCACTTTTATTAGCTTTATTTCTTACATGTTTGCAAGCATACAATTTTCTTATCTATTTGTCTCTCCGTTCTTGATGTTCTAGAAAATTGAAATTTTACATTCTTGTATATTTTCGATGTTTGTCCTTTTGGATGTTTCCATGCTTTAATTAACAGCTCATCATTTAACTACATTTTATTTTCTTGCTTGTGTCCTCCTACTGGTATTATGTATATAATATTTTTTGCATTGATGGCATTCATTCAGTTATTATTAAAATTAATTTCATTTAATATTAATAACCAACTACCACTGCTGAGGAGTACGTATGGTATATATACATATATTTGAAAATTTCTGGAGAAATTTTAAGAGTAAGTTAGTTTTTCAGAAAGTATCAATTTTACACCGAAAGTATACAAAATATAAAAATATCTTGTATCAAAAAATGAAAATTCACAACAGAATAAGACCTGGCATAAACAATCCATTACAAGCCGTTTTTCTTCTAAGCCTCTGTTATATACTTAATTGTAGTCTATTTATTCCCTATTTGCACAATAAATTGTCACTATGTCTACACGGTGTTGAGCGGCATTCATCTTGGAGATATCGTTCAATATCTTCTTCGAATAAGTTTATTTCCTTCACTTATATCAAAGAACTGTTATGGCCTCTTTTGCTATTAGCAACCCCATACATTATTTTTTTAATAAAAGATTCATTTTAAATGCCTGACCTATCTTTAAAGTTCATTACAATGTAAAAGGTTGCACAAATTCTAAGGTATGTATATGTGTTTGTATAAAATAAATCGACTAAAAATCGATAAAATAAAAAAAAATGATTTTAGGCAAGAACACTACAAAACTATTTACATAAGTTCTTCCGTCCTCCCGTTTTTTTTTTTATTTATTGTATCTAATTTTTATGTATTCGGTATCGTTTTTTTTATTCTTCTCACTGGCGTGTTTTATGCGTGAAACGGGAAATTGGTTTTTATTTCTTTTGCATTGATTTGTATTTTGTATCTGTTTTTGTCTCTATATGCATATCCACGCATCTGCTTTCCAGAACAATATCAACTGCCACTCCTGGATCTTCCGAACAGATAATTCGCACTGTGACCTCAACTTGCACAACTGCTTCCACAGTGGACGATCCCGCCCATTCCGGGGCTTCTACGGACGAGCAGGCGCCTTCTCCTTAAGTGACAGGCAACTGTGACATCGAATGGAGGCGTTGAAGTGCCGAACCTGTTGTTTAAATTTGTTGCGTTTATTCTTATGATTTCTTCCCTCGCAAGTGCCGCCAGTAGCTTTACTCTCAAAAGAAGTGACGAGCGAAATTCCTCAGCTGACTATTTTTTTACGATCCAGAGATTACATTTTGATAAAGAGGATGAGTTCAACTGGCGCTTCAGTTCTCTTTCGGATGTTGCCCATCTCACAGCGTGCCATAGTCTGTTTTTTGCCATTTCGCTTTAGAGGCAGAGTTTGTCATCACGCAGGAGGGACTGTGCAGTGTCCGATCACCTAAACGAGTGCCTGCTTCTTGATTCTGTTCGCATACGTTTAGCGTTTAGAAGTGTGCCCAGAATCTGTTCACACAAACAAAGTGTCCTTCTTGAACATTCTGTTGCAATGAGTCTTGTGTTAGATTAGTTTATGACATCGATTTAGGAAACTTAATTTTTGAAAACAGAAAAGAAAAAAAAACAGGATTCTTTCCTTACACACTTACGTCGTTCTTTGCTTAACGGAAAGGGTGCGAACGGGGAAAAAATGAGAGAAATCGGTTTTTAACGAAACGATAGGTGTAGCGTTGGTGCAATAAAAATTGAGAAAGTTGGAGTCACTCAAGTTCCTGACAGTGCTGCAAAACGCAGGGATATCTTCTCTTCTGTCACTGAAAATATTGAAACACTGAAAAAAAATTAAAACAAAACGTTTTATATTTATTTCACCATCCTAGTGGTGCAGTGCTGAGATTTTTCATGCGTTCTCATTACTCGCTTTTAAAATCCGGCGAGCCTCTCCAGTACTCGACACAGCTTGGATATTCAAGAGGAGCCGGTCGCTGAAGTACCGAATGCTAGATTTGATTCCCATAATCGTGACAGAGCAGCACAATATGTTGATTTAGAGTCGATAGGATTCACTGTGCCTCGTGAAGAATATGCCTTTTCATCTCAAATTATGCACTGCGCGTGAATTTTTCTGCTGAAAACAGTTTATGTTACTGCATTTGTTTAGCGGGATTTTTCTGAATGAAGCGCAAAGTTCTGATATCATCCGGTGCGGTGTAATAAAAAATAATTGGAAACAAATATAATTTTTAAAACATTTCTCGTTGGATGTTGTTTGCTCTTTTCTCCGAGTTACAGCAGTCTGTGTACTGTTTTTGAAAGTAAATTAAGGAAATTGGAATTGTCGAAACTCATATAAGTTTTATTTCCACTGTCCAAAGCTTTTAAGTAGTTAAGTATTTAAATTTAAAATTTCAGGAAGAGAAAATATTAACATGAGATTTTTATTTATTTTTCACTTCTAAAAATGTATTTAAAGTCTTAAAAATATTTCCAAAATGCTTGCGCCAACTTTATATAAAATGAATACAATTAGCGTGATCTAAATAATGTTGAGAAATGAAATGCAGTACTTTGTATATTTTTTTGAAATATGAAATTTATGCGAACATATGTATTCAGTATTCAGCTGTGTTTTAAAATCACAATGTCATGAGATTTTTTTTATGTCATAAAGCTGTGAAATAAACATTACTGCCTTATCCTTGTGAAGCTTGTCTCTTTATTTCATTTGTGCGTTGCGGCAGCTCGGAACTCAGAAACCAAACAAGCGACGCATTTCTCAAATGACTCGCGAAGGTCGTTGCGATTTGTGACGAGCCATGCGCTTGATTCAGAAGAACAGTTTCAGTGGTAACCTGAGACACATTTGTGCATTTTACCTCCGCGAGTAATGTTGGGCGGATTTAAACTAATTAGCATCTTAACGCACTTTCATGAATGCACTGAAAAGCAAATTCTTCTCTTCAATCAATACGTGATAAAAAAAAATTATTATTATTATTATTTACGGAATGCAGGAATGGACTCCCAGAAACTTTCTTGGAAGACATACGCATTTAGAATTCTATTTTAGTTACAAAATGCTTTTAGATAGTAACTCATTTTTTGGACAAAATTGAGTACTGGACTGTATACGAATAACCGAAAATAGGTTGCGTCGTGTTCTTTGCTGGTGACTGCCTGGGTGAGCGGTAAACCCTGCTTTTTAGCACATATCAGCGAGACACTTTTTTTCACGGTGCTTCAGTTTAAAAAATTTTCTCCCTTTCCTTCAGTAATAACTAAAAAAAAGGCATTCCGTATAATCAGAACACATTTTCTACGGAATCCATCGAAAACATGTTCTCTTGGTGTCTTCTTGCAATTAGATTAGGATTATAATTCCAGCCATCCATTTTCTACGAAGCAATGACATCCATCGAATTTTGATTAAGAAAATAAAATTGGCAAAACGAGTTTTGCTTGGTGATGTGTAATTTTTTTTTATTTGGGTTGTTGTCATCACTTTCCGGGAGTGGATTTAAGAATTTTGCAGTCCTACGTAATGAATGTCTAGTTCCGTTTTGTCATAACTTCAACTTGAGCAGCATTTGAGTTATTATTTTTATTTTATGGTCATTTTTTCCCAGAAATTTCCCAGAATGTTTTTACTTGTTTTGTCCTAATGGGAAGAAGAGCGCGATGGTGGATACCGATGTAAAGAAGAGTAAGTCTGCAACCCGAAGACATCGTTTAGCCAAAAATAGCAGTAACAACTTTACCATTTTATATGTTAGCATGCACTCATTTTAAGATGGCGTGTCTCGTACCAGTGTTTATTACATAGGAATGCGGAGCACTACATAAAAGCACAGGGTTAAGTGAACAGAATTGAAAACAAAAATGTCCGAAGTAGTTCGATTTACTATGCTATTCAATTTTTAAGAATTTTGCTCTTCCATATTGAAATTCAAAATCATTATTGAAAATCATCGAAAGATTCCCCATATATCAAGCAATATATAAACATTAGAGGATTATAACATTAGATTATATATAAACATTATAGAAGCGGGAGAAAACGAAAAAAGATTTGTTTTAAAACTTGAAGCCGTTCAAATCGCTTTCATTACCGAATTAATACTAACCACGCAACAATACGAGCAAACATGCCATAAATTTTATGTTACATCACTGATTGGAAGAAAAAAAAAGCTTTTTTTTTTTTTTTTTTGCGAGAGGCGATGGCAACTTCGACATTTTCCAGATACGGATCTCTGCCAAAGGTACAGTAAAAGGAGTTGCAGAAATCGAACGGGACACAGAATTATACATGTAGATTAAATACCAACACTTAGATTCTCAGAAAGAAATCTACAGACGAAAAAAGTGGCAGATTTATGTGTTAATAATTATTATATACGATCTAATTTGATCGCTCTCGGAAACTTGCATGCGGAGAAAAAGACACGCGAGTTTTCCGTTAGCTATCTCCAAAAAGAGACGGCATCCGTGGCATTTTTTAATACAGAAATTTCGATCAAGGATGCAATAGAAAATATTGTAGAAACGAAAAGGGACCCTAGATTATAGGCAAATATTCAGGAAATATATTAGAGTTCTCGAAAACTTAGATTCTGAGAAAGAGACTCTTGTGTATTTGGTTTGTTGCTGCCGAAAAGTGGCGGCATTTTTCATGCATCTACTTAAGGTACAATATAAAGTACTGTAGAAACAAAAATGGGTATGGAATGATACATTTATTACAAATATAATCATTCTCGCAGACTTGGAGTCGGAGACACTCATGTAAATTTCGTTAGTTGTCGACAAGAAGCGATGACAACATCAACATTTTCCATACCCATGTATCTGTCAAACATGTAGTATTAAGAATTACAGAAACGAAAAGGGTCACAAAATGTTAGATACAGAGCATATGTAATAATTCTCGAACACTTGAGTCAGAGAAGGACTCTGGTATATTTTTCGTCGACTATCGCGGAGATGAGATGGCAACAGCGACATTTTTAATGTACAGATTTCAGTCAAAGGTCAGTAATAGAAATGAAGAAGGACAAGAAATCATACATTCGGAACAAATATAATCACTCTGCAACTCTTTAGATTCTGTGAAAGAATTCTATGAACGTAAAATGTGACCGAATATTGAATACGGTAGAAATGTTATCATTCTTGAATACTTAGATGCCGAGAAAGAGGTACGTGAATTTTCCGTTAGCTATCGCCGCGAAGATACGCCAACCGTGGACATTTTCCATAAGAAGATTTCAATCAATTATACAGTAGAAACGAAAAGGGACACTGTTCAAAGTAGATACAAGCATTCTCGAAAACTTAAGACTCCGACAAATTAGGCAATCAGTTATACATTCAAAAGAAATACAATCATTCTTGGAATCGGAGAGACACGTTCAAATTTGTCGGTTGTGGGAAAAGAATCGATGGATTCTGTCAAAAATACAGTAAAAAGAATTACAGAAACGAAAAAGGCCACAAAATATTATAAACGGAACAAATGTAATCATTCTCGAACACTGAGGTTTAAAGAAGGAGACTGGTGTTTTTTTTTTCTTTTTTCATGTATCTATTCAAGATACATAATGCATTGTACAAACGAAAAAGGGCATGGAATTATACATAGAAAACAAACAAAATCATTTCTCGCATGCCTGGATTAAGAAAGGCACGCGCAAATTTTGTTAGCTCTATCAAAGATTCATTGAAAGGGACTGTAGAAACGAAAAGGGTCACCGAATATTATACGTGGAAAATGTGTAATCATTCTCAGACACTTAGATTGTGTAAGACTCAGACACTTAGATTGTAATAAGCGGATACGAAATTTTATATAAAGAACAGAAAGAGCGATTTATTGCATGTATGAATTTATATACTTTAAAAATATCAATGCTGGAAATGTAAGGGGAATTTTATACATAGAATAGACTTGAACATTTTCTCATTTATTTGGCGAAAAAGGGGCTTGTATGTTTCGTTGATTCTCGCCGAAAAGCAGCAGAAACGGCGACTTTTTCCATATATGTGTTACGTTTTTAGCGTAGCGGGATCGGATTGAATGGACTTTATTTGAGGACAGCACAAACAAATTTATTTACAGGTATATACAGGATGACTTGGAAAAGTAAAACTTCAGAAAACACAATTCAGCAATAATCAGTCACTTACAGCGCAAATGCAAGTGTTACGCACAATAAACACGGTTTGCAAAACAGCTATAGTATAGCACAGCAACAGTAAAGCACAGCGAGCTCAATAACACAGCGTTAACAGCAAACGCAAACACCGCTCACTAATAACAAGCGAAAAGCTACAAGTAAGCGAAACGCTTCTCTTCTCGAAAGAGAGATCCACGATCTTTGAGCGATCGACACAGAAAGACGGCAACCCGCCTCTTATATAGTCGGGCGAAAGCGTTCAGCTATGGAGGAGGACGGTCGTTCTGATAGATCGGAGCTAGTGGCAGGTGCAGCTTTATCCCCGACCCGTCCTTTTCAGGATCAGACACCGGAGGGCTCTGAAGTTGTGGAAAATAGAAAAAAGTTTTGCTATGATGCAAATTTAAAGGATAAGAGCATAGATTCTAGATGCGCCGTTTGCAATTGCGATAGATGCAAAAGAATAGTGGAGCTAGATGAGACTTTGCACTCCTTACGTATTGAACTGCCAATCAACCATGAGGTACTAGCCGGATGGAAGCAAAATGAGTTGTACGATCCAAAGATGGTGGAAGTCACTACTATGAGAGGAAGAGACCTGCAAGCAGACATACAGCGCATCCAAGGTGAGCTTTGTTCTGCTATTTCTGTGGACTGTTTAGGTTCCCAAGATAAATTTGTTTCCCCTAGAAGGAAAACAGCGAAAATTAAGGATATCTCCCCACCAACTAACCCACTGATCTTAAAAAATAGGTTTGACGCTCTTAGAGATGAAGTTATGGAAGAAAATGAAGTTAACCCCTCAGATAATAAAGATACTAGTAAAACTGCCAAAATACCCCCAATAATGCTGAAATATGTCAATAACTATAGCAAAATATTAAGTGAAATAAACGAAAAATTTGGAGTTAGGAATAACGTGTTGTCAAATGGTTTCATTAAAATTTTCCCGGGATCTGTAGATATGCATAAGGCCATTAGGGACTATTGCGAACATAATAAATTAGAATTTTATATTATTCCCCCTAAAACTACTAGACCTATAAAAATTGTCATCAGAGGCTTACCCATTGACTTTGACACCGAAGAAATTAAAAACGACTTAAATGATAAAGGATTTAGTGTCAATAAAATAACGCGACTAACCCAGTATGACAAGAAAGCCCATACCAATCTTCTTAGTTAAGCTTAACAAAAACCAAATTGTTGATGAAATCTATAATCTAAAAGAAATGGGCTATCTCAAAACTACAATAGAAAGCTACAGAGGACGGAATTCCGTCTCGCAATGTTTTAATTGCAACTTGTTCGGCCACTTAGCTAACAATTGCTCTATGCAACCACGTTGTTTAAAGTGCGGGGAGACCCGTCAAACCAGGAACTGCCACTTGAAAGATAAGGTTGAATCCCCTAAGTGTATTAATTGCGAACAATTGGGTCACACGGCCGCGTTTCGAGGGTGCCCCAAATTCCCCAAAGTAAATACCCCAATCCAAAATCGCCTTAATCATTTTAATTCAAACTTCAGAAAACCAAACTTTTCTTATGCAAATAGTGTTAATTCAAATCTCCCTCAGCAAAAAATCAATAGTCTAGATGTCTCTGCTCAAAACAATATGCAGCAAGTAAACGAACTCAAGGATATATTAGAGGCAATTAATGAAATCAAGCAGTTATTTAATATGTTTCCCAATCTTATTGAAGCAACGAAATCAATGAAAAATAATAGTGACCCCACTACTAAATTCCTGATCTTTTTTAATGCTATCTGCAAGCCAGTCAATCCCTAAACTAAATCTCAATTTTTCTTGCCAAGCCTTTTATACCAATTGCCAGAAACCAATGTTATTACTGCCTTCCTTCTATAGCCACGCCCCACCCTTCTGGGTACTCTATGCAGTCTCTCAGTCCACGGCAGTTCTTTGCTCGCTACGCTCGCAACAACATCTACCAAGATCGAGGATAAGCCCCAGCAGGGGCTAGGTGCCTCGTTGACGAACTCTTAGGCTGTGCTACGGCGGAAGCGCCGAGAGGCTTCGGCGATGAGGGAGAAAAACCTCGGCACAGCCAGACTTCTCTCGGGGTTACCAGAATATTCGTCCCGCCAAGTCAACTCGGCTGGCGCGGGGCGCCTTATGACGCGCCGCCAAAGTTTTCACCTCTGGCGAGCGTTAGCGTTCGCCCGCTTGTAACATATGCATTACTATAAAAGGTCTTTTTTCTTTTTAAAATTATTTACGTCGATGTCAATTGACGATGTATAAGAAAGCCAGGCCGTAGATAAAAACACAAATTTTACTGAATGCTGGGGAAAATGCTGAAACATTTCGAGTCTGTATATCATCTTCAGAAGTTTTAGAGTCTGTTTCTTCAGAAATTTGGGTATTGTACAGTAAAATTCCTTTTGATTTTATGGTCGTTCCAAATGTATATCTCGAAAGAGGAGGAGCTAAAAAGATATTTACATTTAAAGTTATATATTTTTAAACAAGTTCAAAAGATATTCCCAAACTCCTTGATGCCGACTTTCTAATTAAGTCATCGACTCGTCTCTATTTCACATTATAATGCGCTCATCTTAACGTTTGTTGTTGCTCCAATATTTGCTCGTTGTTCAATGCAATCAACGCTGCGTTTTTCCTCCATTATTTCCTTTTGCTTTAAAAATTATTATTAATCACCACGAAATGCAAAGACTTTAATCAGTGCTCACATGTATTATTATTGAAATGATTATGACATTAGAATTCTCGGTATGGATTAAATTCTGTAAAAAGGTAATCTAATCAATGAGCGATGATCTCTTTTTTCCAAAAGTTAAATAAGGGTTTTCTACAACAAATATCCATTTAATCCCAACAAATATCCACAAATATCCATTAAATGAAAAAATATTTTTCATTTAATTCTACAGTAAGTATTTTTAAATTCAAAAGAATAATGATAAATCGACTTGATTTTCTATATTTTCGTAAAAAATGCAGCTTAATGTAGAAAGCTTAATGTAGAATTTTCGTAAAAAATGCAGCTTAATGTAGCCCCCTAAAAGTAGTGACTCTTTTCAGACTCATGCAGTAAGGGCTCAAGTACATATGTTATTTGAACCATGGGAAATAGAATTCTGCAATAAGAGTTAATTATTCAAATTTTGATCACTAGGTGAAAAAGAATATTAAGAGAAAAACCCATCTGCCAATCGCGTATTGCACAACCGCCGAAGAACCTTTTTACTGAGGAGCTGCAGCAGAGCGGCGACTTGTTCTCGCTTTCAATGCAAGTAGATTTCTTATAATTTATCCATAATCGTGGGTTTTAAAGAGTTATCATGAACCAAAGTCCCAGGGATGCAAGTCCAGAAAACCAGGAAGGAAGGGAATTCAGAAAATATATCGAATTTACCCGAAATTTGAATAGTGGGTAGGAAACACTTCCTTTCGTTAGTGGGCAAAGTAGGGTATTGCATGAAAATAACAGCCCCACAATATTCGCTTTCATTTTAAGACTTGCTGCTATAAAATTCTGTAACAACGGGCGCCTGGCACTGCAATAAATCCACATTACACAATATTGTAATCGGAAGGCAGATACTCTGCGCACACAAAGTTACGACATTCATTATCCAATGGGACAGTTTTGAGAATCGTTTAAGGTAAAATGTGCCTCGCCTAGCTGCGAAGGGCTTCCTTTCTGTGCGATATCGAGGCAATTCAGGTCAGAAAAGGGGTAAAGAAAATGAATGCGTTGATTCGGGTCTTGTAGGAGCAGTTTTTGTTTCACGGAATTATTCTATGCACACCACCTGAAAATGGATCTTGAGTCTTTCGTGAAGAGAACGAAAAATCTGGTTATAAAGCTCGTACAGTGGTCGAAAAATATTGGGAACTAGATATTTTCCCGAAATATTCACGAAGCATAACACAGCCAGTTACATAATATTGTGAGCTATCATGTTATTCTACATTCAACAATATCCTATAATACAAAAAAATATTGTTTATTGTCATATAATACTGAACGAAATGGGCATGCTACTTCTTCTCGTGTACAGCCGACCGCCCCCAACGCCACTGAACGTAGCAGTATCGACAGGATTTGTTGCGGCCGACTGTGGACTGAATCAATGTCCGTCCTTTCATTGACCGAATCTGTCAAATTGATATTCTCTTCGTGATGATTAGCCCCAAAGTGGTCAAATACTAATCCCCTTCTCCTCTACAAACTTTCAAACAGTTGGCAAAACACTGACAATTTTAGACATCATGTTCTTCAAAGTCCTAAGATTACTTGGTACCATCAGTGCTAAACTCAGGTTATTATTTTCAACTTTCAGATGCTTCCTACCTGTATGTTCGGAGATTTCTATGCATTCTTTTAAATGGTGGTAAACAGTACCGATTCCTCCACAAATGCATTTATTTTCCAGCATTCTTCCAAATCAAGTGCATGCTACTGAGGTAGAAATAGCGATTTGTTTCGTACTTTAAATTAAAAACTAATGTTAAAAATTAATAATGTTAAAAATAATAATTAAAATTAAAATTGATTATTAATTTCGTGCAGAAACATTAATTTTAATTAAAAAATTAATGTTTGCGTCCTTTTTGCGGCATCGCATTAAACTCCCAGCTCTTCAAAATTAATAATTATCTTTTTAAATCCATTCTTTAACTGAATCCTCCTCCTCTAAAGGCATAGTGAAGAATGACTTTTCGGCATTGACTACTGGAATATGTCAGCATTCCTGATCTGTATGATAGCCTTTCTGCATTGATGAGAAGCGTCATTTAATAGTGTGGATTTAAACCATCCCTTTTCGTAGGGTTCTTTTCTCCGCGGCCCGTGTAACGAATGCATAAGCTTAGTTTTAATGAAGCACGTCGACACGAGCAAAGCTCCACAAAAATAACAGTAAAGTCACTTCAATTATAACCGCCTTCAATTTTATTTATTTACAGACACTTCAGTGTGCGGCTGAATATGTGCTCGTCGTATAATAAATAATTAGTTCACATTTTCTTTTATGAAGTAACTTTAATTGTAATTTTTATGCAAAATGCAATTTTCAATTACTGCCTAATTGTGTGGAGTGACTTAGAATTATGAAACGTTCTTTTTGCATCGAGATAACGAAGCTTAGTGTGTTTTGAAAAAGAAATGAGCACTTTTTGATTTATTTTTTATTTGAAGCAAACCTCTCATCATTTCAGAAATAAATCACATAAACAGTATCGATCATGTGCATGTTATGAAAATGTATGTTAAGACAGATATTTAGGAGACATTTTATGAAGAACGTTTGTCTAAATATCAGTATAATATTCCTAAGTTAGAAATTCTTAATTATTACAGAACAAAATTTTTCCACCTTATTTCACACATTTTATGCTTGCATAGCCAATATAGAGACCGTCAAATTATTTCATCATTTGAAAACTTTCCTTCAACCATGTTTCACAAATTAGTTTATTTTTAAAAATATTACATTATTAAAAATTACAAATTTTCGTACATAAATTGGACGCCGTGCATACTGATTTGCACCACATACATGTATAAACTTTGGCACTTGAATTCACGAGGCTTACTACAGAGACACTAATGGCAGTGAAAGTTCACGATCCAAACGTTTTCAATCTCGAATAGCAGCGCATTTGTCTTCGATTTCATCTAAAAGACATAAAAATAAAAATTAATGCAGATAACGGCTAAAATTTCAGAAGCAAATTAAAACATAACTTAACCTACGTAAATCGAATGCAAACAACTGAATAATTAATAGTCTTTCGAAAGTTAGCGACCATCATTTTCGCCCGTTTCCGATCATCGTCCGACTAGAAATTCCCTTCTTTGCTGTCCTTCAGCTGCGGCGAAGGGAGCACTATCGGACCCCACAGTAGCTGTGAACTGTTGATTTGATGTAAAGGAAAATCGCACGGTATTCAGGGCGTTAAATGAAACAGTCAATGAAATGAATTTAATAACTGGACGAATTGTTAAATGAATTTAATTTAATATCGCCAATGGTAATTAGAAAGTATACAAATAAAAGGCTTTTAAGTATTTAAAACAGTTTCATC